>JAJIBD010021062.1:0-308486 GCA_021461705.1 Cryptotis parvus
CACAGGCTACAGAGTTTTTGACAGTGTCTTGAAATGTAGAGTTTCACTTTGCTGGGTTCCATTTATTCAGGGAGAACTTAGAGTCACATGGGAAAGAGGTAGAAAAGGGTCTATGTGGGGCCATTGCTTCTTTGCCTGGGAGGTGCATGCATGAGACTGACCACCTAATCTAGTCATAAGCTAGGATCTCACATCCTTTTGCTCCATGAACTGTCCAAGTGATTTTTTTTTTTCTCCAGGACTCTGGCTATCCGGGAATGGCTTCCTTTGGGTGTCCTAGGACAAACTCACAGTACAATGATCCCTCTGCCATCGTTCACTTGATCACTTGAATCCCGTTATTCATCGATTGCTTGAGTGGGCCAGTAACATTTCCATTGGACCCTATCACGTGCAATGTAGCTCAATGGCATCTGGTTGATTCAGGAATATGAAGACCTCTAAACCGTTCCTTCAGGGTCTTGACAAGAAAGTCTGACCATCTTGTAGGTGGCGGCCACGTGATCTTTTGACATCCCGTGGGATCCAGTCGGTAAGGGCTCTAGTCCAGCGGTTGTCTCCAAATCGCATTACACGTCCAGCCCATCTGATTTTTGATGCCTTGGCAATGAGACAGCGTCCCTGATTCTGGAATAGCGACGGAGGTCAGAACTCCGATTCCTTCTCTCACTTGAGTGAGCGTGATATTCCAAGCATAGCTCTTTGATTCCTCTCTGGGAGACCCGAATAGCATTCTCATCCTGCTTTCGTAGGGCCCAGGTCTCTGAGGCGTATGTTAATGCAGGGAGAATGGTGGAGTCAAAGAGATGTGCCCGGAGCCTGGAGGTTCTTTGTCCTTTTTAGCTATTTCTTGATGCCTTTGAAGGCATTCCCATGCCGCTCTCTTTCCTCCTGCGCAGCTCAGGTTTTAGGTCGTTCATCATGTTGACTTCTTGACCTAGGTACACATAACTGCTGCATTCAGAGATGTTTGTTCCATTGGGAGTGAATGGGGCCTCAGGAACTAGTTCATTTTTTCAGCGAACATAGTTTTCTTCAGATTCAGCTGTAGACCTATCTTTCCACATTCTCAGTCAAAGTCAGCCAGCATTTGTGTCACTTGGCTAATGTTTTTGGTGTCATTAGAACGATGTCATCAGTGAAGCAGAGGTGGTGTAGTTGCCGACCATCTATCTTCACTCCCATTCCTTCCCATTCTAATTGTCGCATGATGTTCTCGAGGGTGGCACTGAAGAGTTTTGGGTGAAATGGTATCACCCTGTCGAACCCCTCTTTTTGACATCAATGATTACTTTGTAGAATGGTGAGATCCTGGTGGGAATCCGTAATACAGCTCACATAGGATCTTGATGTATTGGGTTTGAACACCCTGTTTGGCTAGGGCTTCAATGACTGCTTCAGTCTCCATAAAATCAAAGGTTTTCTGTAAATCAATGAACGTGAGACAGAGTGGCATCTTGTACTCCCTACAAACCTAAATGAGCTTGGTTACTGTGTGGATATGGTCGATTGTGCTGAATCCTTTCCAGAAGCCAGCTTGCCTCGCATTGGTTGTCCTTCGTCTAGTGTTCTGCCAATCCTGTTCAGGATGACTCGGTAAACAGCTTGTAGATGATGGACAACAGGCAGATGGGGCGATAGTTGCCAATGTTGTGAATGTCTCCCTTCTTGAACAGTACCCCGGTTTTCCATTGGGAGGGCACCTTGCATTCCAACAGGTAGCGGTGTGAAGAGCCGAGCTAATGTATTGATGAGTACCAATGGCAGATTCTTCAGGTGTTCAGGTCTGACTTTGTCTGGGCCTGGTGCTGTTCCCTTCTTTCACCGACGAGATGGCATGTCGGATTTCAGAAGGAGAATGTTGAGAATGACATATCCATCCTGTGGAATTTGGTATGTGGGCAGGTGGATGTGGCTATCAAAGAGATTTGAGTAGAAGTCCTGGATAATCTTCTCCATTGCCTTTCTGGAAGATGTGATAGATCCATCAGGGCATCAGGGCAGTCATCTTGGTCTTATAGTTGGCGAAGGACAGGCGGGCGGTGCAAAATGCTTTTCCGGCTTCTGCTGCATCTTCCAGTATTTCTGCTCTTCTGTCTTTGAGATCTTCTTTTTATCGCTTCTCTGCACCATTTAGCAAGCTTGGACATTAGCATTTGGTCTCCTGAGGCTCGCGCCTTGCCAACGTTGGTAAATGAGCTCAAGAGTTTCTGAAGACAGGCGTCCTTTTTGTGTCTTTCTCTTTCGGCATTCTTCGCACAATCACGGAGGTGCTGAACCAGTTGATTGTATTCTTCATCGATGTCGTCAATCGATGTATCATTCCATGTTGCTGCAATGGTGCAAAAGAGTTCCCAGTTGGTGGTCGTTCTGGGAGTTCTCTTCTTAAACTTTGCAGCCTTTTCTCCCCAGTGCGGGAAGTAGAATTTTGCCCGAAGGAGACGGTGATTTAGATCCTGTTTGGAATTTGGGGACAACAGCAACATCGTTCAGACAAAACCATCAATTGAAGATCATGTAGTCAATTTCATTTGTGGAACTGTCCACCAGGAGATTCCCATGTCCAACGTTTCGCTTCAGTTTTCTGGAACTGTGAGTTCCCATGAATGGTCTTGGTGGACATGATGAACTCAGATAGTCTCTCACCCTGTTTGTTCCATTCTAGGCTATGTTTCCCTATGTGGAGTTCTTCAGCCGATCTTCTGTCCTATCTTGACATTAAAATCACCGACTATGATTTTGTAGAAGGTGTGATCTTTTTTTATAGAACTCCTCCAGTTCCATTTAGAATTTCTCAATTTCATCTCCTTTGTATGTGGATGTTGGTGCGTAGACAATGAAGATAGAAATTGCGGGCAATGGGCCACATCTCTTCAAGTGGAATCGTCCTATCCGGTTTGTTATGCATTCAAATGTATCAATGTTGATGGCCGTGTTCCTGTGACAAGCACACCAACGCCACCGACGCCTCTTTCATCGCATGCTCCAAGGAACAATTCTTCTCCGGTGTCAAATACAGCATGATGTGACTGACTCCTCCTCTTCTCAGTCTGGCCAATGATGTCGTACTTGATCTTTTGTGCTTGCACCATCAGATCCTCATATATGCTTCTGATGCCAGTGTACATGCATTGAAAGTACAGACAGTCATTTTAGTCCTTCTTCGTTTTCGCAGCCTAGGATGGCTCCAAGTTGGCCGTGAAATTTTATCAGGCACTGCTTGTTCGCCTTTCTTACTGCTGCCGTATTAAGGGCTCTTTTGGGGTCATGAAAATAAACATTTTTGTTACTGGTTTTGGCATATCGAACATGCATCGGACAACTTGCCAGGCTCTGCCATGCGGGCGAGTATACTCTCATTACTTTGTGGGGCTCTCTCAGAGGGGTGGGTAGAATATTCACAGTTATTTTGGAGGTAAATCGTGCGACCGCACAGAGGCCGTGCACAACAGGAAAAGCTGGTTTCTGCTCTGCTGGGTGTATCTGTGCGGGTGTATTTATTTGTGGCAATTGGTTTTGGTTTTCAAAACCAATTGCCACAAATAAATTTCAGTGGATTTACATTTTATCTTCCTATCTTTAGCCAAGAAGAGCTTTTGCTTGTGGTGTTGTTAAGGATGATGTTTTAGAAAAGGTATCTAGTATTGAGTAACTATTAGGTTGAACCAAGTCAAGTGGATTTGAAACGAAGGAAGTTCAATACATCAACTCATAGGGGGAAGCTGGTATATCCTTACTGTAAGCTGAGTTGATCTTAGAAGGTGTGAGATGCTCAAGAACCCCTTTCCTCTGTTGTGTTCAAGAATCCCTGCCAGCTGTCTTCTTCACTGGTTCAGCTTTTAAAGAGGGCAGCTGTTCAGATTCTTCATATTCTTCTCTTTATCCATTCAACAAATATATGCCACCCAGCTGTTCTGGGCCCCAGAAATGCATTAGACACATTGGGAAATAGGAAGATGAATCAGAGCAGAAGCTGGCAGAGTATAGCCCCCTCCCCACTACCCACACACACACAAGGAAAGCCTGAGAATGGTAGCGTAGAGAACTGGGGAGGAGGAGAGGCTTTTTGTAACTATGATAACAGAACCTCGGCTCTGAAAGCTTCATGCTCTGTCTACCTGTGAGGCTGACGTCTGCTGTCACAGACATCACTACCTTGTCCCTCTGCCTTGAGTCTGCCATCTCACAAGGCTCCAGAACAACTTCCCTTGGGAGGAGCCTCACTTTGCACTCAGATAGAACAGATCTATCAGGATCTGTTCTAAGACTTCCTTCTCCCTGTTAGTTCTTAGAACGCAGCATGTTATATGTAATGAGAAGTTGGATAAATAACTACTTTTGGTCCTTGTTATCCAAGGGCTCAATTCACCTATAATGATTCATACTTTAACTCTATGACACGTTTTCATAATTTAACTCAATAGTGATCATGTAATTTGTGTGTGTCTCCCTTCAATTGTAGACTATTAACTTTATTTTTCTTTTTCCAACTTTTTTGTGCACCATACCGAATGGTATTTAGGCTTACTCTTGGCTCCACTCAGTGATCATATAACTTAGGGGCAAAGGGTGGTGAATGGGGGGTTCAGGGAATCAAACTTGGGTCAGTTATGTGTAAGGCAAGCCCCTTATCCACTGTTCTATCTTCTAGTTCTCTTTGGGTTATTAACCTCTAAGAGCAAGGTTTGATACACGCGCTTGACCTCCCCCTTATCTAGAACTGTACCAGTGTATCCATGTTTGTTACCTGAGTTTACTAATGTTCCTTTCTCTTGTTGCAGAATTTGCTGCTCTTTTCTGTGTTGTGGCCCTGTGACGCTCTTGCTGTGATTGGTGACCATCAATCAGATGGGTGGAAGTGTGTTACAGAAATTGGCAGCAAGTGTCCAATGGGTGAGAAGGTAAGATGGTCTGGCCTCGTTGAATGATTCCAATCCTTGTCTCATGTAGAAATGGAAACTGTATCTCCAAAAGTCCCTCCTCAACCCCTCCTCACACCTGCCTTGACTAATTTGAACCTTCACCCCATTGAAGTAGAGCAGAGGGAAGATAAGACCTGGTCTCTTGGGCATCAAAGGATATGTGTATTCCCTTTAATTATCACATTGTCTTTATTGAACAAGTATGATGTTCCAGTATGGGAATGACTAGTCTTGTCTTTTTTTAAATTTTTTCTGTATAAAAGATCCAAAGAGGAAAGAAGGAGCATAGGGGAAAGAAGCTTGTTTATAAAGAACTTGGGAACTCTGCTAACCAGATTGACTCACCTATATTTGCCCCTTCCCTTTCTTTTGGAAATAATTTTCAAGTGATCAAGACATGGAAAGGTGGCACATATACCATAGAAAAAGGAGATGGCTGGAAAGCTGAATCTTTTAGACCTTAAAAAGACAGATTTGTGCCTACAGATCTCTGGCCTATTTACAGTTGGTAGGTCCTCACTGTTCCTAGTCTTTAGAAAGTCAAGAATCTATTTCCTTTGTGATCTGCACAAGTGGTAACAGGGAGCTACTTTCAAAGACATCCAAATATCTAGACAGAGATTTGAGGTCTCCATCTGAAGAAATTTCAAAACAGAAATAGGATTGTAGAAACTTAAGACACCATAACAAGATAGCATTACTTCTGCCAGTGTATCTTTGCGCATGTTAGATTTCTAGAGTTCTTTATTTGAATATCTCTGACTCATTCCTTCCTGAATGCTCAGCAATGCCTTAAATGTGAGGTCCTGTAATAGTACTGATTAGGTGCTTAACTTTCACGTTGTCCCTCTTACCACATTTCAGTAGTAGCATCAAAATTCACCCACAGTATTAATATGTAAAGGATTCTAATCCTTTACCTCTAAAGGAAGGTTTTTCTTCTTGAGACCTGTGAAATCTACCCTGATTGTCTCTGTGATGGCTTCTGCCTTTCTCTTCCAAATATTAACCCCTCCTTTCCCAAATTACTCTGAAGACCACCAAGCTGTTTCCCTATGCTGAAGGCTGCTTCTCACTGATCTGCTCCAGCAGCACGTGTCTTACTTAGATGTCCTGAACAGATGTCTTCTGTCCAGATGTTACATTTTCCCCCATGCCATCTCTTTGTATATCAGATATCTGATTTGTGTAGTGAACTTTTGCAGCCACCTCTGTTGCACTGGGTAGACCAGAACTATTTATCTCCATTTCCCTCACCAGACACATCATGTTCATATCTCCTGCATAGCATCACTCACATTTCCTCTATCTCCCCTTTCCCCTCCCACCAAATCTCTCTCACCTTGTAAGCACAAACCATTTCATATCTTTTATTAGACCTCACCCTCTCTCTGGACTTGTCTGATTCCTTAAGACTGAGCTGGGCATTTCTCTTAGAGTCAGAACTCTAATCGAGATTATAATCACATTAGCTGAGATTTCCACATTGGGTGGTAATTTTTCTGTTTCATTGTCTTCCCAGCTACACCTGGAGGTTCTTTAGAGTATAAGGGACTTATTGGACAATCACATTTCCCAGTTGCTGGGACTTTATTTGATCCAAAGTGGGGCTCTACATAAATGATTCTTAAACATAAGAACAGAGCTCTTAAGTATAATTTGAGTTAGAGATGAAGAAATCCGGGAGGCTTTGGGTGGTGCTAATGTCACTCCAGAGAGAAAAGTCAGACTAGTGACAGTCAGCAGATGTGCGTGCATACTCTGTGTAAAGCTACCATCACCTTTCTTGTTCCTTGCAAAAAGGCTTGAGATGGCCAGTACTGTTAGCATCCAGGATTTTCTCAAAGAGAAAACCAAGGCTTAGAGAAGATAGATGCTTTGTTTATAGACCTGTTATTATAAATTCTGGCCTTGGAATTTTTAACCTTGGAAATATCTCCCCTTGAGAAGTCTGACTTTGCATGAGCTTCACTTTCCACTTGCCCCTGAACAAATCTGCTACATTATGAACAAAAAGCCTCCATGTAAGACCAGAAGCTTTGCCTGCAGTTCACGCTGGCTGCTACCCTAGAGGTAATCATCTTGCCCGGCAGGTGATGGTTAATCTTTGGTGATTTTTCAATGGCTCCCAACTCTTTTACTTCCTATTTTAATGTGGATCTATTTGGGGACACATCTCAATTGCAGACTCTCCCTGACTGCTGTCTATGCTCTAGTCAATATTAGTTTGGGGAATAAACCAGGGAATGAACATGCATTGAGTGGGAACCAGGGGTGCACTTCCCAACAAATGTCCCTGTTAGACTGGAAATAGTCTGACCGACTTCTTCTCTCGCACACTTGCACTCATTTTCTGAAGCTGCCTAAGCAGACAGAATTCATTCCTCCTGTGGCAATATCTGTGAATGATGATCATCTCATTTCTGCCGAGTCGAATGGGTCTGTTCATATCCTTGGCCCTTTGAGTTTTTCAACAGGACAGGCAATGGACTTTTCCTATTTTCCTAGATAATAGGGACAATTAGAATGAGATATCAATGAAAGAGAGTCAGAAGTTAAATAGAAAGTACTTGAATTTAATTTCCCTTCTTGGAAATCCACTAGATTTTTTTTCCCTCACTTGAAATTAAGAACCATTTATTTTCAAGAGTTCTGCATGCTTTTATGCCAAGGAGAGAAGGTAAACTATTCTAATGCTTGAAGCACCCTTAAAAAAATCCCACAGCATGGTACTGTTGGAAAGGCCTTTGATCTTGCAAGATAAGATTCATGTTGTACAGAAATGAATTTTGTGCCTCTAGAAAGGAAAGGACTTGCTCACCAGCTGACTACAAGGTTTTGAAAGAATAAAGCAAAGGTAACCAACAACTTTGGCTCTACACTCTGAGTCTTGATCCGATTCAGTTTAGGCTGCATTTCTTAACAGGTGCCTCTGATAGAACTTCGCACACTGGCAAAGATAAAAGGGCACTTCCCTTTGCTCAAGGATCTCACAGACAAGGAGCTCTGTACAAAGCACTCAGAGTCTGAGTGGGAAGGAAAAGGAGATCTGGGCTAGGTAGAGAGAAAGACTTTTAGCAAATGGTGGTGAAGTGTTTTGTGCTCACAGAATCTGTTCTGTAGTGGACTTGAGGGAAATACACTTGAACTTCCTTGCTACACACCTGTTTCACTTAGGCACCTCCGTGGAGCAGGGTAGGCACTATGAGACAGCCATGGTATATGGCTCCCAAGCTTCCTTGCTGGGCTGCTGGCAGAACACTGGGGCACACATCTTTCTTAAAGTGGAAGGATTTGCACCCCCTCCCATGCTGATAAGCAGCAGGCACACATTGAGATTCTCCTGTGCGATCACCAGCAGGGGCTGCTGGTCACGGGTCAAGCAATTATCTTTCATTTCCATAAAAGTCAATCGTCCGACGCTGCTGGGCGCGACTCACCTGTGCTGGAGGATCCACTGGGCTCTGCATCGCCCCTGACAGTTTGAAATGTTGGCAGGCAGCCTCCAGCCCCAGTGCCTGCTGGGTCTGTCTGTGAATGCACATTTCCTATTTCGGGATGTGGGCCACTGTGGAGAAAGAGGCCAAGTATCTGTCTGTAACTGGTGTCACTAGAATCATAAGCAGACACTCAGTTCACTTGCTGACTACTTTGCAGATCTCCATTGTGTACAATAAGACTGTCACTGACAGGATCAACTAAAAATTACAGCACATGCATGTACCAAGCGGTGTGATGGGCTGGTTTTGCCCACAGCCATACTAATAGGAATATTCTTCAATCAAAGTGGCGATGTTGGTCTTGTTTAATTTAACTCGGGGTGATGAAAAAACAGTGCCTGCTCCTGATCATGGCATGATTACTTGGTATTCATTCATCTTGTCCTCGGGTCAGACACTGGGCTACATTCTGCACATACCTTGTCTTGCTTGACATCAAGAATTTGAGTGATTCGAGCATTTATCATGATTCTTTATAGAAAAAGATGCCAACATTCAATGAGGTTGATAAACTTGCCAAGTTCATTATTATTGCACATTGTTATTATAAATTATAATTAGACATGATTTATCATAGACATACTACTTATTATACATGACTTCTCATGGGGAGAGCCAGAGTCTTCACTCTAGTTTCATTATATCTTGCCTCCCAGTCTTTTCCAAGGTGGAGGGCAATTATATTCCAGCTCATTTAACATGGCCTTGTGCTTAATCTCCACTTTAGACAGCTATTAAAGGAACCTAGCTGTTTGCAACTAATACAGGTTGATGCATACACTGGCTGAGAGGTAACACTTGTGAGAAAGAAAAAGAAAATGTTACAGAATCCAGTTATCAACCATCTTTTTGACAACTGTTTCAGTATCAACCATCTTTTGACAACTGTTTCCATTTACGAACTGGAACAAGGTACCAGGGTTACATTATTAATGTTGGGGACACTTGTTGGATGAAAAATGAAACCACAGCCATGGTTTTGGGACAGGACATTCCCATGGCAGTCAGAAAGACAGGCAAACAGCCACACCAGGCCTTCTTCTCAACTGCTCCTCGGGGCTGAGGAGTAACAAAGGGCTGATGTTGTTAGAAGAAATTGGGGTGTGTGCGGGCGGGGGAGGAGAGGCTTCAGTGAGGAGAGAACCTTGGGATTGAGACTTGAACTCTAGTCTGAATCTACCAGAAGTTTTGAAGGGATTTTCTATCGTAGTTCTTAAGCCGACATTTGAAAGGGCTATATTGTTGGTTTGCTTTTAGTTTGTGATGTTTTGGAGGTATGATATTGTGTGTGTGTGTGTGTGTGTGTTGTCAGGAGGTCAAACTTAGAGCCTCATGCATGAGAGATATGCATTACCACTGAGCAACCCCGTTGTGCTTATTATTTGTTTGAACATAGATACAATAGCTCAACAAGGGAAGTAGTTCATATGAATGGTACCGCACGGTTTCTCAAGCATTGCTAGGTGCAACCCTGGAAACCCTAGCACCCCAGTGTAGCTGTGGGACCCTCCCCCCCACTACTACCGAGGTAGAATGGATACTTAGGGATACCCAGCATGTCAGGATCCGGGCAACATCATATCCTCGGGCCATTGCATTGATCTGCCAACCTGGCTGGCTGAGAATAGCAGGTGGGGCTGTTGGTTGTGCTGGCGAGGTCATAAATGAGTATAAGATGAACACTTTATTTTTATTTATTTATTTATTTATTTATTTATTTATTTATTTATTTATTTATTTATTTAGCTTTTTTGGGTCATACCCAGCAATGCTCAGGGGTTTCTCCTGGCTCTGCACTCCTGGCGGTGCTCAGGGTACCGTACATATGGGGATGCCGGGGATCGAACCCAGGCCGGCATGGGCCGACTGCGTGCAAAGGCAAATGCCCTACCCACTGGACTATCGCTCCGGCCCCCAAGATGAACATTTTAAAGGTGGGAACGATCTGCTTATCCTAAGTATTCTTTAGGTTCTATCTTCGAGCCCCTCAGTTTTCTAACCTGAACTTTCTCATTAGTTTTGTTTTTCTGTATGTATCTACCTTGGACAGCTACAAGTACGAACCCTGAGTCTTCTCTACTTTTCTGTATGTAGATATTCTCTAATTGTAACCTCTGATACACACATTATCCTAGACCTTGCCTTCAAAAATAAAGCTTTAATTATTTTCCTTTGGTTATTTAACTTCCTCACTATTGGATTTCAATAATTAAAAAATTAACAGTTACAATGGTAAAAAACACAATTACAGTTTACTGAAAAGTTGCAAAATTATTGCAGTCCAGTCTTGTTTGTGCTTAGTTTGGGGGTTCACCTGGCTATGATCAAGGCTTACTCCTGGCTCTATGCTCAGGGATCATGCCTGGTGGGAATCAAGGGACCACAAGGAGTGCCAGAAATTGAACCCAGATCTGCCACCTGCAAGGCAAGTGTTCTCCCTGCTGCACTGTCTCTGGTCTTGCAATCCGTTCTCATAACTCATCTTCTAGAGTCACTGATGAATTCTTTGTTATTACTGCCCTGTGCTGGCTGACAAGGATATCACCTGAATATCTTTGGGAGTGGAGCTGGGTTCCCTGGAGATCTGGTGAACTTCTTTCCTCTAGTTCCACAGTGCAAGGCCAAGCCCATGCTCCTAGCAGGGACAGTGTCGCCGAGATGCCTGCAGCCGCAAATCCACACCCAGGATGGAGATGTCGGAGGTGCCTCTGATCCGAGCACTTGATACTCAATTATCCTCATCTCTGGGAAAGAGATGTTGCCTTCTCACCAGGTGTTTGCTCAGTGAGAGGTGAACAAACTCCCTCTACTTGCCTTCCGGGCCCGTGGTCCAGATTGGGAACAGAAATTCCAGCAGAAAAGTAATCCCTCTACTTCCGACAACAGCCCATTTAGAGAGCTGACTTTTTCTGTTCTGCTTGTCAAAGCCAAGCTCACACCTCAAAGGCAGGTGTAGGATTTCTGTCCTTTAAAGATCAAAGGCCAGAGCACCGCTCACATTACCTGTGCACTTCCTCCATGCTTGACATGGCAAGGGATAGTTTATACTCCATAGAAGAGAGATTTTGAATACTGGGAGAGGCAGGAAGTAACCCAAGAAGACTATGATGGGATTTTGCAGTCCTAGGCTCTATCCCTTGGCAGATTGTTCCCAGGTTTCCATTCATTCGCCCAGCCAGGGGCTCTTGCACGTTTGTGTGACACTCTTTCATGCTTCTTGCCCAAACATGTGCATGTTCTCTGCAGGCTGGCTAAGCTGGTACTGACGTTCCTATAGGAACATCTTGGCTAAAGAAAGTGGAGGCAGCGGAGAGTGTGGATGCAGGGTGGGATGTCCGAAAGGGACTTCCTGGCCATTCACTGATTTGATCCATTTGATCCATTAAACCTTTGTTGATAAGCTCTCCTGTGGGTCTAAGACCTGAGCATCATTGCGGCTGATGGGGACAGAACTCCTGACCTTCTTCTCAGTCTACCTGTTTCTTTAAGTGGGGAGGATCGGGAAGCTTCAGTCACCTCCAACACTTTTCAGAACAAAATCAGGCCATTGCTCTATAGCCAGCACTGGCCCCAGGTAAGCTCACAGAACCATCATTTTCTCTGGAGGTTACTAACCTAAATTACTCTGTACCCTGTGGGGGACCTGGGAGCTGAAGGCATTTGAGAGCTGAGGAAAAGAAATGTAGCAAGTCCTCAGAATGCTGCTACCAATTAGCTGTGCATGGAGGATCCACACGGCTGCAGCCAGACACCTGCCCAATGCCTCCATTGGGAGGTTTTAGAGAAATCATCGCAGGACCAGTGAGTTTATCGTTCCAAGAGGCTCTGAAGTTTAGAATTGCTGCACCAGTTGAAATACCGTTAGTTTCCATGGCAACAGTTCTTATACTTAAAAAAATATTTTAGGACAAGAAATTTTTAAAATTCTGCTGCTTATTTGCAAGGGCTAGTGAGAAGGTAGCTTTTGAAATGAAAGTCTAGCGAGTGTTCTAAAGTCCCATATTTCTGTCCATCACGGATTCTATTTTTGGATCTTTCAACACTCCCCAGTGTCTCTTCAGAATTTCCACTTGAAGCACAGACCCCGGAGGATGGTTTCTCATTGTCTCTCAATCATTTACATCATGCTTCAGGCAAAGAGAGAACAAGACTTGCCACTTGGGTCTGTTCTCTGCGTTTTGTTGTTGTTGAGGGAGTTTTTGTTGTTGTTGCTTCTAGTGGTTGGTTGGGTTTGTTTTGAAGGAGTTTCTATTTTTTGCCCCCTGTCCTTTTATGGGTGGTTTATACCACTACCAGGTCATACCTGGTAGTGCTCAGGTCTTAACTCCTGACTCTGTGCTCAGGGGACCATATGTGGGGTCAGCATGATATGCAAGGCAATATAGGGTTAGTTCTTTGTTGTCAAGAGTTTAGTGGTGATAGGCAGGCTGACAAGTGGCCAGGAACTGGGAGCACAGCACTGCCCAGCCCACTCCAGTTCTCCACTAGGCCCATTAGAGTTTAGTTTCTCTTTAAAACCTGGAACTTGAGAAGCGTGTGCTGTCCTGCAGGAAGACACAGAGGATCGCCACCTGATGTCTAAGATATGACCTGCCCCCACTCTCTCTCCACTCTGGGAGCCTCCATTCCATCTTCCCCTTACTCACCATCCTTCTGAAATGGCTGGTCACTCCTGACCACGGAGCTGTGACCTCCTTAAGTCTGCCTTCTCTGTTCAGGGTGGAGGTTCCTGCCCCTTCTTCCTCTAAGTGTCCTCCCCTTTGGGGGACTCATTATTCCCTGAGCACATGAATGAGCTCTTTTGTCCATAAAAATTTAATATCCCAGTTTATGACTGCTTTGGTATGAAGATCAGTGAAGATTCCTGTCCTCAGAGATCAATTTTTCTTTTGATTTTAAAAGGCATGGGAGCATTTGTGGAAGCCACCCCCAAATTTGTGTGAATAGCGCTAGGCAATGGGCAGTGGAGGTGGATGATTGACATTTGTGTGGTGTGTGTGTGTGTGTGTGTGTAGGGAATTGCACACCCATCTGTGGACAGGGCTTACTCCTGGCTCTCTGCTCAGGGATCATTCTGGTGGACTCAGAGGATTGCACCCAGGTCAGCCATGTGGAGGCAAGGCCCCTACTTACTGTGCTATCTCTCTGGCCCTGGGGTTGACATTATTTTGGAACCTTCATGTCATGGACTTGCCTGAATATCTGCAAGATACCCAGGAAAGAATCTGGGAATTGAAAGTTGCATCTTTTTCTGGGGCGTGGGTATACAGGTACACTGAAATTATACTCCAGAATTCTGCTGGAGACCATTGGTCTCCCATACTTGCTTCCCATACTGGGGCCATCTTCACTCTATCTTCCTTTAAAGTCCTTTATGTATGTATGTATGTATGTATGTATGTATGTATGTATGTATTCATTCATTCATTCATTCATTTATTTATTGTTTTCTTTTTCTGGGGTCAAACCCAGTTCTGCTCAGGGGGTTACTCCTGGCTCTGCACTCAGGAATTATTCCTGGCAGTGTTTGTGGGACCATATGGGATGCCAAGGGATGGAACCCGGGTCGGCCGTGTGCAAGGCGAACACCCTACCAGCTGTGCTATCACTACAACCCCTTTAAAGTCCTTGTGTTTGATTCCCCCTGGATCCCTTGGGGTGGAACAATATCCAATCACATTCCCCAGAAGAATCAACTAAGTTTCAGGAAGATTATGCAGAATTAAGAAAACATTTGCCTCCAACACAGGGTCACACATGTCTCCTGGCTGAGCCATGATTCGAATCCATGCCTCCTCCCCAGACTGAGACCAGTTTTCTTTGATTGATTGATTTTTGTTTGGGAGCAACACCTGGCAGTGTTCAGGGCTTATTCCTGGCTCTGCAGAAGGGATCCCTCCCTGGTGGTCTCAGGGGACCACCTGGGGATGCTGGTGATCAGACCTGGACTAGCCACATACAAGGCAAATGCCTACCTACGGTACTATTGCTCCATTGCCTGAGACCAGTTGGCTTATAACAATTTGTTTTAATTTGCAAAGTCTAAGGATCTGTAAGAAACAGTAGATTCCAGCACAGGTAAGATTGCCTGCCTATTGAACACTGCTCTATATGGTCCATGGCATGCATGCTAATGGGTGTTCAAGGACTTAGAAGGTTTTAGCAGGCCACGTTCAGCCTTTGCAGTTTGCTTCAGATAGAGCTCTACAAATCAGCCTAGGTGGTGGCCCTCCTGGGAAGAGCCTACCCACAATTTCAGCTCTTGTGTGGGGCCATGTGTAGGATTCTTCTTATCTGAGGACATGTAGGGTAAACTGAGGCCTCATTTTACCTCTATCACACGTTTTTTGATTTATGAGTCACACTCAGTGATGCTCAGGGGTTACTTCTGGCTCTATACTCAAGAATCACTCCTGGTGGTGCGTGGGGACCATATGGGATGCTGGAGATCAAACCCATGTAGGGCGTGTGCAAGGCAAACATCCAACCCGCTGTGCTGTCGCTCCAGCCCCTATCTTCTCTCTGTGTCTTCTTCTGTGTCCTCTTCCCTTTCTTCATCCAGTGTGGCTCTAATGAATACTCCCTAATAAGCATCACCAAGCAAAACTCCATCTTGGCTTCCCAGAGAACACAGCCTGTGCTGCAAACATTCTTGAATATTTTGCCACATCTGTGTGTGAGCATTTCAGGTGTATCTTTTTTTGGGGGATCTCAATAAATAGGTATTTCCTAGATATCAGCACCATGCTAGACACCTTGATATTGTGGGAATCCACCAACTAGAGTCTATCCACCAATAGACTGGGCTATTGAAAAGAAACACCCATTTCACTCTCCAATCCCTCACAGCATGTAATGCCCCCACTTCTCCTTCCTTTGACCTTTTTCCTTCCTGACTTTAAGCCAGACTTTGCATTTCACTGGCCTTTGCAGAGCATTTTGCTGTCCCTTTGCAGCACCTGGGCTGGGCAGCACTTCCATCTCTTCAACCCCCTTTAAACCCAACTTCTCTCTGGACCTAACAGGGCCCAGCTACAGGGTGTTTCCTTTCAATAGCCCAGAGTCCTTATTAAACAGCACTGTGACATCCCATCTTAATGAGAATAGAACCCAGACCTAACTGTGACATCAGCCCCTCCTTGAGTGTCTCCTGGCCACCTCCCTGCCCTGCTCTAGTCCACCAAGCTGACCAGGAAATGCTATCCAGAGCAGATCCTTCCCCTTCTACCCTTAGACAAGCCATTCTCTTTTCTCAGTCTCCTCTTGGTCCTGCCCACTCCCACCCACCCCCAACAAGCCAGGTGAATATTATATCTATTTCTTCAAAATAAATTATTTTTGCTTTGGGGACCATGTCTGGCAATGGTCTGGTTCCCCTCCCACCCCGTTTGTTGCTAGGGAGTTGTTCCTGGCAATACTTGGAGGATCATGTAGTACTGGGGATCAAATCTGGGGCTTCTGCATGAAAACAGCCCTTTGAGTTATCTCCCTGGCATGCCCCCCCATGAGACTCTAAGTCTGCCCCCAGATTCAGAGAGCTGGTGATGTCACTCACCTACCTCTTGATCTGCAGCTTCAAGAGATGTCCACTCTGAGAGTAGCTTGGAAAAATCTGTATCAGATCGGCAGCAGAACCAGTACCTAATTCTTACCTGTTTCTACAGGGAGTAAATTGGGACATGCTGGTTGGGGCACCTGCCTTCAAGAATTGTGTGGGCTCCACCAGGCCATCAAGTTGGGCAGAAACATCAGCTCCCCCTCCTCCAACGCCTCTTCAGCTTTTCCTAGGCCATGCCATTGAGACTGGCTGACTATCAATTCCCTGTATTGGGAAGCCGACAGCTGCATCATGGTTCCGCTGTGTGTATATCAGTGCATTAACACAGACCTTTCTGGCCTGTTCTGGCTTGCCTGACCCTTCTCCCACCAGGAGAGAGCATGCATCTGTAATCCTGTGGAAAATTGGGGCTGACATGTAGCTCCGCACCCAAAGTGGTTTCACTCAAGCAAACACAGAGAATAATAGCCCTGCACTTAAATGCTTGAGCAGGTATCAATTGGAGGAATGTTCCCATCATCCCTGTTTATAAAGCCCGTTAGCATGAATTTTTGAAATAGCACTTCCTCCACTTTATTCTTGACAAATGTTGTTTGTAACCATTGAGATCTTTTATTTCAATTATGTGCTGGTGTTTTAGGAGAGGGCTGCTGACAGTAGCAAGGCGTGGGCCATTTTGATGAAGCTTCTATCGCTAATCCCCTTGCTAAACTCGGAGTGGACAGTTCATTAAGATGAAAAATTAACAGCACATGCTTTAGGGAGGATAATCATGGAACATGACAGCTTGTGGAGGCATTGGCATTCACGGAAGCCGACAGATGACACACGGGTTGTTCTGGAGAAGAAACAGTGATTGGCCAAACAGGCAGGACTTTGCTCTTACCAAGCCCCTACCTTGTGTGTGTGGTCCTGAGCTGAGATTTGGGCAGGGGGCTGGGTTGGGAGGAGAGAAAGTGTGCAGGAAGCTTCTTAACTCTCCCAAAAGATGCATTGTATTTGGGAAGACTGGGAGGATGGGTGCATGTCAAATATCTGCCACTTCAAGTGTATCTGGTCACAAGTTTGGGAATATTTTAGGGGAGAATTTAGAGCATCCTTCCTCTACCTTAAAGAGCAGCAGGATATTGGCTGACACACTATATTCTAATGACAGCATCTGCTCGAGGATCTAAGCTTTTCTTTTTGAGCTGATGAAATATGTACTGGAATTAAAGGGTTGTGGTTGGTCGAGAGTTTTGCAGATATACTAAAATAAAGGAAAAACCTGGAATTTTATGTTTTAAGAGGGTGGACTTAGTGTTCAGCATATTTTCTCTCAAGGAAGTGCCTTAGAGGTCCTTGTGACAACTGATCAGTGTGGATTCCAGGTAGCCGAGGATTGGGGGGACGGGGGTTGTCCCAGACCGAGGCTGCTTTTCCTGGTGACAAGCAAACCCTGCTCACTCTTCTAGGCTTTTCAGGTGCCGACATCACTCTCACAGAGGGCTTGCTTTCAGCCCAGCCTTTATTTTTTAAATGCATATGATTATTCCACTGCAAGCAAAATTTTGGGGTGAAATATTAGAGATGTGGGATTCATGGGTTTTCAGTCAGAAACAGGGCTTGGAATTAAGGGTCATATTCATTAACTACAAAAGGAAATGTGGCTCTTTTTCTCCTTTGGAGAAAGACGGGATGCATGCTTTTATTGTAAAGCACACGTCCAGATTAAAGCCACTTAAATCATTATCTCCCCTGTAGCTAATAGAGACCCTTTGGATGTCATTCTCGGCTTACCCATATAAATACCTGGTCAGCTCATCCTGTTGGACAGGAGTGGTAAATACGATCTGAGTCTGGACTGGTAAATATAATTCTCTGTATTTCATTTATTTTGCAAGGGGACATCCCCCACCCCCGCCCCCCCAACAGACTGTGGCATCTCTGCAACCTGGGAAGCAGCTTGTGGAGAAATCACAAGGCTTTAACCTAAGCAGGGAGATCAAGACAAAAGCTCTGTTTGCGAGCTCCAGCCAGAGCACAACTCCGGGCAGTCCCCGGTGCGGCTGCATTCAGGAACCCTCCGTAAAATGAGATGTTCACAGAGGGAAGAGGACCCGAATTTCCGAAATGGAAGTCTTTCTGATTTTCCCCACAATCGCTTCAGTCTGGTTTTGTCAGGTTTCAAAGAGTTAAAAAGAAGAGTCAAAATGTTTCTTAAAAACGTAAAACAAATGGGACTGCTTGCTGGGCTCTGCTTGTTTCAGCACTGGTTGCTTCTCCCTCCCGAAAGGGCAGTGCTGACTCTGGAGTGGCAATGCCTGGGTTCTGATCGCCTGTGGACGCTCGCTGGGAACGAGACTTCCTGTGCTGCTTAATTGTCCAATGTGTTCTCTAGTGGAGCGATCATTCCCAACACCCAATAATCAATGTCTCCTCCAAAGGGATTTAATGACAGTTGACAGAGGTGCTGAAATCAGTGCCTGTCTCATGGAAAAGAAGTGCAGAGTCTACACTTCCAAATATCCACATGCTCCCCAGTGCAGGGCTGTGTAGACAGAGTTTTGCAGTGATCAGAGCTGGGCAGGGTGCCCTGGGTTTTGTGGCTTCTAACAGCTTGTGTGTGCAGGCTGGGGATGGAGGAACGTTGAAGACATAGATCTTTAACCCCCAAATTGAAGAGAGTGTGGCTTGATAGCTCAGGTGCTAGAACATACGCCTAGCAAGAGTGGGACCCCAAGTCCAGTTTCCAGTATTGCATAGCCCCTAGAATCTTTGATGTGGCCACTGTGGGCCCAGAGCACTTGTAGGCCTGAGAACTTCAGCACTTGGCACAAATACCAAGTCATCACATGGGCACCACTATACCAAGCTTTGGCCAAAGTGAGTCCTTAAAATACATATAGAATATATATGGAGGATATATATATATATATATATATATATATATATATATGTATATACAACCACCATATATATGGGGATATATATGTATGTATATATACATATATACCACCTCCAGGCTGTATATATGTATACATATATATACATATATGTATATTGGTTTTGGGGGTCACATCCAGTGATGTTCAGGGTTTACTGCTGTCTCTGTACCCGAACTTACTTCTAGTGTGGCTCAGAGGATTATATGGGATGCTGGAACACGAACCCCGGTCATGTGCTGCAAAGCAAATGCCCTCCAGACTGTAAATCTCTAGTCCTGAGTTTGACTTTAAAAAATAAGAAATCGAAGGGAAAATAGTCAAAAGGAAAGAAGCCTACTGTGTGAGTGAGATACCGGAGCTCTGCATACTGTGCCAAGGGGTTTTCCCTCCCGTTCAAAGGTGAGAACAGAGCCTGGGCAAGATTAATCATTTACCTGATGCCTCACAACTGGTGAGCAGGAGGAAAAGGAAATTGAATTAGGCTCCAATCCACAGTGTAGCTCTGAAGTTCAAACTTCCCTTGCTTCCTCCTATGCTCTCAAGTCTCTATAGGGCAATGGCAGACCCCACCTCAGCCTCTCTAAGGACTCAGTTCTTTTCCTATGAATCACAAACCCAGGCTACAGCATGTTTTGTTTGGGACACTATTCTTAGGAACTTTGCCCCCCCGCCCCCATTAGACTCAACCAATCAGGATGGCCCATCGGTGCTAAGGCCTGAGGATGAGATGATCCTTAGCTGGCCAGGAAAACATTGACAGTGCTCAGAAGGCGTCCAGAGCTGCACCCACCAGTGCTTGTGGGATCCAACCAGGGCTGGGCTCAAACTCTGAGCTCTCCAGGGGCTCCCGTCAGCTGTCATTAGTGGCTCTGCAGGCAGATGCGCCTTGATTTGGGAACAGTTATTCCCTTGTGGAACGGGCCCTGTTGTGGGTAAGTTTTCTTCTCTAAAGGTCTGTTTTCCATCCCTGTTCTACATCCCTGTTGCAGTATCATTCCCTTTGGATAGTGTGAACTTGGCCTATTCCTCCACTCTCTATAAGTAAAAGGAGGCTTATCACGGTCTTACCTTTGTTGGCTGATGTGTAACATGAGCTCATGGTTGCAAAAGCCATTTATAAATTACAAAGTGCCATAAAGTATGAATTATTATTGTGATTGCTCTTTTCTGGGCCTTTCATATACAGTGTAGAAAAATGAAGGATGCAGAAGACCAGAATTCAAAGAGCATCTGTTTCCTTTAAGGTATATTGCTTCAGAGCGTGAGATGAGCTGGATGATGCTGTCTTCTATCCAATTTGAATATTAGTAATCACCCACTGAGAGCTCCTTGGAGCAGGGGCAAGTTTAGTAAATGATAGCAGCAAGCAGGAGGTCTCAGGGTATTATCAGGACAACTCAGTAGTTCCACGGGGGTTGGGATATCAACTACTCAGATGCTTTGTGACTATTCTTTGAGAGTCTACAGGGCTTCTGAACCTCCCTTACCTCATTTGTAAAGTGAAAATAGCCATTCTGGTCTGCTGAGTCATTGAGAGGAGAGAAGGAATCACTGAAGGAAAGTCCTAGTATGCTTACCCAGGCAGGGGGCATGGAAGCCTCCTGCTAGCTCATGTGGTCTGATGATGGGCGGGCTTCTCCAGGAAACTTAGCCCTTCCTGAACATGCCCATCAGGCTGAGAGCCTTGGCTATTGGCTGGCCTCCCTGGGGTCAATGCCATTACCAGCTCAGCAGCCTAACTGCTGTCCTGGTTCTCCTGCTGGCCTTTAGACCTCTAAGGTTAGCTCCAGCCTGGTCAGCTCTTTGCAGAGGCCAAAGCCATTTGTTCCTATCTCTGGGTGTGCAAAAAGTGGGGTATGAGCATGTGGGAAAGGGGTGCAAAAGGCCACTTTGGAAAGCTGAATACACTTTGGTATTAAATAGAGAAGATAACTGTACATCAAAACTGTAAGTGTTGATACCATTGTAAGCAGTAGAAGTAAGCCATAACAATTCAGCATTATTTAAAAATAAGTTTGACACAAGGAAAGGGAAGGTTGGAGGGGTAGAGGTCGGCTGAGACTTGAGACCTCGTCAAGGGACTTGGATGCTGGTGGTGCATATGGAGTAGGAACATTGTAGACGTGAGTCTCTGTTACTAGGTACAGTGTTGGAAATCATACTTAAAGAGAAATTAGAAAAAATACAAATTAAACTATCTTCATAGTCAGCAACAACCTTAATAAAATAATGATAATAATAACAAAGCCCGTGAAGAACCTGATATCCAGGATTTGGAGGGTGTCAGACCCTCTGGTTGCCAAGGACCCTACTGTTTTCCATTTGAACAGTTCACATACAGCTTGTCGACCCTCTTTGCTAGGCATAGAAACAAGTAAAATTGGCCTCAATACTATTTAGTTCTAGGGTCCCGGACTAGTGCTTAGTTGAATAACAGAGCATGTCTACTGAGTACCTACTGTGTGTCAAAGGATAACGTATTCCCAAAATAATCTCATTTAACCTTCACCATTACTCGGAGAGAAACATGATGAACTCTTATCCCCATGAGGCCATGTGGTAAGGAGTGCTGTTCAGCTCTGAGTCGAGCTCTTGGCTACAGCTGGGCCTGCCAGCCACCAAGGGGTCATCGGCCTGGGGAGGAGCTGACACATCACCATGGGCAATTCTCCAGCTCCTGTGTTCTGTCCTTCCTGGGCTGTTGGTGTTCCGCAGCTGCCATAGTAACCAAATACCACAAACTGGGTGGTTTAAGTCAGGGAACTTTATTGACTCACAGTTGGAAACTAGAAGTTTAAAATCAGGGGATCCTGGGGCCGGAGCGATAGCCCAGCGGGTAGGGCGTTTGGCTTGCACGCGGCCGGCCCATGCCGGCCCGGGTTCGATCCCCAGCATCCCATATGGTCCCCCGAGCACTGCCAGGAGTAATTCCTGAGTGCAGAGCCAGGAGAAACCCCTGAACATTGCCGGGTGTGACCCAAAAAAAAGCAAATAAATAAAATAAAATCAGGGATCCAGAGCTCTAGATTTTTAAGCAGGTAAGCTGTGAAGTATGTTTCTTTTGGCATTCTGGTACTTTTGGAATCCCTGGATTTATGGATAGTATAGATCATGTCCAAATCTCCCTTTTATAAAAGGACACCAGACATGTTGGTTTAGGGCCCAACCTGATGACTTTGATACAGCTTGATTCAGTTATGATAAGGTCTGAAGATCTTATTCCCAAATAAAGTCACCTTCACAGTTAAGTGAAGAGTATTAAGATGCCAACAGCTTTGAGGGACGCATGATCCAGCCCTTACTACCAACCAAACTTATTTCTAAAATTACTAATTTAAGCCTGAATGACTCCCTTTTACATATACTCTTTTAGTCAGAATGCACTGACTGTCTCTTGTATTTCAATATTTGTGACCTACTACAAATAAAGCATTACACAAAGCATGTGATTCCCATCCCAGAGCATGAGTGGTGAACCCTGGGAAAATATCCATCACTAGACCATCAATTCCTGCAACCAACCCTTTTATCAGTAACTCCAATCATTCACCTAAGGGAAAAAGCTCTTAGTTTCATCATTCTGAGTAAGTCTAAAGAGAGACAAACTAGAGACAAATATTAGTATTGGATTAACTTTATTTACATATGCATAGCACCAATTCATCCATTGCTTTGCAAAGTGGCAGGCGATTTCTTAAAAATCTATATGCCTTTTTCCTCTCCAGTGTATACTGCGGAGGTATCACCTCAGTCTTCCCAGCCCAAGCCCCTGCCAGGAAGGTGATTTTAACCAGAGCGTGCCACTTATTAGATGGTAGAATGATTAGCCTATGCTCTGTTTAATTAAGCCTCACTTAATGGGCAAGTGTTTCTTTAACAGGCTTGCTGTCACCTCGTCAGTTATTTAAGGCAGTTCATTTCACAGCAGGGTTAATAAAAAAAGGAGAGAGAGATAGAGAAAGAAGAATCATGTCTCGTTTGTGCAAACTCTATTGGTCTAAGGGAAAATGGGTCTGTCTAGAGGATGCCTAATTGCAGCAGTGATCGTGTGCGCCTTCTCTATTTAGACGTAGGCTTCTTATTGAAACACTAATCAGGGTTAGGTCTCACCTCTTGATGAATGATTTTGTAAAAATCTGATATTCCTCAGCTTAGCTAGGTATGTCTGCATGCAAGTATAATGGCACTCTGACTGAATGCGGAGATAACTAATGCCCTTAATTTTGCAAAGAGGGCTGTGATTTGGTATATACAGTACAGATCAGGGGAAATCAAAATGAAATTAATTTCCTTCTTTTCAAAGACATCACCTCTGTTATATCATGAGCCACTTTTCTTGAACTGTTTTTACTAGGGATTTGAAGAAGCCTTCACAAATTTATTTGGGCTTATTTCCTAAAGTTGGGGTCAAATTTAGGTTATGCCATCTTAGTTGATATCAGAACTTAGAGAACTTAAGTTATCTGGGACTTATTTCATTTGTGGAATAGGAATAATTATCCCTACCTTAAAGAAAGAGGAAGTATCACTCATGCTTCTATCTAGCTGGAGGTCAGCATTGTAGCTTATCTTCACTTTCCTTATCCCTTGCTGGTTACACAGAGGTCATTTACCTAAATCTGATCCTATGGAACCCTGGTCTTGGGAGTTCTTAGGACTTAACACATCCACATGAAAAATTAATTACTGAGGCAGACATTCATTTATTTTGAATGAGGCATACACGGCTATAGACATTCAGTTATTTCTGCATAGCAAACTAACACACTGTGGTTTACCTTCTTTGGCACCATGCCAGTGTAAATCTATGCATTTTCTTCATTGGCATTGGCCAAAGACTAAAAGTGACTATGATAATTTTCTGTATGTTTCATCTGATATCTACCCACATGGTTGCTTTTACTTCTTGAGCAAACCACATGTTTTATAGGCTCAAATCCCAGGCATGACCTGAACACAAGATCTAATACCATACGCTCAATATTTGTTCTTTACTTCTTGTACTTGAACATCTAGTTCAATGTTGTACTTTGAAAATAATTCAGGCATTAAGACTAACTTTGTGGTAAGTCTTTCCAGACCTAATCGGATCATCATGCCCAAGCCAAAATGTGCCTCCTTTGTATTCCCGAACACTCTCTCAAAGCACTTTCTAAATGCTGTTCACGTAATTTCTGAGCTGCATCCCTCTTCAGATCCTCAGGACTGAGGACCAGGACAGCTTCTCCTTGTTATTATATCTGTGCATCTCAATGCCAGGTTTTCAACCCATGCTCTCTGCATGCTTGTTCTTTGACTGTGTAATTTGTGTGTCAATATAAATCCCGAGTGTTTGGAAAAGACCTTGAAAGTTGCCTACTAATCCAATGTGGTGCATGTTCCTAATGTAAAATGATCCTAACTCTGAGATTTGAATACTCATTTTCTGAGGGCCTTTGTCAACACAGAGGATGAAAGAGATGATTTTCCCTAATTCCACAATCAATGAGCACTGTAGAAATCCTTTCATCCTTAGGCCTTTTACATTGTAGGCCACTCCGTCAATATCCAAAGGTCTCTCTGCCTTCTCCAAAGAAATCAAAGCTCTTTCCTTGGTTTTTTTCTGACCTTGGTATTACATTGATGTAGAAACTTCCCCAACTGAAAAATTTCCTCCAAATATGTCCCTCTGTGTGTAGATAGGCAAAAACATTCAGAGTGCATAGAGTTGGAGGCAAGAAAAAAAGTTGGTTCTAAGACTTATGGCTTTGGGCCGGAGCGATAGCCCAGCTGTTAGGGCATTTGCCTTGCACACGGTCGGCCTCTGCCAGCCTGGGTTTGATCCCGGCATCCCATATGGTCCCCGAGCACCGCCAGGAGTAATTCCTGGGTGCAGAGCCAGGAGTAGCCCCTGAGCATTGCCGGGTGTGACCCCCAAAAAGAAAAAAAAATAAGACTTATGGCTTAAGAAAAATAGAAGCTTGATAAATGGAAGCTACTGAGTCCAGCGAAGTTTCCACTCTAGCATACAAGGTAAAAGACTTCCTGTTAAGACTATATTTGACATATTGTTTTAGGATAAGTATGACACACACATTGTATTGATTATTACAAATTTGTCTTTATTATTTCTTAAAAATATCTAGCTCATCTTAGCAAGACAAAAACTTTTACCATGAATGCACAACTGTAGAGCAATGAGCCAAGATAGTTTGATCAAGGATATTTGCCATATAGTTTTGTCCACTGTACACACAATAAGCCTAACTGTAAATGCCAGGAGAGTTTTTGCTGAGAACAAATCTTACCCCCAAATGCTAGAGTGTTGTTTCACATATTCAGAAAGTAACAAGGGAACTCTTTTGAGAATAGCTAAAACCACACAATAGAATATGAGCAAATAATTTACTTTAAAGCTTATTCATTTAGTTTGTATACATGATGTCCTGCCGTTGCCAATATAAATTTTCATTTCTCCCAGCTCACCAAGGAGACGATTTAAATTCTTTAGTCAGTTATAAGTGAAAGAATTGTCACTGCTTTGCTATCATCTGAATTTTTCCCTTTGTCATGCTTTTGTTGTTTCAAGATGGCTTTGCTGGGAAAAAAGAAATTTTATCTTAGTATTAAGGTCTTTATTATTCATTGCAAAAGAAAAAGAAAACACTTTTTATGTATGCAATGAAAGTTTAATATCAGTGTTGTTTGTGATTTAAAATTATTTGAAAAGAATGTTCCTTTTTTAAATATATTCTGCAAGGGCTTCAGAGATAGTATAGCAAATAAGGCGCTTGCATTGCCTATGGCCTGCCTGGGTTCACTATGGCACCACATATGGTTCTCATATGTGATTCATGAGCACAGAGCCAGGAGTAAGCCCCAAATGCAGCCAAGTGTGCCCCCTCCGCCTCCAAATAAGCTTAAATATGTTCAGCAAAATGTCTGTGTTTTGCTTATGACTCTAAGAAAACTTTCTGTGGCTTCTAGTATGGGTAGCCATGCTGTTTTACTCTCAGTTTTTTCAAAGCAATGCCTCCACACCCTCACCATATTAGAAGAGACTTAAACTTTGTTCCCTTATGGTAGGTAGAATCCCCTTTAAACTCAGATTTTAGCTGAAAAGTCATTCTTCTGTGTAAAACACAGTTGCCAGAGCAAATACTTCTCAGCAGGAGGAGTTTAAATGGTTAGCCATGCATTGAGGCTGGACATCGGGCGAGGGCATGCACAAGCTAGTCAACACACACGGAACACCAGGATTTGATTTTACAACATCGAGGGTTCAGTTCTGTCCATGATGGGTGCAGGGGATCCCTGAAGCATTTTACACAGACTCAGCCAAGGACATGCTATCCCAGCGACTGGGTCAGGAAAGGTGAGACATAGGTGCATGTGTGTTTGTGTGAGTATGTATGAGTGTGTATGGGAAAGAGGTGGTAGAACCAGAAGAAGATAGAATGACTAGGAACCAGGAGGCTTTGCCCTGTGTTAGAACAGAGTGTGTGCATGTGGGAGAAGAAAACCAGAGATCTAAAGGAAAGGCAGCATTTCCTTCCTGGATAGAATTGGGATCCCAAGGAGTGGGGAAATCTAAGAGGAAGGAGCAAATCTCAGCAAGAAAACGTTGGTATGCATAGCTGAACCTCAAAGTACAACACGGTCCACACTGGCTTCCCAGCAGAGCAGGGAGGTTGATATTGGGTTTCCAGAGAACGGTACATAGACGTGATGTGGAGAATGTGGCTCAGAGGGAGTAGGAAGGTGAGGTCCCAGGGCTTTCATTCCACAGCGGCCTTCCAAATTCTACCTCTTTCTTCTGGATCAAGGCTCTATTTTCTTTCTTTTTTTTACTGGCCAAGATATCCAGAGTATATATTGACCTTTTTTTCTGTATTTATATTTATCCCCCATTTGAAAGAGATGTCTTGATGTCTCAGCTTGTTGTTATGTTCTGAAGTTTGGACATTAGTCAGATGAATTTGCTTTTAGACTCTCATACTGCTATCCCATCCATACTTCGTGAGTGCTTGGTAAGCTTGATTAGGTTGCTGAGGGTTAGATCTTAAAAGGTGTGGGCATGGCAGAGTCAATGGATGGAGACTTTGATCTTGAGAGGCCAAGAGCTCAAGGCTGGGCTTCTCATTGCCATGGTTGGATTCAGAATCGGATTCAGAATTGGATTCAGGGTAGATGCTCTTTACTGGGACCCCACGCTCTGTGGCTGTGGCCACATGGCAGCTATCATAGAGATATAAGCTGGGGCATTTTTATGTGGACTTGCCAGGAAAATAGTAAGTCCCTAGTGTCACCTTCATGTATATCTTATCTGCTTCCTGTTTCCTCTTCATCTGCTTCTCACTGATTAGGGTAGCTCTGGTCCAACCTGGGTTTCCTTTTCTGAGTGGTGCTGGAGAACTCTTTCTTCCTACAGCAGTATGTGGTAAGATGGCAAGTTTGTCTTTTAGCTAATATTTCAGTAGACAGAGGTGTTTGCTCAGTAGATCTAAGAACTTTGAGAACAAAGACAAAACTTATCTCCACAGCACTTGGTTTTCCTACATAGACATTTTGTATGGCTGTAAAATTCCTGGTGGAACAAAGTTATACACATGCTTCAAAAATGGATCCAAATGTTGTACTATTCATTTGCATGTTTTTTGTTAAATAAAAATAAGCTAGTGTCAGGACAGAGAGATAGTATAGGAGTTAAGGCACTTGGCTTGCATGTGGCCTACCTTAGTATGTACCATGGCACTGCATATGGTTCCCTGAGCACTGCCATAAATGACCCCAGAACAAGGGTCCACTTAGGTTCAAGCATAACTGGGTGTATCTCTACCCAAACATTAGTATCGCTTCCTTTTCCTTTGCAATAACATATCTGCTTTGCAGAGTGGGCCATAGAACGACCAGTTGTATGAGCCCCAGTTGTGTATAACTATTCTTTTTTATTGGGGGAATAATTTGTATTCTCACCTTAATGCTCTTGGATAAAACCTTCACATGTAGCTCTTGTTTTATACCACACAAATCCTTTCTGCATGAGCCACATGCCCTATCTTTTCAGCAATGATTAGCTCATGAGATCCCACTGAGCAGACTCATGTAGGGGCTGGTTCCATGCGTTAGAAGGTATTTATTGTCTGGCTGTCTACCTACGGCTCCCCACATAGCGTGTGTTCTGTACTCATTAGCACCTTCTTCAGAGCGTGAGGCAGTGAAAGATGTGGAGTGGAATGCTTTTCTAATGTGGAAGCTGTTCTGAGGGTGAGGTTCAAACGTGATGAATCATTCATTCAAGGACTCTGCACGGGCAGAGTGGACTGGTAGCAAAGGCAGGAATAATTTCATGTAGAAACTGGTCAGATTTGAAGTGCAGAATTTTAAATCTCTTGGGAAAGATAGCCTCCCTCAAAAATCTTCAGTAATCTGGAGAATCTCAAGGGAAGAGAACTTGTTCCACTGAATTCCTAGCATTTAAGTAGTGCAGAAACCCCAGCCTCTACAAAGTCAAGCATTCATTGACTGTTGCCTGCATCAAGCCCTTGCTCAACCCTGAGCATCACTAGAAGGAAAAATGAAACTTTTCCAAGATACTCCTAGGCAAGTTTAACATCAGAGGTGGAATGGCAAGAAATTGCAAATGGACCATATGTGGCTTAATCTGGCACCATCCAGTGCTCTGAAATCACTGGAATGCTCTGAAATTGAATGCCCTACACTCTTCTGTATCTAGACAAAGAAAAAAATATAACACAAATCTGAAGATGAAGGAAGAGAAGTGTTTATAAAGAATTGTATATAAAGATCAGAGTGGTTGCTGAAAGGGATGGAGAGCATGCTTTGCATGAAGAAATTCCAGGTTCAATGCATTGAATAGTCCCCTAGTCTCATGGGGTACTCAAACAAGAGTAGCTCCTGTACCACCAAACAATTAAAATAAATGAGTGCATGCAAATCACCTATCATTATGCTACATAAAAAAGAAAGTTAGGGGCTAGAGTGATAATGCTGTGCAGAGGGTGTTTGCCATGCATGTAGCTGACCCGGTTTGGATCCCAGGCATCCCATATGGTCCCCTGAGCACCACCAGGAGTAATTTCTGAGTGCAGAGCCAGGAGTAACCCCTGAGCATCACCAGGTGTGACCCAAAAATTGCAAAAAAAGCAAGCTGGCTTGTAGATAATGACTCAGTAATAGACCCCTTCTTCCCCCTCCCCCACACTCACCACCTTAAACGATATTTCAAGCAGAAACTAAAAAGGAACATGAATAGTTTCCTAATGGAATTTGTACTATAGGGAGAGCCCTGAACCATTTTAAGTGACAAGTGTCCGGAAGCCCCAATCCTACCACACTACATAGCCCAGTCTCATCCCAAAGCAAGGATAGCTGAGAAGTCTATGGACCCTGTAAATGAACCTCAAGTGACCTTATTGAAACTGCTCTCTTAACTGATTTCATGGTTTCCTGGTTGGAATCAGCATCTTCTCCTCCACCACCACTGGCAACATACTTAGCCAGTGTCTCTCACCGAAGCTACGTGTGCTTAGCGACCTTACAAATCAACCAGATAGTATGTCCTGGACCATGGGGTCCAAGGACATACTATTTCAGACTCACAGACATGGGGCAGAGCTGCTACTGGCTCTCCCTGTGCCCAGCTGCTCATGAGGCGCCCAGGAGGGATGGCAGGTTCTAGCCCTGGCCCGCCACCCCAGCAGAGCCTCACAACAAGCCAGACGACCCCCCCGCTCCATGAGGGCCTCCATTTTCCACATCCGGACTTCCCCCTTGTCAGAACTCCACCCAGCAGACCAGCCTATCACAGCCCGGCTTGCGCAGCCACTTGCGGCTACACAGTTCATCAATAAATGCTGGATTTTGAGATGACTACAAGAGTATGCTACCCGCATGGCAGAGCCTGGCAAGCTACCTGTGTCGTATTTGATATGCCAAATACCAATAACAATTATAGACCTAATTCCCATGACCTGATGAAATGGTTTGAGGCTCTTTATGTTCCTGGAACAAGCAGGTACCCTTGGGCTCTACTTGCATGAGATAGGTCATATGGTGATGTTACTGGTGCCCGCTCAAGCAAATCGATGATGAACGGGAAGACAGTGACAGTGGACCCTGGGGTAAAGAGCAAAAATGCCCAGGTACATGATGTTGGCTATTGACTGCTTCCAGAAGATTTTTTTAGACTTAGCAAAAAAAAAAAAAGGTGAGGAATCAGATCCCCTCCAGTAAAAAGAAGTCTTGTGTTTACCTGCCACCCACACTGCTGTAGGGTAAAAGCCAGAGCTTTAAAAATTACCCAATGACAACTTGCAATCCTCCATTTTTCCATTACCTGGGCAGTCTGCATGTGCAGTGACAAAGACCTTCCCATCCGTGATCTCATTTGACCTGGAGTTTAACTCCTTTTTTCATAAGAGTAAACAGTCTCCGAGGTGAAGTGAGTTGTCAGTTGTCAGGGGCCTGTAGCTTCCCGAGCTGGGCCGCCTCTGAAACCAGGGAGATCATGGGCACTGAAGCGGGAATTTCTTCACCTACTGCTGGTCTGAGACAACAAGTCTATTAGGTATTAGATCTCAGGACTGGTTTACTTGCCCCCTTCTTTATTTTTCAGATGCAACTGAACTACTTTTCATTGAACCAATTATGCTGAATCCGGGGTATATTCTGTTAGCCACGAGCCAGGGGTGGCAGAGTGCCAATCTGCCAGCCTGTTCAGCCACCATCTCCCACTATTGTCCCTTGTTCTTCGGTTTTGCAGGGCATCCTGTTCAAAGAAACACCTTTCTTTTCAGCACTTCTTTTCCTAAACCAAAGGGCTAAAATCTCTGTAGTGTGTCTTAGCTGGAGTCAGATGGTTCACTTGTGGAAACCCAGGCTATTCCCAGGGGGCATAGGTGAAAAAATCTGATAATTTGGGGACACAGAATAAGACTAGGTAACCAAGCAATGGGACAGGAGCCCACAGAGAGAAACTAGATGAGAGAGAAACAGCATATGGGAAAGAGTAGAGACCCACTTGTCTAGATTGTATTACTTTGCCCATTGACTAGTCATGGCTAGTCTTGTACAGCCCAGCACAAGTTCTTGGTATAACTTCATTATTCCTCATTAAACAGATTCTATAATTTATGTTTTATGCTTACATCCAATAGTGACTAATACAATTTTTATTCATAACATAAATGACCATTGAATACTTTACATGGGGCTACTACTCTAAAGAAGTCTGTGTTTTATTATACTTTTTTAATTTCAACCAAAGATATTTAATGTTGAGGTTGTTGCCATTTGGGATAGTGTAGGTCTAGACCAGAGGCCCTCAACCTTCAATAAACACCAGAATCATGGGGGGGTCTTCAAATATCTGATTTCGAGTATTCGTTCACTTAATTTGGGTTAGAGTCAAGTCTGGGCAATGGGATTTTTAAGACCTTTCCAGTCAATTGTAATATGCACTCAAGTTCGCAGACACTTGTCTAAATTTAAGCCCCAGGAGGAGCAGAGGCCATGTCCACTGTCGACATCATTGTGCCCAGTGACAAGGCCCATTTGGTGAAGAGTTGGTGATGCTCCCAAAGTCTAGGAGAGCTTTATATAACTTGGGAAAGAGGAAGCCATGATCAAGGACAAAGACTTAAAGTCTTCTCATGAAATCATCAAGGATTTCATGATCAATATGATCAAACATGGGGGAAATGGTCAGTCTACACGGGCACACGGAATTTTTGGGGTGAGAGTAGGGGGGGTCTCTTTTCTGCAAGTGATTATAGTAATGAATTATTACTAAGGTAATTTTTTTCCAGAAATGCATTTGTAGCAATAGTTGTTTCTGCCAGGCAAGTCAAAACTCCTGTCTGTAATTCACAATAGGATTAACCTGGGATTATAGAAAATCTAATTAAGTGAACCATATTATCTGAGACTCACAAAAGACACTTAAGGTTGCCTTTGAAACTTCTGCCTGCCTGAGTGTTTGGCATACGCTTCAGAAAATGTTCCATACATGTGCAAGGCACTTGCCTAGTTTGCTGTATCCCATTACTTTTCTTTTTATGCTTAAAATCCATTACTTTTGATAAATGACATTAATACATTAAAGAAAGAAAGAATTGGACTTCAAAGATTGGATTATTTGAAACCACAATGAGATCATGATGAGGCTATATTTGATGTCTGCCTCCTAAAAATAAAGGGAGAAAATCCTCTGTGGTATAGGTAGAAATACCACAAAAAAGTCATTTAGAAATGTGGCAGAGATTAGCCTACTCACAGCATAAAAGCGTGTTTGGGGGGTGGCTCATTAGAGAAGGGCCTCCAGAGGGGCCCACCCACACTTGGGGTCAAAGTCAAATATCTGCTCAATGAGACAGCTTGACTGTGTCTGTGATGCGGCATGGAGGCCAGGAAACTAGAGGCATGTCCCTGGGTCTCAGTGGTCAAAGACTGGACAACTCAGAGCTCCGCAGGCTCCATGTACTGATGATTTGGGGGGGCACAGCCTTTCCTGGCTTAAAGAAATATGTCACAGCTCCCCATCAAGTGATACTAACGTTAATAAGTTCTGATAACGTTAATAAATCCAGAGCCTCTCAGACATGGGGCAGAGCTGTTCCTTGCTCTCCCTGTGCACAGCCGCTCATGAGGCAGTCGGGAGGCATGGCGGGTTCTAGCCCTGGCCCACCACCGCGAGCCTCACACAAGCAACCACCCCCTCACTTCACGGGGCCGCCATTTTCCACATTTGACTTCCCCCGCAGAACCCACCCGCAGGCCAGCCACCGCCCGGATCACAACACCCACCCGCAGCAGTTTTCCTCAACCAGCCCAGGTAGCGGTCCAGAGCCCTCAGACAGGGGCAGAGCTGTCTTCCCCTGTGCACAGCCATTCATGAGGCAGTCGGGAGGCATGGCGGGTTCTAGCCCTGGCCCACCACCTCGGCAGAGCCTCACAACAAGCCAGACCACCCCCTCACTTCACGGGCGCCGCCATTTTCCACATTTGGTCTTCCCTCTCGTCAGAACTCCACCCAGCAGACCAGCCCATCACAGCCCAGCTCGCTGCGGCAGCTTGCGGCGCGGTTCATCAATAAATGCTTTACTTTGGAGGTGTTTAAAAGAGTTTGCCTCCCGCTCGGCAAGCCTGGCAAGCTTCTCGTGTTGTATTTGATATGCCAAATTCCAGTAACAATTATATTAGCTCATTCCCATGACCTAATATTATGGTTTGAGGCTCTTTATGTTCCTGTAGCAAGCCGATGCCCCTGGCTCTACTGGCATGAGGCAGGATATATGGAGATATTACTGGTGCCCGCTCTAGTCAATAGATGATCAACGGGAAGACCGTGATCGTGAGATCGTGATCCCCATCAAGAGCTTGTCTGAGAGTCAGATCACCTTGGACTAAGTCTTCCACTTCTTGTTTGTTCATTAAAGAAACAGATTCTGTGGAGAGTGGGTCACTACAGGACGTCATCATATTCCAGCAAGAACATGACTTTCAGTTTTCACTGAGGCTCTTTACAGGAGGAACCCAGGTGTTTCCCGAAAGAATCTAGATTTCTTATTTATATAGACATATTTGGAAAGGGAGGTTTGCTTTTGCTTTCTAGTTCTTTGAGGGGTAGGCTGTGGACTGCTAACAGTAAAAATTCTGTTTCCTAAATGCTCTCTCACTGTCCCCTTCATTTTTCATTCTAGCCAGTAGGAAGCTCAGATTCTACTAATTTTGTCTGTATGTGGCACAATTCTATAATCCCCTTTTTCTACTACAATGAAGGACTCAGAGTGGAAGTTCTCTAGGGTTTCATCCACTATGGAATTCCACATTGGCTTCATCTGCTTAATAACTTTAACATCACATGTATCCCCAAACAGGCCCTTCTGCTATCTTTCACTCTTTTTTTTTTTTTGCTTTTTTTCTTTGGGGGGTCACAGCGGCAATGCTCAGGGGTTACTCCTGGCTCTTTGTTCAGGAATTACTCCTGGTGGTACTCGGAGACTATATGGGATGCCGGGGATTGAACCCGGGTCAGCCATGTGCAAAGCAAACGCCCTACCCGCTGTGCTATCTCTCCAGTCCCAGCGTTTCACTGTCTTCTGACTGATGCTTCCTTCTCCATACTTCTCAGTTTGGTCGGTTTCCAAGACTCCAGGCAGCAGCCTGGTTCATAGAATAATCCCTTTATTCCTCCTGTGCTTTATTTTCCTCACTCATTTCCGTATCACCTCTCACTTAAACTACTGCAAATCTCCAGGAAGTCTCCCCAAACTATCTTTCTCTCCTTTTCAAGATATTTTAAAAGCCTCTATTTTTGTGTCATTCTGTATAATAGCCCCCGGGCAACATCTGACTAATGAACTCTCAAAATAAGATTAATCATAACCTAGATAAACTTAAGAGGTACACCAGGTTATGAAGACTTGGTATAAAAATCATACATACACAAGTTCAATGATTCATATTTTTATTACATGTTTTCAATAATACATTTGGGTACATACTGGCTTGCTGGGTAAAGTATAATACTTTTTTATCTTTTTGGGTCACACCCGGTGATGCTCAGGGGTTAATCCGGGCTCTGCACTCTGGAATTACTCCTGGCAGTGCTTGCAGGACCATATGGGATGCCGGAGATCGAACCCGGGTCAGTCACATGCAAGACATATACCCTACCCACTGGACTACTGCTCTTGCCCCAAGTATAATACTTTCTTAAAATTGATATTATCCATTTTACTAATTAAAAGTGAAGTGATACAAGTATCACAGAATTAAAAAATATGTGACATATAATATATTCCCTTAAGTACTCTGGTCAATTTAATCTTGTCCCCAATTCTCATTCACCTCCACCCATATTCATTTTATTCTTAAAAAAAATAAAGAGGATTTTTTCCAACACTTAGAAACTCTAAATTGCTTAAAATACTAACAAATGTCCCATGAGATTACATGTCAGGTAGCAAAATTTAACTATCCAAAAGAGTTGATGCCAGAGTACAGCATGTTAACTTCTGTAGCCGCTTTCAGGGACCTTAACAACCTTAGTGCCATTAAGGCTCATAACATGGCTTTATTATTGCCAGCTATTTCCAAATTTCTCCCAACACATTTACCCATATTCCTCTTTCATGTTCAGTCTTTCTTATAGTAAAGATTGGTTTGTTGATCTTCTTTTAATAAACTGCTTCCTTGAGCCTGGTGAGCCTTCCGGAGAATATTTTGTGTTTAGAAGAAGGTGTAGTATGTTGGGTTTAGATGAAACATGGCATTTACTTGTTCCTACAAAACTGGCTAGCTCCTGAGCTGGTCCTTGAAGTTTATAAGCAAACTGAGCATTAAACAAAACTCTTGATGCGTATGGGGTCAAAGGTTTTTATTTAACAGCTTCAAGGAGGTGGATTTGGACCCAACCCTGTCCCATGCCCAGGCCTTACACTCGTTATTTGCTGGTTCCTGTATTGATCTACACTCTCTCACTGGTTCTGTCTCTTGATGTCCACCACTGTCCTCCTGTCCTCTTTTAATGCTCTGTGGTGCCCTTCTCCTTGCTGCTGCCTGCTACTCTCCTTCCCTTTGTCCTTCTTTGATTCTCCAAGATGCTTTTCCTGCCATCTGTTCATCCTGGCATGAGCACAGGGACCAGAAGAGGCTCCATCCCATCTTCCCCCTTTGAAATGCCTTGATTCTCTCCCCTCAGACATTTCCATTTATTTAGCTGACTGGCTGCCGTTCCATCCCTTGAGTTTTAAAATGACCAATTGTACTAGCTAGATTACCTGTTGCCCCCTCTTGGCCCCCTGTCCTGCAGGGGCAATGTTCCTATCACAGGAATGAAAGAGTTCCGGATCACCTCCTGTTTGCCAGGCCATAGACAGCAGAGTTCTCTCCTTCCATTACCTTTACCACTCCCTACCCGCCATTCCTCTGTGTTTATGCATTTCTGCTCATCCTCAGCTTTTCTGTACTTGCCACCTCCTCACTTCCTCCTATCTAGCTCTGATGAGTGCACTTAAGCAGGACTCCTGACCTGAGCCCCGAGGAATTCCCATCCTCCATCAGGAGACATCCTGATTCCTATTGTCCTGCTGGGGGTGGGCTAGGGAGTGTTGAGCTGGTAAAAGGAGTCTGCCCAAACCTCCATGTTGCTTCACGCTCTTGCCTTTATGCCAATGAAAAGGCTTGGAGAAAGCATATAATGAAGCAGGAAATCGGTTCAGAAGAGAGGAAAGGATGCACTGATGGAGAGGAGGACCTCTCTGGAGGGAGGAGCTTCGAGAAGTAAAAGGGAAGTTCATACCCCAATCAGGGGTAACTATAGAACAGTTGCAAAATGGGTTGCTTATTTTGCTAAGGTTTGATAAATACTTTTTTATAAGACAGAAAAGGGAACAGTATGCTAATAATTGTCGAAAGTACTAATACCAACCTAGAACTGAACATTAAATACAGGCAAAAAGATACACATGACAACCCTTTAATGTATGTTCTGTAATCCATAGTCTGGAAGGGAAGGAAAAGAGAAAGAGAGAGAAAGGGAAAGAAATAAAGAAACTGCCATGGAGGGGGCCTGGGGGAGTGGGGGAGGGAACCGGGGACGTTGGTGGTGGGAGATGGGCACTGGTGGAGGGATGGGTGCTGGAACACTGTATGACCAAAACCCAAATATGAACTTTTTAATTGTATATCTTTGTAATTGTATATCTCACAGTGATATAATAAAATACTTTAAAAAATAAATACATACAGGCAAAAAGATACACATGATACCCTCCAAATGTATGTATTACAATCCACAATATGTAAGAGAAGGAAAAGAGAAAGATAAAGAGAGAAAAGAGATAACCTGCCATAGAGGCAGGCTCAGGGTGGGGGAGGGAATTAGGGACATTGGTGGTGGGAAATGGGCACTGGTGGAGGGATGGGTGCTAGAACACTGTAAGATATAACCCAAATATGAATATCTTTGTAATTCTATATCTCACGGTGGTATAATAAAATATTTAAACAATAAATAAACTTTCCTGATTGAGAACTTTCTATATAGGTGAAAATCTTTTGATAGGGCTTGGTGAAGGAGAAAGATTTTGATCCCTAGTGATCTTTGGTTTTTAAATTCTCAGATCTTCTTATTGAGTTATCTCCTGAGGAGCTCCAGTAATTGATCTGGTCTGGACTGGGTATTTGGAGTCTGGAGACTGGAACTGGATTTGGGCAAGATGACTCCTTTTAGACCAACCACATCTTGATTTTATTCCTTCCTGAAACTCATCATCAGTAGCCCATATTTCCTGTTTGCTTTACTAAGAGGGGACTCTTCCATGTATCACATTCATAGAGCTGACAGTTGCCTGCACCCCGGGATACCACTCCCACTCTATTGGATGTAAGAGAACTTCTGGGGTGCATGGTGCAGTCCTGTAAGCTGAGAACCAAACTGTCTAAATTATGTGGGTCTCTCCATGCAGGAAATGTTACTCTATGTCAGCACAGGCTCTTATACACTGGGAAGACCCTTCACAGAGTATTCTCAGCCGCCTCTTTCCAGAAGGAGAAGCATAATTCCAGAAGAAGCATTTTGTTCTGTTGAATGACAGAACCTATATTACAGCACATTATTATTTTTTATTTTGGTTCTGCCTCAGTAGGAAATTCAGAGACTACAGAAATTCATACTCGACAGAAAGAGCTAACTAGATCCTCTGATAGTTTATTGGGGGCTTTGGCTTAATAATGAAGAAAGCTTATATACTGGGGATAACTATCATGATGTATGCAGAACAGTGCAAACGATCAAGTAGACATTCAAGAACAGCCTATCGGTAGGGTTGGGCCCACGGAGATTGCTGCAGGAGGACCGTCCTGGAATGCTGAGATCCTTAGTGAATGGGGTCATCTGTTCTGCCAGTTATGTGGCTTGTGGACCCGACCATATTTGTTTCTGGTGAGTTCTAACTCATAATTCCTCCTCACCTTGATTTCACTGAAACATTGGCCAGCAGATGTCACTTCGTAGCTGCTGTATCCCCACAGGGCCTGATAACTTCGTGTTTCAGCTCCCTAACTGATTGGTCAATGGTTTCTGTTTTCTCACATTCAAATCCAGCTGTTTTGCCCAAGCCTATGGTTTTTTGAACCCCACAGGGTACGTTGAAACAATCAAGAATATGTTTATGACTTAGCTATTGAACAGGGCTATGTGCAGTTCAATGAGCCATAACTTGTGTGAGTATAAACTGGAGATGCCAAAGTTATGACCATAGATGCTTCCTTGGAAAAGACTGGAATAGGCAAGTACTAGAACACAGAAATGAACGATTACAAATTCGTCTATAGAGACTGCAGCCACTGACTTCTATATACTCTTGTACATGGTCCTGTTCAACTGATCACGCCATACCCTCATTCAAAGTGTCTCACCTATATTTCTGGTACAGTCTACAGAGAGTTGTTGTAGCCTGTATATCTGTAGAGCACCCCCAGGTCTGATAGTGTAGGAAGTTAGAGCTGAATGAAGGAGAAAATAATGTTTTATGGATATTTCAGCTCTGAGACAAAGAGGTATTTACATATAGACCTTTGATACTACAAATGACATTCCATAATGCTGAGCATCTGTTTATGATTGCCATGCTTGCCCTAATCTTTCCTTAGGCATTGTAACTTGTGCAAAAGAAAAAATGGAAGTAAACCTATGTCTTTCTACATATTCATAGAGGGTTTATTCAGGCTTGGAAATGACACTGCTGACAATGTTATTCCTATATGTGTTGAATACATATATAGGATGTATTCAACACACACACACACACACACACACACACACACACACATATATATATATATATATCTTAATGATTAACATTTCAAAATATTACTGTGAGAAAATGTACTTTAAAAGGAGTAGAGTTACTGGAGCAACAGCACAACAGGTAGGGTGTTTGCCTTGCACGCTGATGACCCATGTTCGATCCCTGGCATCCCATATGGTTCCCCGAGCACCACTAGGAGTAATACCTGAGGGCAGAGCCAGATGAGCATTGCCAGGTGTGACCCAAAAAGAAAAAAAACAATGGAGTAGAGCACAGATCCCACATTTTTCAAGCACTTTGTTTTTAGTCGCTTGATCATTTGAAAATGACTGAAGTACTTGAAGAGACAGAAAAATGTTTCCTGAACAATTATACATGTTTGGGTTTGAGAGACCTGCCATGGAATCCTATGAAATACCATGGCTGTGATCTTCCAAATTCATATAGACTGGTTGTCCGAACTTAAACATGAATGAAATTCTCATCCAGCGAAGATGATATTCAGTTGCAGAGAACATTTGCAAACTATGATTATTCCTGGTCATGGGTCTGCCAGTGCCTTTGTTTGGAAGATCCAGGAATGTGGATTTCTAGAGTCTGGGAACCAGGTGAAACCAAAGCAGGAGTCTTTGAGTTGCCTGATTTTGAATTTATATTGTATATTTGTCTTCTACTCTGGCATTCACTTCACCCTCGCCTCTATTTCCTTGTAGACAAAATATGGGCAATATTTAAACAACTGAAAATTCAGTTGCTTCAAGATCACTCCCTAAACTCACCTGATTTTATGTACTTATCGAGTGATAGAATGAAGATTTGGAACCAGCTCTGTCCAAGTCTGAGCAGCAAGTGACCTTTTATTTCCTAAAGATCACTCCCTTGGCTCTCTATTTCTCTAGAAGCAGAGAATCAGACTTCTATTGGAGTATTTTTAAAATTTCTACTTGCCCTTGGAGAATGTCATGGTCATGATAAGGGGCCCTATTTGCTGCATGCTTTAACATTTGAATTTGTTATTTGAGTGGAGCAATATATACAATGACCCTTTTGCAGTCTCTGTATTTTGTACCAGAGAAGAGATGATTACCCAAGCTTATGCTTTGCTCCAAGGGTAAAAATCAAGGGAAAAATAAAATTGTGATTCAATAGTTTTTGTAATACTTCCTCTCCCTATTCTCTGTGATTTCCACAGACATGGTATAATTCCTGTGATTTGATTTGGAACTAGAGACCAGCTCAGTGCTGAGTGATGAGATCTGAACGGGGAATAAAATATGCTTGAATTAATTTGCATAATGGAATCCGATTGGTTACAAAGCTGTGTTTGTTGAAGGGACACCAGAGCCCCTGAGCTCACAGGCCTAGAGGACACTGCACACGCAGAATGGAGTTGTGATTTTTGGTGTGAGCTTCGGCAATATTTGTAATGTAATGATAACCTGTCTTTAGCTGTAAATTAGCTCCCTGGAAACGCAGAGAATGGGTCATCCTGCCTGATGCTTCTCGCTCCATGGGGAGGAGAAAGCTGAAAAACCAAAGCCACTAGCTTTCTGCTAAACGCTTTCTTCTTTCTTTTTCTACCCGATAACAATTTCCAGCAGGAGTCCAAATATACTTAAACACCCGTATGTGTCATTTTCTTTTACGGAGACAAAAGCAGGCACAGTGAGAGAGTTTTATGCTCAAGGCGCAGTAGCTTATGACGGGCTATCTGCTCTCAAGATAGAGGGGCGGAGCTTCCACTTAGGGCTGGTGGTTTTGCAAATCTATTTTCCTGTCATGTTATTACTCCTGTGACTTTCAACAACATTTATTTTGCCTTCCAAGCAATGTGCTTCCATCATAAAATAAAGTCCTCCTATATGTTTCAGTGAAACCCTGATGCTTAGACATCCTGGCACACTGCTAGAAAAGATTTTAATGGGAGAACAGCTCAAAAACTGCCTTGGGGGTCTTTGTTCAAACCAATTAGAACATTGATATATTTCCCTAATTATGCCAATGTCAAGGTCTTCTTAGGAAGACAGTCTCCCATTAGTTTTCATGCTTAATTCCTGCAACTCTACCATTGAATATAACAATCAAACATTGAGATTGTAGAAATGCTTCTTATAAAAAAAATGAATTTCCATTAACATCCATGCATTCATATAGTCTTAAATGGGAGGAGATGTTAAAAAAATAAAAAGCAAAGATCTTACTTAGCTTTTTTTGTAGCAATTGTGGAAGCATTATTGTACTGTGTTATTTTCAGAGAAAGAGCTAGAGAGAACATCACTTCCGGATGAGATACTAATGAAGTTCTAAGATAGAGAAATGAGCTTGTGCTGTGTTTTCTTTTTCTAAATTTTGTTTTGTTTTTGTTTGGGAGCCAGAGCTGATGGTATACAGGGGTTACTCCTGGCTCTGTACTCAGGAATTCCTTCTAGTGGTGCTTGGAGTATCATATGGGATGCTGGGGATAGAACTTGGGTTAGTTTCATTCAAGGCAAGTGCCTTACCTGATGTTCTGTTGCTCCAATCTCTGCAGTACTCTTGATGGACTGGTGTGATGCCTTTTTCTGCTTTTTGGGTCACACCCAGCAATGCTCAGGGGTTACTCCTGGCTCTTTGCTCAGGAATTACTCCTGGCATTGCTTGGAGAACCATATGGGATGCTGGGGATTGAACCGGGTCAGCCAAGTGCAAGGCAAACTCCCTACCCACTGTGCTATTGCTCTGGCTCCTAGTGTGATACCTTGCTTTTATTATCACTGTGACCATTGTGAGACTGTAGAATGCTCCTTCAATCTAAATATCTTATTGTTGCATTCAATGGTAGAGTAGCTCTACACTGCTTTATCTTTTCCAGAGAGGTTTGGTTTTAATGTTTTAGTCACAGAATTAGCCCTTATACCAGGGCCACCAAAATTTAAATTTGCATCATTTAAAATAATTGTGTTTTGAGACATGAATTTATGTAGGGTTCCACATAATTTTTTTCCAAGGGAGCAATATTCAAATTATAGGGAATAATGTGAAGGTCTTGAAACCAAACCTGTAGGATCCTATCCCCTGATGATTCTCCCAGTCTGGACAATTTAATCTTATTGTGTCCCTGCCTACTTACTGATAAAAGGGGAACAGCAACAGTGCTCATGGTAGGGTTAGGAGATCATTTGAGACAACTCATTGAAAGCCCTATAAAATGGTAAACAGATGACACTGGGAAACTGCTCACTATTTTTAATATTTTTACCATTTTCAAATTATTTTATTATTATTATTATTATTATTATTATTATTATTATAGGCCAGAATCTATTACTGATTTGCTCTTGGTGACTCTGTAGGTGACTGCTTTATTACTGTGTCCATATAATTTCCTTAGAAGCTTTAGATACAGCAGATAGCAGGAATTGTATTGTTCACTCATTAAGAACACAGATGCCAGGGTCGAGAGAAATAGTACAGTGAATATGGCACTTGCCTAGCATGCTGCCAACCTGGGTTTGATCCCTGGCATCCTAGACAGTCCCCAAGCACCACCAGCAGTATTTCCTTGCTGCAGAGCCAAGAGTAATCCCTGAGTATTGCTAGGGTTTACAAAAAAAAAATAAACAAACACAGACTCCAGAGTCTTATGACATGGCTTCAGATTCCAGCTTTGTTAACTACCAGGAGTAAACCTTGCACATGTCACTTAATTTATCTGAGCTTCAGTATCCTCGTCATGTAGAATCAAAACATTCATAGTGACTATCTGCCACTTTCTTATTGAAACCAAAATTATCACTCTTTTTTAAAGTATTTAGAACAATGCCAAGAAAAACACTAAAAGGAATCTCATCTCAAAAGCAAAGTGAAAACACATCATGTCTTAAAATATATCATGTACGATATATGATAAATCACAAGACATTAATTTACATATATATCTGAGGGTAATTATCAAACTATCTTACATATTACATACAGTCATACTAGCATTTACAAATAATGAATCCAAAAGCTTGTTTTGCTAATCTTTCCATCAGAAGAAATAAGTTCATCATTTTATACCAAGAGAGAATTTCATTGTTTATTGGTCATGTGGGAAATCTTAAATTCATCAGTATTAAAAGTAGAATTTGTTTATAAAGAGAAAAAGTTGTCAACTGGTTTCAACACTTTCAGTGTCAGAAATAATTGTGCTTTACAGCAAAATGGCTGCCAGAAGAAAGAGGTGCAGAAATATCAACTTTAATTAAACTCCTTCTTTCAAATACACTTCACAGTTTATATGCAAGAATAATTTATCACCATGTGAATGAACACTTAATGCTTGGCACGGTGCAAAATGGGTAAGGATTATGGTGCACCATATGCTTTCCTTTCTATTTCTTCTTCGTGAACTTCTATGGTGGCAATCTCAGGTTTGAACTTGAACCACAGTTAACTCAACCACATTTAACTCTTTACTCCAGACTTCACTGGAAAGCTCAGGCACCTGCCGTGTAATTGTTGAATCCCAACAATTAAGAGGTATCTGAGCTAGTAAGTAATCAGTGAAACGCCTCCTAACATCACACCAGAACTCTACCCAAGACAATGAAACTGGAACTGCTTGTAGAAAGTGATTCCTCTGGCTTAATTTTACATGGCATAAGGCAGAACCACCCTCTCTCGCAGGACTGATGAGATCTAAGAGCAAATCTACAGCAGATTCTCCACCAATGCCAGCATCCTAACTCTAGCCCAGGGATTTTCCTACTGCTTTATTTTTGGATCTAAATTTTAGATCATTTCAGAATCTAAGTTTCTGTCTGTGATCTTTTCACATATCTTGGCTTACAGGAAATCTCATGTAATGTTTTATTAATCTGTCCAAGTCTGAGGGTTAAGCTGTTAAATCATGACACTGCCTTGTAAATCTCTCTTCCACATAACATTTTTACATTTTGAAATGTCTATAGATACCAAATGTAAAACTCAACTCCTATCCCTCAAGTACATACTCTACAAGAGGTGATATTGAGGATGATGATGGACACCAGACATTAACCCTACCTCTGTGGCTTCTCTAGATACCATACTGTCATTTTCCAAAGGAAGCAGAAAGACTTGGGTTGGTGAAGTCAAAGGCCATCAGAAGGAAAGGGTTCTGTATGAGCAAATTAGAATGCCAACAATGCCCTTATTAGAATTCTAAACTGCTTAGTCCAATTGTCTTTGGAATCCCCTGTAACTTTTCTCTTAAAAGAAATCATCTCACCATCCTCTTCCGTCCATTTCCTTGAAGTCTGTGTGTGTGTGTGTGTGTGTGTGTGTGTATGTAAGTGAAACAGTTCTTGTCATGCTCACTGTTCTGATGAGAGAATAGAGGGTTAGAGTGCCTGACTGCCTGTCCAATGTCACTGCAGTTGTAACATGGAGATGTAGTATTCCAACCCTTGGCTAGCTGATATCCTCATATAGGTATATTCCATTTTCGAGATCCATACTTCTTTCTTCCTGTTCCCTCTTCCATCTCTCTTGAATCTAAATTAGACAGAAAAGAAATGTTTTTTTTTAGTCCTATAGTACGCAGGGAACTCAGCGATTTCAGTTAGTGCTGAAATGAAGTGTTATATCCTATAACACTTTATATGTCTTTCTCCCAGTCCCAATGACTATCCGAGATTCTTTCATGTCGGTGTTGGGGGCTGACAGTGGGATGGCCGGTCTCTGGTAGCTATAGCTCCGACTGGAGGGTGGAAGAGAAGGAGCGGAGGGACGCTGTCTGGAGGAAGTGTGAAGGGCCCACCTTGGGAACCAGCTTTGCATTTCCTTAGGCGACACTTACATTTCTAACACCACAAGATTAAATCCAGCCCAGAAGGTCCTTCATGACCTTCCACCCGCTAGAAGGTTATGAAGGAGCCATCTCCACAAAGTCAGTGGCGTTTCCCAACTCCACAGCAACTAAGTGGCTCTGCTGCCCTTCAGCCCTCCGGCTCTGAAATCCACAGCACACCCTTTTCTCCTGCTGTCAGGCCTGGAGGGGTATGTGATGTGCCGACTTCATCTACACACAACACACGGTGAGGGGAGAGACGGGGCTGTTTCTGCCTCCATCAGCCCCGCCTGGGACCCAGGGGCCCTCACTTGACCTGGCATGTAGAATGGTGTTGAAATGACATGCGGGCGGAGCTTGCCGCTAACTGGACCTTTCCCTCTGCCTGCAGAAGCCGACTGGGGAAACGGGCAGCCGGGACGTGATGTGCTCAGCCAGGAGAGACGGTGCGCTCCGAGAGAGGACTGCGTGACGCGTCGGGAGGCCGCCAATCCGAAAGGCCGCGCCCCACTTGGGGTGGAAGGGGTGACAGCTGCCTTCTCTCTCCTGTGCCTACCGCGTAACCAAAAAATGAAGGAGAGCTATTGTTTACAAGCCGCCCCTGGTGTTTCTGGGCGTGCTGTGCCTCAGCCAGGCCTTCGCGGCGGAGCGGCGGAGCCACCTGCGACCCTCGCTCCATGGGCACCATGAGAAAGGCAAGGAAGGGCAGGTGCTGCAGCGCCCAAGAGAGGCTGGGTCTGGAACCAGTTTTTTGTAATCGAGGAGTACACCGGGCCCGACCCTGTGCTGGTGGGCAGGGTAAGGCTTCTGTTCTTCAGTGTCTACCCCACTCTCTCCCCCAATCTAGGGGCTGGGCCGCTAAAAGCAAACGACGGAAAGATGCCAGGGAGCTGGCTCCTTGCTAGGGCACTGGCCTTGCCTATGTGAGGTTCTAGCTTTGATCCTCAGCACCGCAGGAAAAAAAAGAAAGAAAATGAATCTAGGTAGTATACCCCAGTAGTTTAGTCATCCAAGAAAAGCACAGCAGAACCATTCAAACTATTGTTTTTACATTTTTTAAATTTTTTTTCTGGGGGGAGGAGAGGGGTCACATCAGGCAATAATGGCAATAATTAGGGGGTTACTCCTGGTTCTGCACTCAGGAATTACTCCTGGCGGAGCTTGGGGGACCATATGGGATGCCCCTGGATGGAACCCGGTTGGCTGCGTGCAAGGCAAATGCCCTACCCACTGTGCTATCCCTCCGGCCATTGTTTTTTACATTCTTCCCACCTTGTTGGTCTTTTTTAAATGCATGTACCTACCTAATTAAAGAAAACTATTTTCCACTTACTGTTGCGCTATAAAAATTCCACGTTTAAGGGAAATAGAATTTCCCCATGGCCTGAAATGACCATGACAGGTTTCTCTGCTTTCCCACTTGGGGGATAGTTCCCCATGCAGACCATCATCCCAGCCTAGAAGTCTCTTCTCTATGTTCTACTCATCTGTCCTCTTCTCAAAGTCATCACCTTTTGGTTTGTGTTTCACATTTCTGTGTCCGCTGCACTACACCCCCAAACTGCTGGCCCTGACGAACAGTGTCATCCCAGTGTTCCCAGCCCGGACTGAGTCCATGTGGGGAAACCTCCGTCCATATTCCATGAGACACATGACTGTGTTGTCAGAGTTAAGTGAGGTTTTAAGTGGCTTAAGGATGTCCAAAAGCACTTGGAGGGCTGGAGCACTCTGGCATTCCTCAGGATCTGAATTCTCCATCTGTTTCCTTCCCAAAAAGGTGGAAGAATGGAATACAAAGCACATGAGACCCTGAGTGTCTGCGATCATGTATGGTAATGCAGAGGACAGGCAGAGGAAAGTGACATTATCTCAGTGTCCAGATAATTAAGGAGCCTCGTGTTCACATGCAGAAGGATGGAGAAACCTACCACGTGCAGGCACAGTCCTAGACAAAGGGCAACGAAGGCTCAAACAGTCCTTGGGTGCAAGATTTCAGACATTAATGGAAAAAAGGCAGATGCCCGGGCTACCCTAGCATGTGACAGGCCTATGGAGATGTTACTCTCGAGAAATTCAATGAATGGGAAACAAGTGACAACTGAAGTGAATAGGAAAAAGATGCAAAACCATAAAAACAACTGTGTGTGGTTGCACACATGCAGATGCATACACAAAAGAGAGATGTGAGATAATAAAGAAGCTCACTATATAGTTATTTGGAATTCGTGGGGGATACTGGGAGGGATGAAGGGTTACGTGGAGAACTAAAATGTAGCTTGTAGTCACAGAGATAAAACAAGGCATTGGACACCTGCCTTGCCATTGACAATATGGTTCAATCCTTGCTACTGCATATGGTCCCCTGAACACCACCAGGAGTGATCCCTGGCCACAGTGCTAGGAATGATCTCTGAGCACTGGGTGGTGTGACTCACAATACCAAAATTAAGTATCTTGTGACCTGAAATAGAAGCAAGGATTATCCAGTGAATAGGCAAAAGGGGTGAGTCCAATTGTGGGGTAGTAATATCTGAGTCTCAGAGGTTTAGAAACAGTTTGCTTAGTTGTTCTTAAGCTGAGAGGTGCATTGCAGAGTTGTGTAATTGACTTCTTGGGAGAAGGTGCCTAGTAACACCCCACTCATACTGTCCAAGGTAGGGCACACATCTCTTTGAAAAGAGGCACCAAAAGAATTTCACTGATTCCCGAATGGGAAGAGCAAACCCAAAATAGAAGTAGACTTGGGAAATGGGACACAGAGAAGCAAATTGGCATGTAGAATCCTCTACATTGAGATGGGCTCCGTGCCCAGAAAGGAAGAAGGGACTTCAGCCAGGCAGGGGCTGTGCAGCTTGAACAATGTGGGAGCTGTGCATGAATTGTTCTGAGAAAATAGAACCTCTGCCTTGGGGACTTTCTCAGCAGTGGGGTGCAGTGTGTGTGTGCTAGTGACAGCAATCGCAGAAGAGATGAGAGTGGGGAGCAATTTCAGCCTCTCTCTGGAACAAGCAGTTGTCATGCCTACAGGACGAGCAGGGAAGGAAAGTGTGAGGGGTGTTTAAATCCCAGGGTCGGGACTAAAGGAGGAAAATGACTGGAATCCAGGGGCCTCTCTTCAAAGATAATGTTATTATCCAGTACCCCATAATGGGGCAAGTTGATAAATATACATGGCTTGGTCCCTAAGAAACTTTGATTTTTACAACCTTCAAGGTTGAGCACCTGAGATACTCTGGTTGAAAAATAAAATAAAAACTGGAATTTGGCAAAGCGAAGGCCTTCAGCTGTCAGTAGGAAACACAGACTGTACCATGCAGAGGGGTCCCCCTGCAGTCAATGGAGTCAGTCCTGGGCTGTGGATGCCTCAGCCTGGGTCCCTTGATTGCCTGGAATGGTTTCTCAGACTCCTTTTGGTGTGGAAATTAATTAAAGTCCTCAGTTGCACTGATCATCTGAGGGAGGAAAGAGAGAGCAATTGCTATACAACTTTCAGAGTTGAAAACAAAGAAATAGGTATCAGGAGTAAAATGTCTGCTTTTCAAAGGTTCCATTGATCTCATTGATCATGAAATAAAATCCATTCAGTTTCCCCAGAGCTTCTCAAATTGATATGTGATAAAGGTTCTCATTGAAGAAACTTGTATGAAATTTGCAGAAATTCTGTTGATGAGGGCTGTAGGTGGTAGGTTGTAGGTGGCATCAGGTAACTGACGTAGTGCCATCACATATTGCCTGATTCACTAGAGAAGTGTCAACGTTAATATTCACATGGTTTGTTATGAATAGCTCTGAAAGAAAGTATGTTCTTGTTTTATTTTGGTTTTTGCCCTTTCCTACGAAGCATTCTGTACTGAAAACAAAATGGTCTTCCTAATTTGTACCCAGATATATTCCCCTGAGCTAAAATATTTGTTGTTTCACTGAGGCTCTGTGAATTAATGGGGAACTTGGATCTCTCTCTCTCTCTCTCTCTCTCTCTCTCTCTCCTTCTCTGTCTCTATACTGTATCACTGTATCACTGTCTTCCCGCTCATCTTCGATTTGCTTGAGTGGGCACCAGTAACATCTCCATATGACCTATCTCATGCACACACACATATATGTGTGTATATATATATGCACATATATATTTAAGTATATATACATGTATATATACATATATACACATATACTTAAAGCAATTTGCTTTATTTATATCTTGCTTTGTGACTCTGGGAAAGGTATAGTATTTGGGTTTCCTGATAGCAATAATGAATAAAATGATATGCATGTATCATTCCTAAAATTAAGTACAATGGCAATAACAAGTGTCGGAAGTGGCATTTGACTAACGTTGTGTGTTTTTGAGTGAGTTTCATTATGTATTGGGCCATGCCTAGGCCTTTTAAGGTCACTCTTGAAACCAAATGCAAGTGGTGAATGTGATGCCTGTCGTTTCCCACAAAGGGCATAGTGAGGGTAGAAGAATGCAGACTAAGAGGAAAGTAAAAAGTTCTTGTCATAGAGGCAGTCTGTGGGGGATGGGATGGGGAGGGTGGCATCAGGGGAAACTGGGGACTCTGGGGGTGAGAAATATATGCTGGTGGAGGGATGGGTGTTAGAACATTGCATGACTGAAACCAAACAATGAACAGCTTTGTAACTGTATATCTCACCATGATTAAAATAATAAAATAAAGAAGAGAAAAGCTGCAGAAAGAGGGACTGAACAACCAAGGATGGTGAGGAAGCAACTTGGCCCTCGGGTCTAGGGGCAGGTTCATATGAGGAGACATGGAGCAGAGTCAAGGCAGAAAGTACCGTGTGGCTAAACAGGCAGTTGGATGATTACGCGGTCTTGCAAAGTTTGGACTGAGGCTAGAACCATAGTGTCTTTGGAATTTGTCAGAGGAAAAACCTGAGAATTTTTAAGTTCCTGCCTATAGTCTAAGTAACTGCATCTATATCAGCCCAGCGCATGTACCCTGTGCCTACAATTATTTACAATGGGAGCTTCTTCCAGGCAGACCACCACCTTGGACCTCCCTTATGCTCCACATGCCACTCAGCAGGTCTTCTAGATATCTCTAATCTGGCAATTATTGGTGTAACAAAAGTCTGGAAACAACCTACTAGGAAGAGACTTACTAAAGAGAATAGTAATAACACCCACACAGTAGATAAGACAGTTCTATACACACAGTGGGAAAGTTGCCTGTTAGAAGAAAACTGAAGTAAAATGTGCTATATACATTAGGGCACTTCATTGCCTAAGAATGAGCTAGAGAGCTGGAAACAGTCCAGTAAGTAGTGGTTTGTCTTGCATTTGGCCAGCCCAGATTTAATCCCAGACATCCCAACGGTTCCTTGAGTACTTTGGGAGTAATTCCTGAGTGCAAAACCAGGAGTTTTGCCATTTGTGACCCAAGAAGTAAAAACAAAAAAAAGAAGCTGTGATATATGTGTATCTGTATAGATATTCTTGAATATGTAGAGATATTGGTTCAGAATATTTTTCAAGATACTAATAATAAAATTTGTCTCTGAGCTAGAGACATGGAAGAACAGAACATTGAGAAGAATTATTGCACACAATTTTCTCTTAATTTTTATAATCTGCAATATTTTTTAAAAAATTGATCAATATTGTGTCTCTATGTTGTATTTGCACATATATGTGGGGAAAGAGGGAGGAAAGAATCAAGTTTAGCTTTAAGGAAGCATATTTACATTCCTGGCTTAACTTCTGTGTGACTTCAGATAAGGCAATTACCTTCTCAAAAATGTCATATCTTTATGTGTAAATTGGAAAAAGCATATCTCCTGTTCTTTGTGTGTGCATGCACAAGTGTGAGTGTGTATGTATGTTTGCATTCAGCTTTTTACAGTATATAACACCCTTGCATCACTCTTGGATTTATAAATCTTGGTTTCTTTTTTTTCTAGCTTCATTCCGATATCGACTCTGGTGATGGGAACATTAAATACATTCTCTCAGGTGAAGGAGCCGGAACCATTTTTTGTGATTGATGACAAATCAGGGAACATCCACGCCACCAAGACATTGGACCGAGAGGAGAGAGCCCAGTACACGCTGATGGCTCAGGCGGTGGACAGGGACACCAACCGCCACTAGAGCCACCATCAGAATTCATCGTCAAGGTTCAGGACATTAACGACAACCCTCCTGAGTTCCTGCATGAGACGTATCATGCCAACGTGCCAGAGAGGTCTAACGTGGGTGTGTATAGCTGGGGAGGTCTGCTCCATGCTAAGTCTCTGTTGGGGAGAGAGTAGCCTCGTGCCTAGCCCCCCAAATCAGGAAGTAGAATGTGTCCTATCTCTTCAGTGGCCAACTAGCAAACAAAGGCATTTCTCATCTGTAGTTGAAGCCTCAAATATTTCAAAAGAACTTGAGGATTTAAATCTTCCTTATGAAACATGGGGAGGGATGGAGAAGTGGGAATACATTGACTAAATCTGAGTAATCCTAGCTTTGATGCTTATTGACTCTGAACCAGTCTGTTATCTTAGCCTCAATTTCCTCTGCAAAGTGGAAAAGATGATTTTGAGTGTTTGGAGCTTAGGAATGATAGGCCATCAGTCACTAGCCCATGTGTATACAGCCAGCAGTAGTGCTGATGATATTTGTTACGTGGAGGCACTCCCCTAATTAGTGGCTCACATGCACCATTGCATTTCATTTTGCAATGGTTCATCTTTGAAGTGAGGTAAATCCTATTTGACAATTTTGCAGATGGGAAACCCAAACCAGAAGTAGATTAACTCATTTACCTAAGGTCATCTGACTATGCTGTGGATCCAGAGTGCACTCTTAAGCATGATACTCTGGCACCATCTATTAAAATAATTCAGAAGTAAGCATGACTTTCATCTTTTATGGAGGCACACTGGATTGGTAAAACGATTCTCTCAAGGATTTCTTCAAATACTCCTCTGCCAGCAGAAACCTTCACTTGAAATTTTCTGGTCTTTGAGAAACATGTTTGTTTGTTTTTTGGTTTTGGTTTGCAAGTGGTGCTCAGGGCTTACTCTAAACTCTGTGCTTAGGAGTCACATCTGGTGGACTCTGGGGACCTTATGGGATGCTGGGGATTAAACCTGGGTCTACCTTGTGGAAGACAAGCACCATATCCACTGACACTATCACTCTTACCTCAAACTATATTTTTTATTAAAAAATTTGTCTTTCAGATAGTAAGCAGCCTTTGTGCTTTGGGAGTGAGTATGGTAATATATATCAGAGATTTAAAGCTCAGGAAATTTTAAGAATCATCAGGGCCAAGATACCCATTTTACAGATGAGAAAGCCAAGTACCAAGAATGGGACTCAACCTGCTCCTGGGTTAGAGGCAGAAGTGATGCTAGAGTTGCAAGTCCTCACTTTTTATACTGAGTCCAGGAAACACAGTCTCCTAGGTATAGCTGAGCTCTTCTTATATTTCATATCATTTAGACGGAACCATCTATTGTCTTCTTCTCTTGCCCTTCCCTGCCCTATTCTGTTTTTGTTGGTATTTAATTGGAAATTTTTTTCATGAGGAACAATGAGCATCAAATAAATTTATAGTGTTAGATACTGAACCATGAAATACAGGGTAGTTACCAAGAGGAAGACATCAGAGGAATTTCTAATTACCCCGCTTTGGGGAGCTTCTTGGTATTTGGAATAATATCTAGACTTTTATTGTGTTGGGGGCACACGTGGCAGTGCACAGGGGCTTACTCCTGGCTCTGCACTCAGGAATCATTTTTAGTAGTGCATGGGGACATATGGGGGGGTTCGGCATTGAGCCTAGGTTGGCCAAGTGCAAGGCCAACTCTACCTGCTATAGACTCTACTTGCTGTAGGTCTTGCCCTATAACATCTAGACGTTCTGTCACTCACTCTTGTGAATACTGGGTTCAGACCAAGTCTTGGACCACACAACTTTTACGTTGTTTATAGATTATTTTAGGATGAGGATTAAGCCAAACAGAAGTAAAACACCAGAAACCATAAGGTATTTAATGAATTCTCCTAACAATCTAATCAGAGAAAGGAAATTACTTCCCTAGCTATTGCATGAAGGTAGATTAGAGACCCTATTGTCCTTTGTAATCCTCTATAATAGTATCTGGTTATTTAGAAAGAGTTTTTATTCTCAATGTATAAAATAGGATGAGAGCAATAGTATAAAGGGTGGGTCATTTGCTTTGCAATAGCCAACCCAGGTTCAATCCCTGGCACCACATAATATCCTGGCGTACACCTAAAGTGATCCCTGAGCAGAGAGCTAGAAGTAAGTCCAGAGCACAGCCATGGCACAAAAACTGAAGGAAAAAATTGTACAAAGTGATAAATTACAGAAGAGTGATTAAATTGTGAGAGCTTTCTTTCACCATATTGCAAATCACTTACAACCTCCTATGTAATTAGAAGATTGTCAAAAGCTTCCACGCACCTACTCAGAACTTCCTTCTTCGCTGCAAACACTGAAGGAAGAACTTTGGTTCGACTGCCTCTGGATGTGAGTCCCAATGCTGGTAGTGACCCACTTGGCAAAGCAAATCACAAAACTTCATACCTCTTACACTTACTCTTTCACAAGTACAGGACAGGTAACAGAAGCTGGGCAGAAGGATACTGGAAAACACAGGGAATATGCTCCCAACAGTACTGGCACACAGGAATTCTATCACTTGATCACTTGAACTCCGTTATCGATTTGCTCAAGCGGGCACCAGTAACATTTCCATTGGACCCTATAACCCGCCAATGTAGCCCAATGGCATCTGGTTGATTCAGGAATATGAAGAGCCTCAAACCATTCCTTCAGGGTCTTGACAAGGAAGTCTGACCATCTTGTAGGTGGGCAGCCATGTGATCTTTTGACATCCTGTGGGATCCAGTCAGTAATGACTCTAGTCCAGCGGTCATCTCCATATTGCATTACATGTCAAGCCCATCTGATTTTCAATGCCTTGGCAAACGAGACAGCGTCCCTGATTCTGGAATAGCTACGGAGGTCGGAATGCCGGATTCCTTCTCCTATAGAATTCCTCCTCGCTGAGGAAATCTATAGGGACCAATTTTCACTTTCCAGGAATCTAACCTCCAGTTCTGATGTCCAACATGCTCAGTACATTGAAAACTGTACCAACAAAGTACAGCACTTCCTTTAGTGAAAGGAAAACTCGAATCCCATCTTCCTTCAATTCCCAGATGTCTTTGCATTCTGACCCACACGCACATGCCCTCAAGCTCCCCAGCTGTCTACTGCTGGTTTCTGCTATTTGACTACCAGACCCTACAGAGATGGGAAGATGCAATTTTCATGCCAGTGGGGAACAATATTCTGTACAATATTTATAGCCATTAATTAATTAAAATGTAGTATTAGCAGTCATTTTATTATAAGCAAAGCAACAATAAAATGATGTATTTATTGCTCTGCCACAGATGGAATAGTGCACTCTGTCCTTTCACGGAAAGCAATTCATGATTAATTACCCTTTATTAAACTCTTTGGGAAGATTTTTATTTAATTATTTGATACACTGAATGTTCCCATTGCATGAGTCTTAGAATGCTTTTGCAACAAAGCTTATGTTATGTTTATATACCAAACACAATGGCATATGCTCTGCACACCGAGCGATCACTTCCAGAATGGGGCTTGTAGTCCAGCAGTGCTAGGTGTCTCTCCCTTAGGACTCACTTAAGCTGCCTATGCAGGACTATGATCAGTGCCCTGGCTCAGCAATGAGGTGTCCTGGAGTCAGGCAATGCTGAGGGCCACCAGGATCACCAAACTGGTACTCAGGCAACCAAGTCTATTCTGCTGGTACTTGGGATCACCCGGGCCTCTTTGTAGTGCTTGGAGACACTACCGAGGATCAGCCCTTTGAGCCATACGCTGAGCCTGACCAAGTTCACATTAACAATATGGGTATAAGGAAGAAGGAAAGAAGGAAGGGAAGAATGGAAGAAAGAGGAAGGGAGAAGGAAGGGAGCTTACTTTACATCTCAACCATAGAAGCATAAAGGCATGCTGAATCATTTTAAGATTCTCTGCTTTTAATTTTCGGTGAAACTACAAAGAGCAGAATTCCGTCTTAAGAGCTGAGTGTGTGGCTAATTCATTTCTTTCACTTTAAAGGGACGTCAGTAATCCAGGTGACAGCCTCAGATGCAGACGATCCCACATACGGAACAGCGCCAAGTTAGTATACAGCATCCTGGAAGGACAGCCTTACTTCTCAGTGGAAGCACAAACAGGTACTACGCAATATCTTTGCGACTTGTGACACAAAGGGAAGAAGGCAGCTAGACCTGCTCACTACACCCCTTTGATTCTCATGTTCTCAAATGTAAAGGAGTGCCACCTGTAGAGGGCTTGCCAGGCCTAGACACAAAGCAGGTACCTGGCATGTAGCTAGTTACACTGAATTTAATGGGAGATATTATTTTCTGTTGGAAATACTGTGGACATTAACTATGTATTATTGGTGCTATCTATTTCATCATGTCATAAATATAGAATATGAATCAAAAGGTTTTAATGTTCAACCTAAGCTTAGGAATTTATATTGAATCTTAATTTTTGAATCTTAAAATTTAACTCTGGATCTAGGTGAAAAAATGGAACTTGACACATAGAAGAATAGATATCTCTTGAAGTCTGAAAGGGCTGATGGGAGTAGCTTCAATGGTCAAGAATGGCTGGGATACAACGGGGCCTATTGACTTTCTAGACTCCCAGTGGGTATCTGCCTTCTGAATGACAGCTCACAGTACTTAACACAAACCAAATAGCAAACAAACCAAACAGCAAACAAAAGAGCAGAAGAAACAGCCCAAAGCAAAATATTTCTCTTATTTAAAACCAAATTTGATTCTAAGATCCTGTGATTAGAATAGATGCTAAAATCCCATCCACAATTTTATCCCCAAACTCCCATGCTTCCTATGTTATACCCTCTTTTAATGATTATAAAAGCTTCAGTATAGTCATAGCTGAATTTTATTAACTTATCTATATTTCATGTATTTATATAATATAATAGATAGCATGTTTATGCTTTCTTTATATTTATATAGTTACATATATATGATGTTGATATATGTTTATAGATATGTTTAGAGTTTTACATGTCGTCTGCCAAGGTGATAGATTAGATAGCAGATTTCACTTCCACTTATTTACGACTACCACTCACAGTTATCTGTTTAGAATATATCATCATTTATTGTATCTACCTTGCTTCTACAACATACGTTATTATGGCTCTATAGGCTTTGATTTGATTAAAGGCATTGCCTTTTAGCCTTTCCAGATTAAACAAGACTAAATGTGAGATTTCATCTTAATTCTTGAGATGACAAAAACTAATGGCATAGTTCTAGTTGCAACCTTCTCTGTTTCAAGGACTCATGGCTAAGAACCTCCATCTTGAGTTGACAAAGTTATATAATGGGAAATAGACTGAGGTCATTCAAGGGTATTAGTAAGCAGCATAGAAACTTTAAAAGAAGAACAAGGACTTAAAGTTTTCTCCATGCTCTATTTCCAGTATAAATGTTGCTATTTCTATAGAAAGAGCTTGCACATATTTTAAAGAGATTAGCGTGCATGATTGTTATACACAGTATAAAATTCATGGACTGCATAAAATTCAATATTTTATTTACTTGAGACACAGTTGGTAGTGAAGTTTGCCTATTCAGTATTGTGCATATATTTTACCTATTTGGCTCACTTTCCTGAAATTTAATACCTTTATGTATTGTATGACACATACCGCCTACTCCTATGGACCCTATAAATGTTTCTTTAGATTAGCATGTGATAGTTTCTTCTGACAGTTTAGAATTTTACATTTGGTCATGCCATTGTGCATGTTGTGCATGCATTGGGCCCTTGAGTGTTTAAGTCTGAAGGATTTTTAAGTCCTATACCCGAGAAAAGTGAGCTGATTAATTGGATTCATGCTGCACATAACATCTTAATGCCATGTTAACTCTTGAGACAATTTTTAGTAAATGTACTCCATGCGTGGCCACATTTTATTTTAATTACTGTAAGAAAGGAACTTCTGTGAGGAGAACTGCCACCTTACTAGTCTTTGCTCTCTATGACTATACTTTTGTAGTTGTCATTATGAATTAATATCTATGATGTTTCTTCCTTACCTGACAGGAATCATCAGAACTGCCCTTCCCAACATGGACAGGGAAGCCAAGGAGGAGTACCACGTAGTGATCCAGGCCAAGGACATGGGTGGACACATGGGTGGACTCTCAGGGACAACCAAAGTGACCGATCACACTGACTGATGTCAATGACAACCCACCAAAGTTCCCACAGAGTAAGTAGGTGGGCGTAGTCTTCGCTTTTGGATGGCGCTGCATCAAACTCTCTCTTTTCTGACCCTTTCCATGTTACTGAGAGTACTTAATATAGAAAAAAATGTGAGTTTTTATAAAAATAATTTTTTCAGAACACTCAAACATGACAGTAATTAACAAAGACATGTGGTAGCAACATAGTGCTCTTAAACATACAAACATTTACAATCTTGTAAACCAATGATTCCTCTAAGCAAAAGAACAACACTTAAGATGGAGAACAAAGAAGAGATGCTAAAAAGTTCTGTGACCCTAGAACAGAAAATCAATTTTGTTCAATCTTTTTACTAGATACAAGAGACAGTCTAGTAATTAATTAACCTTTGTCTCAGCATTCCCATTTATATCCTGGACATCAGAGTACCTGAATCAGCTTTGTAACTAAGTACCTCAAACTATCCGGTCTGAAACAATAATAATCATATTATTTTTGGTCATGAGTCTGCAACTTGGGAAAAAACTTTGATAAAGTGTCTTTCTATAGATTCAATTAGGATCTTCTTAAGAGACTTGAGGAGTCACTTCAAAAATGGCTTCCTCACATGCTGATAAGTTGGATTTTGCCTTCTTGTTCCTCTGTGCAGACATCTTCATGGAGTTGATTGGATATGTACTGAAAGCAAGAGCTTCACCCTAACTGCATTGTCTCTTGTGACTTGCACTTGGAAATCATGTAGCATCATTTCCACTACAGTCATAAAACTGTCTGAAATTTAAGTTGTGTTCTGGTAGACCCCATCCTTCTATGGAAGAACTACCTAAGTCATATTGAAGGAAATCATGCAAGATGGGAAAGTATTATTTGGATTATTTGTTAAAAATAACAGTCTTTACTAAGATCTAATTTTTCTTTTTGCTTTTTTTGGGTCACAGGGGGTTACTCCTGACTCTGCACTCAGGAATTACTCCTGGTGGTGTCAGGGGACCGTATAGGATGACAAGGATCAAACGCGGGTGCCTTGCCATGTGCAAGGCAAATGCCCTACCCGCTGAACTATCACTCCAGCCCCAAGATCTAATTATTAAGAAGCTCTGAGAACTCACTGAGATAGTATAAATTCTTACTATGATATCTGTGATATATATATCAACACATATTAACTATTATCATTCATTACCTGTGGGTCATTCTATAGAACCTATAGGATTAGTTAAAATAAAAGAAATTATTTTTAAGGTTATCATTAGGCTGGGACTGTAGCTCAGTAGTAGAACACTTGCCTTGTATGGGATGCCCTGAGTTTAATCCCGAGAAATATAGAAAAGGCTGGGATGCTTTTAATGATACAATTATAATAACTACCATCATTTTTCTTATTAAACTACCATGAGATATACAGTCACAAACTGTATCACTATCTTCCGTTCAGTCATATATGTGCTCCAGCACCCATAGCACGCCACCAGTGCCCATTTCCCACTAGCCCAAGGTCCCTGATCTCCTCTCCAACAACAGCCTCAACCCGTGGAAGGCAAACTGTTCTGCTCTTTCGCTCTCAATACAACTCAGTCTCTCTCTCTCTCTCTCTCTCTCTCTCTCTCTCTCTTTCTTCCTCTCTCCCTTCTCTATACACATTGAGTCTTGGTGCAGATATAAATTTAGAGATTATCGATGTGGATATATGGGGGCCCTCATGGGTAAAAATCCGGATTTTTAATCCTGGGGCCCCAGAACTCCACCACCGCATATCAGCCTGTCACATCCCAGCTGCATTGAGATCCACACCTGCTGCAGTCTTTGTTAATCCGGCCCAGGTAAAACTGATCCAGAGACAGACATGGGGTAGAGCTGCTACCTGTGCTCTCACTGTGTCCCTAGCCGCCTCCCCCACCTGAGGTACCTGTGATGGCAACTTTTGCTTCTCTCTCTCTGTCTCTCTCTCTCTCTCTCTCACACACTCTCACACTCTCCCTCCACTCTACACATTGAGTTGCCTCCATATTTCCGTATATCTGGACTTCACGGTTTCGCCAGAACTCCACCCAGCAGATCAGCCTATCACAGCCTGGCTCATCGAGATCCTCCCTGCTGCAGTCTTTTTAGATCTGGCCCAGGTATGCTGATCCAGAGACAGACATGGGGTAGAGCTGCTACTGGCTCTCACTGTGCCCAGCTGCTCATGAGGTGCCTGGGAGGGATGATGGCAGGTTCTAGCTCTGGCCTGCCACCCCAGCAGAGCCTCACAACAAGCCAGACAGCCCTCCACTCCATTAGGGCCTCCATTTTCCACATCCGGACTTCCCCCTCGTCAGAACTCCACCCAGCAGACCAGCCTATCACAGCCTGGCTCATCGAGATCCACCCTGCTGCAGTCTTTTTTTAAATCTGGCCCAGGTATGCTGATCCAGAGACAGACATGGGGCAGAGCTGCTACTGGCTCTCACTGTGCCTAGCCGCTCATGAGGTGCCTGGGAGGGATGATGGCAGGTTCTAGCCCTGGCCTGCCACCCCAGCAGAACCTCACAACAAGCCAGACAATCCTCCACTCCATGAGGGCCTCCATTTTCCATATCCGGACTTTCCCCTCATCTGAACTCCACCCAACAGTCCAGCCTATTACGCCTGGCTTGCGGCCTCAAGGGCCCGCGGTTCATCAATAAATGCTAGATTCTGAGATGACTACAAGAGCATGCTACCCGCACGGCAGAGCCTGGCAAGCTATCCGTGTCGTATTTGATATGCCAGATACCAGTAACAATTATAGACCTCATTCCCATGACCTGATGGAATGGTTTGAGGCTCTTATGTTCCTGGAGCAAGCAGGTGCCCTTGGGCTCTACTTGCATGAGACAGGTCATATGGAGATGTTACTGGTGCCCGCTCGAGCAAATCGATGATGAATGGAAAGACAGTGATACAGTGATACAGTGATCATGTATATCCTTTTGCCTACTTTCAATGCTCAGTTCTACGCTGGTATTACCATTTATAATAATTATTATACACTGTTCCTTTCTCTATATTACCTAATCTATGACTCCCACACTTTTTCAGTAGGTTCCACCCACTGACAAGATCTCCTTATCCATGTTTTGTCTGGCCTTGGACATTAGTATCATAAATTTTTTTCATATCCCCAAATAAATGCAGTCATTCTGTATCTTTCCTTTTCCTTCTGGTTAATTTCACTCAGCATGATACTATCTATGTCCATCCATTTGTAGGCAAATTTTATAACGTTTTTTTTTCCTAACAGCTGCGTAGTATTCCATTGTGTAGGTGTACCACAGTTTCTTTATCCAGTTGTCTGTTCCTGGACACTCTAGTTATTTCCAGATTCTGTTTATTGTGAATAGTGCTGCTATGAACATAGAGGTGGAGATGGTGCTTCCACTGTGTGTTTTTGGTCTTACAGGGTATATTCTCAGAAGTAAAACTATCATCATTTAATGACTTGACTCTACTATTATAGCTCTCTACAAGAATCTGTATTTTATAGCTAACTAGATTCTGTGAAGGGAGCAATAAGAGAATATAGCAAAGCAAGAATTTGAACACAGTATCTTATGTATGAATAGTTACAGACACGAATAAAGGAGAATCCTAAAGATGCTAGCACATGCACATGGGGGTGTCTTTTGTAAGTTAGAAGAGTGTTCTAGTTTACAAGTTGATTTTCAGACAGATAGCACTTTGCTCCTCCTCCTCTGCCTTCTTCTTCCTCTTCTTCCTCCTCATCCTCCTCCTCCTCTTCCTTCTTCTTCTCCCCTATCTAACACAGACATATATCTTCACCCTTGCACTCCTACTCGTACACCATTGCATCTCATATATCCAGATGCTCTCCTTGCACCATCCCACACTCTCAGACATATGTTTGCACATATACTACATCCCACACACCCAGACTCATCTTTTCAAAACCTCATTTACTATCTTATTACCTCCTCCACACTATCTCCTTACCCTCAGTTCTTTATCTTCTTCCTACAAGGGTGTGAAGAAGAGTGTGTGTACCTTTCCCCATTCAGGGAGAAATCCTGACTTTTTTTTATAACTGAGTACCTAGAGAACCGAAACCTACATGGGATGAATTGGGTGTCAAATACATAAAAAATTTTAAGTACATAAAATTATATGCTGAGAGGAATGTTTTCAGGTAAGTTAGTGCTCTAAATTGAGATAGAAAAGAATCAAATATATTTTAGAGACATCACTATGGTATCCATTTGATTTTGAGATAATTATGGAACTGGAAGGTTTTAAAACCCAAATGGGTTTTCTCTTGTCTATTTTTCTGAGCACTTGACCAAGTCATATATGAGTCTTATAATTAATTTGTGGACATCCTGAAGATGTGTAGATAAAGTTATAACTATTTGAATATATGAAGATAAACATAACCCTTCCTTATTTCCCAATGGCAAATACAAATAAGCACTGTTTACTTTCTTACATGCGTGGGGTGACCTGACTTTATTACTCCTGGATCCAATTTTGTTTCATCATCATTTGTAGAACATATTTCTTTGACAAGAGGCCATGTGGGATCTTCCTCCCATCCATTCATTTCTTTCATGTTTTCAATCATTAGAAAGTTCCATTTCAAGTCCTTTGAGAAATGTACTGGGATGCAATGAAATCTCAAATTGTAAAGCTGCCAAATAAGAGGGAAAATAAAAATAGATACTTTCTTCTTCCAGGCGTATACCAGATGTCTGTGTCAGAAGCAGCTGTCCCTGGGGAAGAAGTAGGAAGAGTGAAGGCGAAAAGACCCAGACATTGGCGAGAATGGTTTAGTCTCATACAATATAGTTGATGGAGACGGCATGGAATTGTTTGAAATCACAACAGACTATGAAACCCAGGAAGGTGTGGTGAAGTTGAAAAAGGTGAGTTAGGGTTAGAAATCTGATCTTCTAGTGGCAACAGTTGCTTTACCAAGGCAACACTGTTGGAAAGCAACATTAAGGGTAAATAAACAAGAATATGGACCTATGGGGGTGCATCTAACTTTACTATTGAGTTCTGATCTCTGAGCTCTGATAGGTTGATACTGGCACAAAGTGTCCTTGAGGATGTTTGACACTTCCCCATTTGACACAGCCAAAAGGAATCTGCGACTGGGGCTCTTCAGACCTTTTCCTACATCAGTTATCCAAAGGTCCTCTTCATTGCTGGACCCTTTGAAACTTTAGCCAAACCTCTACATGACTGTCTCTTAAAAGTGAACTTAATATTTCTTCATGTCGAGCTAAAAATGGTAGTCTTAGAATTAATTTATTACAAAGAATTTGTTCCTGCTTTATTTTTAAAAAAAGCTAACACTAGTGATAAGTATTGACTTAAACTTTTTTAATGACATCTGCTTTTCACACATAAGAAATATATAAAATAGAGAGCATTACACCTGTGGATAATGGTACCAATTTGAGGGTGGTAGTTACAATCGTGCTCTACAGTGTTCAGGGAGCTATTTCTTGTTCTGTGATCAGAACTGCCCCCTTGTGGTGCTAGGGGATCATATGCAGTATCTGAGATTTGAACCAGGGTTTACCTCATGCAAGGCTCATGCTTTATCTATCTAATCTATCTATCTATCTATCTATCTATCTATCTATCTATCTATCTATCTATCTATCTATCTATCTATCTATCTATCTATCTATCTATCTATCTATCTATCTATCTATCTATCCATCTATCTATCGTCTATCTATCTATCTATCTATCTATCTATCTATCTATCTATCTATCTATCTATCTATCTATCTATCTATCTATCTATCTATCTATCTATCTATCTATCTATCTATCTATCTATCTATCTATCTATCTATCTATCTACCTATCTACCTACCTACCTATCATCATCATCATCATCATCATCATCTATCTATCCTTTTGTTTATTTATCTGTTTATCTATTTATTTTTATTATAACACCATGAGATAGACATTTACAAAACTGTTCATGATTGGGTTTCGGTCATACAATGCTGTAGCACCTATCCCTGCACCAGTGCACATATCCCAACACCATTGTCCTCAGATTCCCTCCCGTCCCTCCCCCTGCCTGCCTCTATAGCAGGTACTCTTCCCTCTTCTCTCTGTCTTTCTGTGCTCTCTGTCTCTGTCTCTTTCTCTGTCGCTCTCTGTCTCTCTCTTTCTTCTTCCTCTGTCTCCCTTCTCTTACTCGTGTGGCTTTCCATATATACATACATTTAGGGATTATCATGTATTTCCCTTCATGCTTTAACCCTGTACTGTCTGTCCATGATAACACAATATACGTGGGGGGGCTACAGACAGATGAAATACATGAGGGTTAGGGTATAAACACAATAAATGATGAGATTGGTGCTAAACAGATGTGATAACTTTATGAGCAGTGAGCATTTCACAGATGTGAATTCAAACCTCGGGTATTTGGTTTGGGGGGCTATGGGTTCAAGGGGTCATTTCTGGTGGGGCAGAGGAGACATATAGTGTACCAGGAATAAAATGTGGTTGGCTGCATGCCAGGCAAGTGCTCTACCCAATGAACTGCTTCTCTGACCCCAAACCTAGGATATTCTAGGACAAGTTTCCTCTCAAGACAATTTCAAATAAAATGAGCCAGAAAGGTTCTATAAAGGAAAACCCAACCCAACAGGACCTAATCATGTTAACAAAGTTTTCAAACCAAAAGAGAAAAATATTTTGTCACTTAAGAAATCAAAACTTTCCATCATCAAAGGAACAGTGTACTAATAATATCATAAATGATAATACCAGCATATACTGAGCATTGAAAGTAGGCAAAAGAATATACATGATAACCTCTAACTGTATGTATTGCAAAGCACAATATGTAAAAAAAGGAAGAGAGAAAGAGAGAGAGAGAGAGAGAGAGGAAAATTGCCTGCCATAGATGCAGGCTGGGGAGGGGGAAATCATGGGACATTGGTGGTGGGAAATGTGCACTGGTGGAGGGATGGGTGTTGGAACACTGTATGACTAAATCCCAAATATGAACAATTTTATGACTGTATATCTCATGGTGGTATAATAAATTTTTAAAGTATATGGAACATTAAATCTGAATTGGATGATGGGATTACCCTGCTTTTATTCAAGCATTCATTTTTAGCTTAGTTTTCTAGCAAGAATATTAAGTTTCTGGATATGATTGAAAAGATTAGAATGTAACACTGATAAAAAATAATTTGAAGAATAAGTAAAGGAATCAGGTTCTTGAATAGAAGCCAGAGTAGGGTGGGGAAAGACCTACAGGAAACTTTCTGTACAGGGTGCAAGAGAAAAGTTCACCAGTTGCTGATATTTTACAACATTTGAAAGCATTGTTGTTGGCTATGGGAAATATTCTGGGACACAGAATAAGCAGAAGATAGGAAATACCCTATTGTTAAAGGATTTAGACATTGGGGTGAACTTTGGACACTTGGAACTTGAACCTTGGTGACAGAATACTATGTGGCCAAGAAAGTGGAATTGGGGCTGGAGCAATAGCACAGCTAGTCAGGCACTCGGCTTGCACATGGTTGACTCAGGTTCAATTCCCAGCATCCCATATGGTCCTCGAGCACTTCTGGAGAAATTCTGGAGGGCAAAGTCAGGAATATGCCCTGGGCAACTCCAGGTGTGGTCCCCAAACAAACAAAAAGGCAAAAAAAAATTTAAAAAGTGAGATCACTAGGTCCAAAAGGATGTGGTCATCTTCCCTCTGCTTTCTCCTCTGGAAAATGCTCTGTGAGTTCCATGTAGCACAGAGCTGTCAGCTTACCTCATTAATTAATATTACTGTCCCTCTCGCTTGACACTGACATATGAGCACTGACATCAGCAATTCCTGCCTCCTGTGTTTTGCTATTGCAATAATTGGGAGGTTGGTTATGCTAAGGTTGTCACCTGTTTTCAGTGCATTCAGGGGAATAAACACACACCCTGTGTCTCTAAAATCTTGAAATATTCAAATCACTCCATGAAGCTCACACATTGTAAATGAGCTCTCTGCATATGATTAATTTGCACTTTTCTCCCCAGTTTGGTGTGTTGATGCTAAGTAAAGACTGATGTTTGGGTTCAAAACAGAGAAAGACTTAAGAAAAATAGTGAAAAACATTTCCTCAACCATATAGCACAAAGTTATGAATATTTACCATGAAATATATTGAGGAGTGACTGAACAGAGAAAATGGATAAATTATTTTGGACATCCTTTTATAATATTTAATATTATGAAAAAGTAGCAAGCAAGTTCTCATGAAAATAAATTTCTTAAAAAATGTTATTTAGTAATATGGAGGAACAGCACAAAGAGCTAAGTACATGCAAAGCATATGGGGAAGCTCGGGATCAAGTCCCAGTAATACATGGTTCCCTTAGCACTGTTGGAAGCAACCCTGAGCACCATCAGGTGGGACCCCGAAAACAACCAAACCGTATCATATATACATTCAAAACTCATTTATTTTTATTTCTTTATTGATTCACCTAGTTTTTCACTAAAAGAAATTGAGATATTATTTGTTAGACTTGCTTTCCTGTTTAACATGAAAGAGAACTGGGGCATCTAAATGTGAAGAGGCAGAGTGCTGGTGATGGGCACCTGTCAATGTAGTACAAAAATCCATTGAAAATGCACTGAAAAAATTTTTTTTTCAGCTTTACCATTACTAGCATTTTAGGGAAGACAACTTGTGGTAAGGTGTGTTCTGTGTACTCTGGAATGTATAGTAGCATCTCTGATCTTTCTGCCTAAGGTGTTAGAAGCACACATCCTATCTTGTCACACCATTTGTGACACATGAAAAATGTGACTTCTTTCAGGGAGCAGTACTGGAGTGGAGTCTTGGTAGATGAGAAGGAACTAGCCAGATAGCTCAGGAAGGGGAGATCAGGAATAAAGAGCATGGAAAGGACTTGCCTTTTAGAAAGTTCAGAGCAAGGTTCATTTGCAGCAGACTGAGAGGCACACAATGGGTGCAGTTGACAAAGGATTGTTGGACTTCAAAGGTGAAATTACAAAGAACAGAAGAATATAGAAGTGTTGAACACGAAGAATTTGAGAGGCATGTAGGAAGTAAAGTCAGCCATTGAATAGCTTAGGAAGCAATAAATAATTCTATTATATGGACTTCTGTGTCAGACACAAGTCTTGGGGATATAATGAGACAGAGAGAGAGGAGAGACAGAGCATATGTGTGTGTATGTGTGTGTGTGTCTGTGTGTGTGAGAGAGAAAGAGAGAGAGAGAGAGAGAGAAAAAACTTTTCTGCAGGATATTTAAAGGGTTTCCTCTATGTGGTCAGATCAAGAAATCAAGGGCAATATAAAGATGAGTCCTGAATGGAGAGTGGCTTGTTAGAGCAGGAGAAAAGGCAACTTGTGCATGCAACACCATGGACCTAGAAAGACCTCCCCCAGTCTTTTTCACACTCAGCAGTTTCTGAGTGCTTGATTTTTCAACCAAATGAATTATTTGTACAGCACTCTGAAATCAGCATTAGAATACAATAGGAATATTCTTGTTTTGATAAAACTAGTTTTAAGTCTGATTATTTCTTTATCTTCTTTGTCCACATGTATATAGCTATGGACATTTAACATTTAACACAATCATAGGATGATCTGATTTGTTAACTTAATGTCACATCATAAACATTTTGCATGCTGTTATCCAATATACATAATCATTTTTAATGACTACCTAACATCCATCCTATGGGTGGACCGTTATTTCCTTAATAAAACCTCACAGTTGGATTTGTTATTTGGGGTGTATGTTCCCCCTGTTTACATAGAACCCTCTGTTAAATCTAACAAACATGCATTTTTGAATATTGTTTGTTTCTGTTTTCTGTTGAATTAATCCCTCAGGGGAATTTTCAGAGGTGGGATTAACAAACTAGAGGGCATTAGGATTTTATGGTGTATGTGGTGTGTTGCCTCATTTAGCTTTATTTCAGTGCTCATAACACGGATATAAATGTTCTCCTGGGAAAGTACTTTAACATCTTTTTTTGAAGGAGTAAAGTAGTAAATTGAAGATACATGCTTTAATGCTCCCCATCCATCAGCACTGTGCCCTGCTCAGTCAAGATGATCAGTACCCATGATCACCGGTAGGGGGTTAGTCCTGGGCTTTCAGGATGTGAAGATCAAGAAAAATTTATAATCAGTGAATTACCTTTGGAAGGACTTATAGAAGGAAACCGAAGGAACCCCACACAGAGCCTAAGGAAGTGGAAGATGACCATAGTGAGACTTAGGCTTAGGACCCAATGACTTCATAAAATTTGAGACTAGGAAAAGCATTCTCTATAAGTGTTTGTGAAGGTGTCAGGGGCCAGGGAGATAGCACAGCAGATAGGGTGCTTGCCTTGTGTGCAGCTGACCTGGTTCCATCCGTAGAATTGCTGAGAAACACCAGACATGATTCCTGAGCCAGAAGTAACACCCAAGCACCATTGGATGTGGTCCCAAAACAAACAAAATGTTTGTGAAGATCTGGAGAATTTTGTGTGGACTCTGACAGGCATCTAATTGCAGTATGACTGCTCTAGTTTTGGGATAAATGGGGATCTTCAGTGGAAACATGGTTCTGGGTCATTAGGCCTCTGTTTTAGCATTCTAAATGCTCCTGCTATCAGACCATCAGTAGGTAAAGAGAACTTCTCCCTGCCTGATCTCAGAACATTTGCATCCCCATTTTTTATTCAATCTAATAACTGTAGAGATGTTTGAGGAATGACACCTGTCTCGGACCTCTAGTCTATAAATATCATTCCTTTCTGCTGCTCAGCAATGCAGCAAAGGGTACAGGAACTGCTGAGACCCAGAATGAAGGAGCAGCTGGAAGCATATTTAGCTTCAGGCAAAGGAAGTGGTCCCCTAATTTTGCCTATGGGGTGGGGGGTAAGATGATTATAAAAAATCATATCAAAGAGATTGAAGGTGTTTAACATTCCTGAGACTGGAATATTCCTTATGTTGGTGTTTGGTGGAGTTAGGTCAGAACTAAGACCTGTAATTATATGTCCATTCAGGGTAAGTGTTTGCCAGGCAGATGACAACCACACGGCAAGCAGATGTTCCCCTTAAAAGACCCAACTCTTTCCAAACATTTGGTGGTTCGGCATCATCCAGTGCGCTAATTAGGAAGTTCTGTTTTTCAGGCATGAGAACTTATTTCTCTGCGATAGCCTTACTTGCTCCTCTTTGCTGATGGATCCCTGCACTGCCTCAAATTCACAGTCAAGGAGTGTCTGCCTTGCAGTTCTCCATAACTGCGGCATTCAGAGACTACTCCATTTTTCCATATCTGTTAAACATTTATCTAGTGTATAAATGTTTTGATTTAGGTCTATTTTTTTTTAAACATCAGCATTGTTTTTATTCAGAACATTATTATCATCATTGTCCCTTGCTGTTCACAGCAGGTAACCAGAACATGAAAGCCAGTCACTCAAGTTGATGTGATTGCATTCCTAGCTGGTTGTATCATGGTACCTCAAACAGGAGTTAGGATGCATATCTGATACAGTGAAAATTAACGTACTACTGAGATGGCCTGTTTGCCTCCTGAAGTAAGGTCACTGGAAAAGGACTGATTGTATCAACCAAAAAAAAGCAATGTCATTCGACAAACCCACCCACCAAAAATGACCCATAATCTACTTTAAATCATTATATTGACCACTGTTCGTAACGGTTCCAGATTTGGGGTGGGGGGGGCAGTTATATGGTCAGGCAGCTTAAAAAAACAAGACTAACAGGGCTTGGGAGGTAGCACAGAGTTTAGGGCAACTGGACCCAGGCTTTATCCTTCAGTACCACCTGGTACGGCAGATACCTGTAGGGCCTTGAGAGCCCCACACACCATCAGACTGCCCAGGTAACCCCAGCAATGCAGGGCTCACAGCATAGCATGACATCCTCAGACTCATGCGCTGAGCCACTGGCCAAATTGTCAGATAATTGCTGCTGGGGCTCCTGGGCCTCCCGGCTACTGCTTGGAAGGCCCCAAAGTAAACTAAAACTTAAACTAAATTTAATTTAATTTTTGGTTTAAAAAATAGGGCTGAAAATGTTATAGGGGAACATTCAGGAAACAATACATATCCTTCCTCTTTGGCTGAAATTCAATAGTTTTTTTATTTTTTTTTAATCACAAACTTTCTTGGTGTTTTGTAGAAGGGACGACTTTTATTTGTGTAGTGCTTTCAATTCCTTCGATTATTTTTAGTGACTGATTTAGAGAGTGTTGTTAAACAAAGTAAGAGCTGCCTTAAGTACTGTGACCTTCTGAGTCTGTCATGCTCTTTCAATTACCCACTTTAACACATTCCTCAATTCAGCAATTGATTTGTCTGATTTTCTGACCAAATGGCGCAGGTAATTGGATATTGTGTAGACACTGATTTTTCTTTTTTTCTTTGAGGAACTATTCACTCCGACCTATAAAACAATCTGGCCTTTCTATCCCAGTATTCTTTCAAGGAATTCCTTGCCAACCTTCTCTTCCTTCTTGCCAGCCTGTAGACTTTGAAACCAAACGAGCATACAGCTTGAAGGTTGAGGCAGCCAACGTGCACATCGACCCGAAGTTTATCAGCAATGGGCCTTTCAAGGACACTGTCACAGTCAAGATTGCAGTCGAAGGCGCTGATGAGCCTCCCATGTTCTTGGCCCCAAGTTATATCCATGAAGTCCAAGAAAATGCAGCTGCTGGCACTGTGGTTGGAAGAGTGCATGCCAAAGACCCCGATGCTGCCAACAGCCCAATAAGGTACAGGCAGATTTATCTTAAGAGTCTGAATGGGGATTGTAGAGGCAAGACATTTTAAGAAGGCCCGCTAGGAGCCACATCCTTCAGATTCTAAAAAGGGCCGCCAGGTGATCTGGTTCAATGCAAGGTAAACAAGAGTAAGACATTGGAGACTTGGAGTTCCAAGTCCGTCTCTGCCGCTTCCATTTCTTGATAGTTTGTTCAAACTACATATTTGATCTCTGGAACATAGTTCCAAGTGTTTCCTAGGTGAGAGAATGTGGAACTGAGGTTGCCTTCTGTAGGACCTCTGGGTGAATTAGTTTTATTTTTAAAAGTGTGAAATAATCATAATGCTTACCATTTATTGAAGGCTTTCCTATGCTTGAATGATTCTGCTAGGTGTATTAGGCATACCAATGTTAGACTAATCAGTCTGCTTGATTTTATTTGATAGGAACTGTTATCTTTCAATAGGGAGGAAATTGGAACCCTGCATCGGAATGTGGTTTACTCAGAATGCTAGCGAGCAAGAAGGCTCAGAGAGCAAACTTTATCTGAGTTATTCAGAGAGGTCACAAAGTGCTGTAAAATATAGGGGGTGCTTTTCTTTATTACAAATATGCTTTGTGTCTTAGAAAATAAAGCTAAAAAGCGATGCTGACCCTTTATTCTCTGCTCTCCCCAACCTGTGTTCGTAACTGATGCGGTAGATCATGAAGATGATCAAGCTGGGAGGCTAATGGGGAGGAGATGGAGACGAAGGCGCAAGCCGTGAGAGTCAAGGCTTGGGCAAAGTGAGCCTGAAGAAGGCTGCCCTTGGCAGGACTCAGGCGGTGCTTCATCCATAGCTGCCCTCACAGTTCCCTCTCACCTCCGTTCCTTCCATTCCACCTCAGAGACGGCTCCAAACTTCCCACTGACTTTTCTGTCATCAAGCCTCTAGTCAGAGATTAGGTTAAAATGTACTTTCAAACATCACACCATTCTTCAGCTAAGGAGTAATAACGAAAATGATGGAGCTGTTCCTCAGTGCCTCCCCTTTCAAAATAATCTGCTCTGAGTTGGTGGAAGATTCTGCCTGAGCTTCCCGCCTCTGTGGCCTGCTGTGCCCTGCTCATCTCTCCTGCTTTCTTTCTCCTCTTAGATTCTAGGTGGCATCTAGACATTCTCTTCCCTTTCTCCAATGCAGAACCGTTCTCTCCTAATATCTGGAATGTTCTTTCTCTTGTTTGGAGTCCTCTACGCTTTTTAATGAGATCACTCTTAACTAAACATATCTGTCCCAGACAATATGTTGCACTGATACTCTTAGATACTCTTTATAACCCTTAGTTACTCTTTCAAGCTACGACTGCTTTAGGGTGTAATAGACGAAGCTACTGAGGCCCATGGAATGACAGAATTATTCCAACTCATAACACTTATTGGTGCCCGGAACTTAACTTGCTGTATGTGACTCTGCTAACGTCCATTTGACTGTCTCTCCACTGGCAGAGCTCCCACTGAAGGCTCAGGTGTGTTGTTCATTCCACGGTGTCTAATCCGTCACAACACACTGAGTCCTGTATGTTGTGCTCACACTCCAATGAGAGATCCAGGAATGTGTAGTTTTTGAGAGAGCCACCTAAACCCAAATATCATTTAAATATGAATTTAAAAGTCACAATGTATAGGATATGGGAGAGAGAGAGGGGGAGAGAGAGAAGGAGAGAAAGAGGAGGGAGAGAGAGAAACAGAGAAGCAGAAGATGCCTGTTAAAGAGACAGGCTGGGAGGGGAATCTGGGGACATTGGTGATGGAAAATGTACACTGGTGGAGGGGGTGGGTGCGGCAACGTTGTATGACTGAAACCCAATCATGTAAGGCTTTTTTAAATGTCTAGCTCATGGTGTTATAACAAATGATATAAAGCCAATAATACAAATAACAAGATGAGAACTGATATATGAATAAAGAAGCTACCTATAAGAAATAAAATAAATAAAATAAAAAGAGTTAAGCTTAGAAAAACAGGCTGGAAGGGAGTTTTTTTTAAAGACTGGGTAGTAAAGGGAACAAGGCAGTGTCTGTAAAGAGAGCTTAGTAATAACATATGGGATGCTTGAAATGGATTAGGAGCAGTTTTTATGTATTCAAACTGCACACACAAAAGATGTGTTCATTTGCTTTGTCATGGTTATCATACCAGATAAATTTTTATCAAAACTCCATGTTACACACATTAAAAATACAGATTTATTTGTCAATCATACCATAAGAAAACTGGGAAATGGGTGTGAATAACCAGATCTGAGTATGGAAAAACATTATCAGGACATTGGAGCGTTTCATTTTTAGGCCAAAGAAAAGGCTGACAGGGCAGAAAAAATCCGAGTAAAAAAGGTTGTTGGGTGTGTGGTTGGAATGATGTATGCATGAAATGATCATTAACAGTATTATAAATAATGATGCTCCATTTAATAAAGGGGGAACAAATCCCAAATGTAAATGTTATGCCTTCATCTCTAAATCCTTTAACATTAACCTTGGAGAAAGAAGAAAGAGAATTATTCTATTTTGTAGTTATTGGAGTGGTTGTTGTTTTGGGCCACATCCAGCAATGCTCAGAGCTTACTCCTGGCTCTGCGCTCAGGGATCATTCTTGGTGGTGCTCAGAGGCCTTTTTGGAACACGAGGGTTTGAACCCTGATTAGCAGCATGCAAAGCAGGTTCCCTACTCACTGTATTCTTTCTCCAGAATGAGATCACTCTTAACTAAACATCTCTGTCCCAGACAGAGATACTCTTAGATACTCTTTATAACCCTTAGTTACTCTTTCAAGCTACAACTGCTTTAGGGTGTAATAGACGAAGCTACTGAGGCCCATGGAATGGCAGAATTATTCCAACTCATAACACTTATTGGTTCCAGGAACTTAATTTTTGCCCAGTTCTGCCTAAGTCCATTTGAGCTTTCCATTCTGACCCAGCAGCCACTATACATTTCCTTATGGTTTGAGCACTGCAGTGTTCTTTCTGTGCAGGAAGATACATTAGGTAGCAACCAGAGTTTGATCATTTGTAACACTGTTCAACAGCTCAAAAATGTTCAAGGCCTAGAAAGTAGAAGTGAAAAAAAAAAGAGCACCATTTCAGAAGAGAAATGACATCAGTGCATCTGAATCAGTGGCTCATTTCCTCTCCTTCTTATTGTCCCCAAGAACCCACATCTGCGAAGGATTATTTAGGTCATGTTTTCAGTGGTAGCTATTCTGTGCCTGTGGGCAATTTCCATGCCTATAATTAACCAAAGATGCTCTGTGCCATCCTTGAACCAACCTGCTTGAACTACATGGTTTCCTGCTTTTTAGAGTTGACTAACCAACAGAACATTCAAAGCTCTCTATTCCATCAGTCTCTTTTCATTACCTCCTTTCCTGAATGCTTATATTGATCTTAAAGAAACGCTAATGTCCATGGACAAGTAGGTGAAGCTTTAAAGTCCTCAACTCTTAGCTGCTTGGAAATTTTGCAAATCCCCTTCCCCAGATTTTATAGCATTAGATGCCATTTTGTTCACATTTGTTTTCTTGAAAAAAAGTCTCCCCTCTAGCCGTGGCAGTGAAGTCTTCATGCCTCAGATGTACCATGTGTGGTGTCTTCACTAATCTTTTGTCTTTGACCAGACTTTGGGAACTATCTAAAGCTCAGCCCTTGACTTTGGCTTTTCTGTCTTCCTGTCCACTCAGCTGTCATTCCTACCTAAGCCAAACATGGAGTTGAATCTATGGGCCAGATTTCTGCCTCTGGGCTAATCACTTGTCCTGGTTCTAATTATATACTTATTCAGTGGTCTGCCATGCATTTTCGCCCACTTGCTTCTTCCTTTGCTGGCTCACTCAATTATTCAAAACATATGTTTGAGACCATACTTATTATGGCATAGTTTAAAAACAAAACAAAACTGACTCCAACCCTAACTCTGAAATGGATAATAAAGTCTGTTCTCTTAACATGATGGCATAGCCCAGTTCAAATCTTTTCCTGCTGAGTCGACTTTGTGTGTCTCCCCATATCTCCCTAGCTTAGACACTTGAGTAGAAACTCTATAACTTACCTAGTCTCCGACCTATATCCAAATGTCCGCTGAGTCCTGCTGGTGACTCATCACATAGGTTCCATTCACCTAGTCGGTCTCATTCTTGACCCTTTGGGTACCTCATCCCTGAAAGACTACACTAAGAGCTGGAGAGAGAGTATAGGGGTTAAAGCATGTCCCTTTAGCTGGCCCACACAGATTTAAGTCCTGGTTCTACAAATGGTCTCCTGAGCCCTTCTAGGAGTGATTCCTGAGTACAGGGTCAGCAGTAATCCCTGAGCACAGCCTGCTAAGAACCAATCCCTCACCCCTCAAAACACCCTACATGAGATATTTAAGTATCTTATTCCCTTCTTTTGCCCTCTTTTCCAACTGTCTTATGAACACAGTATTATTCATAGCCCAATTCCCTGATATCACTTATGTATTCCTCTGATCAAAAGTCTCTCTTGGTTCTTCTTAAGATGCATGAATATGGCCACACTGTGTAGACACTGGAGCGGGTATCCATTGCCTCTTCTCAGTGTAATGGTCACTATGGTCTATTAGTTGTTGAATGCTTTCCTGTCTATGTGGGACCCTAGGTATGCTTCTTCGACATCTATTATTTCATGTAATTCTCACTCATTCTTACATTTTTGTACCTAAAAAGTTCAGTGCTATATTATGGTTTCTTAAGGATAAATAACCTGAAACCCAAAGACCTTAAGCGTCTTTTTTTAAAGTGTCATGCAGTTGATATATAAACATTTAATTATACTTAGTATTTTACAAAACCAAAGTTTGTATTCTTAAATTGTGTGGAATAATGTTTGAAATGCTCTTTCTCTGCATATATCTTGTTGTATCAACTAGAAAATAAACTATTGTGGCTGTAGGGAAGCCTATAATTTTATTTCCTTTTCACATGAATATTAGTCCAGGTCTCAGTTATTGAGCCTCTACTGGTACTTTTGAGGGTACAATGGTTCAATGGTTTATCTTTAACCGTCTCTGGGGAAGAGGGCTCATCAGTCCATTATAGGGCACTATGGAGCCGAGTGATATAATGGATAGGCTCATATGTTCCATATTCTGATTTCTGCCCCATGCAGTTCATTCATGGAAAGAACCCAACTTAGAATTGGAATATCCAGGTTCTAATAATGACTCTCCCAGAAACGAGATAATGAAGCCCAGCTTGCTGTCTGAGTTGACTTGACTATCTTTGCTCTCCATTGTGGAGTTAGAATGGGGTGATAGCAGGCAAAGGGAGTTTGAAAGAACAGTCAAAGCCAAGGCTGTATTGCCTACAACTCTCTGCATATGCTGGGCGAGTTTTTTTATGTTACCATACCTCAACAAATGCTTTGTCTCTTTCCCTTCATTGGGCATGCCATATCGTTAATCAAGAAATATTCTGGAAAGCATTTTGTCTCTTCTTAGAAAAAATAATCAAGCCTTCTAGTGGATGGCAGTTGATAAAACCTTCCCTCTCTGCTGATGGGGGATGGAACGACTGTTTGGAGGAGAGGCAGCTCCTGAAAAGCTGAGCCTGCTTTGGCTATTTTCTTCTGCGTGGTAGGGCCAGGGTAATTGAGAACATCGCCACCAATTAAATAGGCAGAATCCATTCACCCAAAATGAAAGTTAGCATTTGCCTTTAAGTAAGGGAAAACTGATATTTTTCGACCATAAATGATCCTTGGTAATATATTGAAATGAAATAGAAATTGCTTACTATTTCATATGCAAAAATCTGGCAAAGGTTGGAGACATTTGTGACTCTCTGAACTGTTTGGGAGTATGGTAGACCACATCCCAATTGTAGTTTCATAAATATTCAAATGGTGCATGATTGTAGTAAATATGGAGAAATATGCAATATATTATTACACTTCTCAATCAAATATGTTAAACAGCTCTTTCATTCATCGTACAGAAAAAAACCCAATGTGGCAAAATGATTTTTCCATAAACATGCATGTACAAAGTTTGAGAGGAAAATTTGATTTCAAAGCAGACCTAGCTGAAGCATTTCATTGAAAAAATGTTGCTTTATACCTATCTCATATGGAGAAGATATTAAGCGACTCAGAATGTTTTGGTCTAATGACCTCATTTGCATTCCGCTTAGGTATTCCATCGATCGTCACACTGACCTCGACAGGTTTTTCACAATTAATCCAGAGGATGGTTTTATTAAAACGACAAAACCTCTGGATAGAGAGGAAACATCTTGGCTGAACATCTCTGTGTTTGCAGCAGAAATCCGTGAGTATTCTCCTGAGGGTTTTGATTCCATATTACCAAATATTATTCCTTCAGACTTTCTATGTATTCAGTAAAATGACAGCTGAGATAGAATCATTTTCGTAAAACTATTTTTCAGGTTTTCACATTTATTTTTGATCCTCCATTTAGAAAGACATGGAGGCAAAGGGAAATGATTTTGTTTTTCCCTGGCAGAACTGGAAACACGCTTGCCAAATGGCTAATAGCCCTCAGCAACTTGAAATTCAGAGCCATTGCCCAGGGACTCCCTTCTTTTTCCTGTCACTCAGTTTTATTTAAATCTAGTTCAGGAGAATCCCTGGAGCTGAGACTTGTGGGTTCTGTTTACCTCTAGCCCAGTGTTTTTCAAACTTGATCATGCAAGGGCTTGGTAGAACACAGATTTCTGGTTCCCATCCACAGTGCTTCTGAATTCAGGTCAGTGAGGGGCCTGAGAATTTTCATTTCCACAAAGAGCAGCCTTTGATGCTGCTCTAGGGACTCTTCTTTGAGAATTGTTGGTTCAGACGACACTCTGGGGAGCCAGATTCCATTATCAGCATTTAGAATTAAACCTTAGCATCAGAGTCAGCAGAAATAGAAGTGTTTTAGTTCTGACTGGACTCACATTGACATTTATTTCAGGTGATGTTATCCCTTGATGATAAATTTAAATAAACTTGAAACTGTTTAATATTTCATATGCCAAAAGCTGGCAAAGGTGGGGTACATTTGTGACTTTTCTGAGTCATGATGGACCTCAGATACTTGAGTTGTGAGTGCCTTTTTGTGCCAACACCCGCTTGCTTTCTCTGTCAGATGAGTAGCTGGAACTTAGCCATGCCCAAGAGTAATCTTGGGCGCATGTGGATTCCCTCCTTGACATTGACTGACTCAATATCATCTTCCAGACAATCGGCATCAGGAAGCCAAGGTCCCAGTGGCCATAAGGGTCCTTGATGTCAATGATAACGCACCCAAGTTCGCTGCCCCTTATGAAGGTTTCATCTGTGAGAGTGACCAGACCAAGCCACTTTCTAACCAGGTAAAATTGCTTTCCCTTCCCTGGCTATGGGCAGGCAATGGGAAGTATAGTCTGGATGCAAGAGCCTGAGCTAGCTCCCATGAAGATCCCTTTCACGGTTCAAGAAAGCTTCAGAGCCCCTGATGAGCTCTGCAACTCTACATTCTCTAATTAAAACCAAAGCTTCTTCAGAGCCAACCTTTTCTTTCTTTCTTTTTTTTAAATAAATGATGTGCCAATGTCAGTATGATTCATTTACGAGCCACCTTTCTCTTTCAGCCAATTGTTACAATTAGTGCAGATGACAAGGATGACACAGCCAATGGACCAAGATTTATCTTCAGCCTACCCCCTGAAATCATTCACAATCCAAATTTCACAGTCAGAGACAACAGAGGTTCGTACCATGGTTCCTATGCATTCAGAGAAGTAGAGCTTAAAAGCGAATGGCTTTTTATATTGCAGGGCAAAAGCATTTCCTAATCTTAATAATGCCTTTCTTTGGAAGAACAAACAAGAAATAATAATTCCACCTTTATTTTGAGACATGGCCTCATTTGGTGCATCTGAATAAGTGAATCTAATTTTATCTGTATTCTTTTTGTTGGCTTTGATATTCATGAAGCAGTGGGAAAACCAAGTGGAGAAGCTTACAGGGTCAATATGCAAACAACTTCATTTATCTTTGTTTCTAAGTGGTTGATGAACCCTTGGGGGTAATGTATGGCTTTATGAATATTGATATCAAGTAGAGCATTAAAAGAGATTAGTTCAAGTTTGTAAGGCAGTGTAATCTTTCAGCTGCCCTTCTTTCCAAGTACAGCTTTAATGCAATGTGCTTGGGTTTAGCGCTTGAGACATTAAAGAGGTTGCAGAATTCCTTCCCGAAAGGGCATGCACAGAGCACTGTTTGCCACTGCAAAAATGGCAACATTTAATGTAATTTCTTATTTTGTCATCAAGAAGGTTCTAGATTTTCAAATTATTCCAAGTAGCTATTTAGTCACCTAGGCCCAATTGATGCAATTCTTTGGGAAGCTAGGGCCAGAGCCAGAATAAAGAAGCGCTTCTTGACTCACAGCCAATCTATTTCATTCTGCACCTGTTCCTGGAAACCTACAATACAGGTTTGTAAAATCCAAGAGGACAAGTGCCATCCTCTGACATCAGAATAAAAGGTAGATGCTTGCAGATTGTGGGTTTGCTTGCAATGTGCTAGTTATAGATTCCTTCCTTGTTACTAAGATCAGACTTACAAGACCTAACATTAATTTAATTAGAATTTTTTTACTTTCTCTACCACCATGATCACTATTACGTATACCCGAAATACCAGCAGTACCATATACCATATCAATGCCCTTACCACGTGCCATCCGATTCATTCTCTCGATTGCACCATAGGTAAGGGGATTATTATCATTTTTTTAAAGATAAGAAACTTTGGCACAGAACCAGCAAGTAACTTTCTCAAAGTCAATCAAAGACAAAGGAGTTAGACCTAGGTTTATTTTTATTTACTTATATATTTATTTTTCACTTTGGGTCACACCTGGTGGTGCTCAGGGGATAATCAGGAATTACTCCTGACAGTACTTTGGGGGGACCATATGGAATGTTGGGGATTGAACCTAGGTCTGCTGCATGCAAGACAAACACCTACCCACTGTAGTGTTGTTCCAGCCCCTAAACCTAGGTTTTAACTCAGGCCCTCAGAAACTAGAGTTTATTACCTTAGCCACCATATCCATCTGAGTAAATTATTTTTTTGAATATTTTATTATACCACTGTGAGATATACAATCACAAGATGTTCATGTTTGAGTTTCGGTCATATAGTATTCCAGCACCCATCCCTCCACCAGTGCCCATTTCCCACCACCAATGTCCCTGATTCCCTCCCCATTCCCTAGGCTGCCCCTATGGCAGGTTCTTTGTCTCCTTTCTCTCTTTCTCTCTCGCCCCCTCCTCTCTTCCCTTCCTTACACATTGTGTTTTGTAATACATGCATTTAGAGGTCATCATGTATATCTCTTTGCCTCTATTCAATGTTCGATACTCGGATGGGATCATCATTTTCAATGATTATCAGCACACCAGTTCCCTTCTTTGTCTTACCTAGCCTCTGACTCCCACATGTTTGTGGTATACCAGGTTTTGAGATATAGTGGGCACTTTGCATCCATGTGTTATGTGTATCAGGCTGTGTCCAGCTGTGGAGTCTGGACTGAGAGGATGTCTGTGGTTGTGTTGCGCAAGGTTTTCTTACTTCTGGGAGCCTGGCGGAGGACAAGCCAAGGAGCAAAAGCCTGCCCTCACCCTAAGACGCTCATCAGTCTAGCACAAGGCAGGCAGGCAGAGACTCTGCCCTGCACCTGAATCTGAGTGAATTATTTAAGCAAAGAACTATTCCTCAGTTCCCTAAAATTTATTTGGAGGGATATGATAGGACATATTTTATTACTATTTGTTGGACTGATTTAAACAGTTAATTACAATCCTTATAAACCAAGCACATATTGAACGAACTTTGGTAGTTAAAGAATCTGGTTGCCATGGCAAGGTTCACCTTCTGCATGCTTTCTACCCCTGACACACTTTTGAGAACTTAGGTGTGTAGGAACATTATAGAAAAAAGACTTGGGCTTTAAAGGAACGCTACAGAACTACCTACAATTTACATTGTAGATGGTTTCTATTATTTTGAGTCACAAAGTTACCTGGAGCTCTCTGGTTCTGTAATGAATTCAAGATTCTTTCTGTCTACAAGCTTTGGTTGATATGTATATATGTACTCTGTGAGCCCCTTCAAGAGAAAATTCTGGAAAGAACTGAGACAGAAGATTTTTTTTTTTCAGTTAAGAGTTCATCAACCATTCAGGGAACCTGAATATAATACAGGAATTTCTTTTCAGAAAGGTAGAGTTTTCCCAACAAGAAAAGCTTGGTGTGTAGCAGACATTTAAGAAATGCTATGCAGACTAAATCAAACTATCTGATTTAAATGATGTTTTCATAAACTTTCTTAGCTAATCTTTGAGTTGATAAGACCCACTGTCTCTATTTTCAGAATTTTCTTCATACTTTCAGAATTTTCAGGACCAGGTAATAATTCCCAAATTACTTTCTGCTTCACTCTGGGCTTATGGATGGCTATATTAACCTAGGCTTAGGTCGGTTTTTATTCGAAGACACTTTTAACAAAAGATTTTAGAGCATATCTGTCATAGTTGATGGTCCTTGCTTAGCTGGGAATCATATGGTGGTCTCGCTTTCTTCTTGTGTTCAAATCTCTTTATCTATTCACCTAAATATTTGTGACCAGGTTTTGATCTATGTGTTCATATAATCCCCCAATTGTGTTTCAGTTCTAACTCTTGGGTTGGTTTCCCCAACCCCATTTGTTCCGTAAGTGGAGTAAATGAAACCTCTTTCTTTTCTCACTGAGTCAACTTCATCTCTAGCTCTTGCCTTTTCTTCTTTCTCTTTAGAGGTGTAACCATAGGTAGCTACAGCCCTCTGAAACAACTATACTAAGGTGGATAGCTCTCTAGAGAGTTGTAAGGCTTTCACTTACTTGGGTGGTAGCCTCTATTTATTTCCCATGGACAAGCCTGCCTACTGCACAATTGGACTCCTATGTCCTGTTTTTCATGGAAGCTAATCCTCTGTGGAGCGACTGCTTTTTGCAGGGAATTGCTTCTTTTTAAGAAAAAATGACTTTATTATCTATGACAAACAGTAAATGAAAATGCCCATGTTTAGGGCTATTACAAAACCTTATAGCAAATACAGTCGTATAATTATCATTTAATAGTGTTTCTTTCTACTGGCTCCTAAAAGTAATTACATATCGAAGTAATCCAAAAGGAGTAATCACATTGCGCATCCTATTAATAGCCTACTGAGTTACCAAATTTCTCGGCTGAGACTATTTTCCATAGAAAACATGAGATAATGGTTTATATCATGCTGAGCAAAAGCATCAGTTTCTTTCTCCTTGACTGTTTACTTCCACGAAGCCATGTAAATAATCAGGACTGTGTTTGTCTAAACCTAGCATAAACATTGGCGCCTTTAGAAATAGAAGGGAGGCCATTTTAATACCAACGAGCCTTTTACGTCATTTTATCTTATTCCATTCTACAGTGGAGCTTCAGAGACAACTCAGCAGGCAGCAGGAAAGTAGAACACTAGAGAACTTTTCAACATTTAAGCCCATCTTGGGCTATTAATATCAAAAAATGGTGCTGTTTAGGCAGGTGAAGAGCTAATCTTCCCAGGTTTTGAGATGCATTTACTTTGAACATCTCAGACTTATGGCATCTCTAAAAACACAAGAATCATGTAATGGATGAGAAAAGTGCTGAGGAAAAAGAAAAACTGGGGATAATCTTGTCTGTCTACCCTTCCCTGCTCTATAAAACCTTCTCACGGCCATTGTTTCACTAATTCCTCCAATAGCTCCATGAGGTTAGCCTAGTGGCTATTTTTCGCTTAATTTTCCAGAGGAAGAAAGACTATGGAACATTAGAAGTTTTAGAGACTGGCCGAGGATGCTCTGTCAATAAGTGAAATTATTGAAGTAAAAATATTTGGAGGCTTTTGTCTGGTGTCCATAGCATTTCATATTATGAATATAAAGTGAACCTAAGAGTCATGTCTTTGTTAAAAGCCTTTGCTTATCCTATAGTCAACTTTTGGGACAGGAAAAAAAATCAGAAATGAATTATTCTAGAGTTGCACAGAAAATATACACAGAGAGAGGCACTCTATACTTCACTTCAATTTTTTTCTTTTTTCTTTTGGTTTTGCAGTCGCACCTGGCTGTGTTCCAGGCTTCCTCATGCTCTGTGCTCAGGGCTGACTCTTGACGGTGGTCAGCGGACCATGTGAAGTGTCAGGGACTGAACCAGCGTCTGCCACACGCAGAGCAAGCATAGAAATTCCTGTGCTATCTCTCTGACCTCAACTTCAATTTTAATTGAAATTGAAGTTTCATATTTAATTGAATTAAATATATTTAACTATTCACTATACTTAAATATATTTCAAAAGAAATAAAGGTTGTAATTTGTTCTGCTGTATAATTAATAATAATCTTTAAATAAAAATAAAAAACCAACATATTAAATATATGAAAATAGTTGCTAGAGATATGGTTGATGGTAGAGCACATGTCTCAATGGGAGACGCTAGGTTTTATCTCCAGAGCCACAGAAATAAATGAGTGAGTGAAACTATTTGATAATAGACTGTTCAGAAATAATATGGAATAAAAAATAACATAAGCTTCCGTATTTTATATTCTTCAGGGAGGAGTAGTCGGGGTTTTGGGACCACACCATTACATAAGCTTCTGTATTTTATATTATTTGGGGAGAGGTAGTCGGGTTTGGGGACCCTGAAATGCTTCAGGCTTACACTTGTTGTGTGCTTAACCCCTATACTATCTCCTGACCCGTTATCATTTTTAAGTATAACCTTTTTATTGGATTTTAGGTGTGAATTGGAAAGTCCATGTTAATTACTGCTTTCACTTAATGAACTTGTTAAACATAGTGGGTTTCTACTCAATTTTTCCCTTTTTATTTAGTTAAACACTGATTTACAAAGTACAAAGCTTTACCCAATACAGTTGTTAGAAAGACTCATCGTTCAGCACCAATCCCACCACCAGTGTGCCCCAATCACCACAAGAGACCCGCATTTCCCACACCACCCACCATCCCCATCCCCTTGCCTGCTCCCTTAGCCAGCATCAATTATGTTGATCATTACAGCCCATATAAGGGAATGGTATATTGACAAAATCATGGCTTTTTTTTTTTTCTGGGTTGTTCTGTGGGAGTCTGGCTGATTCTGTTCTTGGATTCACTTTCTGGATTTTCAGAACATAGTGGTTCTCGACTGTCGACTCACCACCACTGCACGTACAGACAACACCTGTTCACATTTATCTCAACCTCTATTTGAGCTTGTCCTACACATACACTGAATAATCTATTCTGTACTGCTCGTTGGGGCCACTTCTCTAAACGCAGTCAATGAATATGGTCTTAGCCAAAAGTCATCAGAGATTCTTAAATCTCCATTCTGCCATCTGAGCCCACTGTATAGGAAATTTTCGATATGCTCCCACAGACCGCACTTCATGTCACACACTTGTGCTTTTATGAAGTTTGATGGAATACCTGTTAGATGAGTATGCCAGGCTTTGAAATTTAAATAAAAAGCAACCACCCATCATGGGGTGGGACTCTGTCGAGCTCTGTAGTCCAGACCTTGAGAATGGCTGTGGTGTGTGTGTGGGGAGGGGAAAGAGGGGACAGGCAAGGTTCCTGGCCTGATTGCTAATATTCTTCCAGATTTTTTTCTTGGCTAATATTTTGAACTTTAAAAGAGCAATCCCAATATCCCAATATATATATGTGTATATATATGTATATAGATATACTTTTTTCTCCATCATTAATAGACCCATCTTTAATGACATTGTTTTTCATAATGGTATGTAATATACATTTGAGCATAAGTTGCTCATGTCAACATTTTCTCTGAAATATCTTTCTGACTTCCATCCACGACTGGTGTGTGTGTGTGTGTTTGTGTGTGTGTATGTGTGCATGTGTAAGCGTACTGTTTTTCCATATTTTTATCAAGATTGTACTGAAGTGCTCTTTTAGGATTAAATACTATAGAAGTGCTGACTCAAAAAGTTCTGATACTTTTACAAAAAACCTCCTGCAAAAAAGAATATAATTTATAATCCATCAGGAAAACTAGATGAGGTCATATTTATTCACATGAGAGCCAACTCTGGGTAATATTTTTCCTTTTTAAAGCATTGGCAAATTTATAAGTGAACTATAATCACAGCTTTAATATTTAATGCCTTGTATTAATAGTAAAGCTTGGGTTGTTTGTTATTTTAAATATGTGTTGATAATTTCTTTATTTTTTTCAGGACTTTATAAGAAAGCACTTACGGTTTTCTTACCCAGTTTTTTTGGTTTGCATATTCATCAGTTTACAATTGATTTGTAAAGTTTCTTCATCTTGAGATGCAATCAATCTGTCACCTACTATGCTTATTGCAAGACTTCTCTCCTGTTTTAATGTTCTTTCAATTCTGATTGTGCTCCGTTATTAGGTATAGATGTTGAGCTTTTTGTATCCATATTTCTGTTTAATGTTTCCCTCAGCAAGCCTTCCCTCATGCAAAATTGATATCAATATTCACCTGTCTCTTCTTTCTTATCCAACATTTTCCATTTTATCTGCTTATTGAGGTGAAATAAATGTCCAATTCCCATTTACTGTCAATTTTCTAAATAGTATCATCTATATTACATAAATTAGAATTCTTTTTAACTCTTGATTTTTTCCATTTTATTTATTCTAGTGCCAGTATCATAGTTTTCTTTAACAGTATTGGCCTTATCTTTGCTAAAATCTGACAGATGCCTTCTTCATTTTATTCTCACTTTATTACCTTTATTAAAAGTTGGTGCACTTGTTCTTCCCAATACAGCTTAGAATTATGTCTAAGGTATCTGGTAAATACATGTGTGAATTTTTCTATGGTTCGCTTAAATGTTTGAATTAATATAAAAATTAAAAAGCATTTTATTCTATTCAGCATCATGGTCTGGCTTTCTATTGAATTAACCTTTCACATCACTCCCATGTTATATTTCACCTTTTCTTTTCCCAAGCTTTGTTGTTTTTTTAAATTTTTTATTATACCACCATGAGACATACAATTACAGAGGTGTTCATAATTGGTTCTTGGTCATACAGTATTCCAGCACCCATCCCTCCACTAGTGCCCCATTTCCACCACCAGTGTACCCCACCCCTCCCGCTCACTCCCAGGCTGCCCCAATAGCAGGTACCCCCTTTTCCTCTCGTTCTCTCTCTGTCTCTTTCTCTGTCTCTGCATCTCTCTCCCTCTTATTTTACACATTGTGGCTAGCCCTGCAGATATTTAGAGTTTATCACTTAAGTCTCTGTGTATATTCAATGGTGAGTTTTAATCTGCCATTACCATTTCCCACATTTAGTAAAACACTGGTATCTATTTATACACTATTAATGAATGCAGTCATTCTATATCTGTCCTTTTCCTTCTTACTAATTTCACTCAGCATGATAGTCTCCATGTCCATCCATTTGCAGGTAAATTTCATAATTTCATCTTTTCTGAAGGCTGCATAGTATTCCATACTGTAGATGAACCACAGTTTCTTTAGCCAGTCCTCTGTTCTCGGGCATTTAGGTTGTTTCCAGATTCCAGCTATAGTGAATAGCGCAGAGATGAATAAACAAGTACAGATAGTGTTTCTGCTATGTGTTTTTTGGTCTCTCGGGTATATTCCCAGGAGTGCTATTGCTGGATCAAATGGGAGCTCAATGTCTAGTTTTCGGAGGAATGCCCATATTGTTTTCCAAAAAGGGCTGGACCAGTCGGCACTCCCACCAACAGTGGATGAGAGTCCCTTTTTTCCCCACATCCACGCCAGCACCGGTTGTTCTTGCTGCCTTGGATGTGTGCCAGTCTCTGTGGTGTGAGATGGTACCTCATTGTTGTTTTGCCTTTGCATCTCCCTGATGATTAAAGATGAAGAGCACTTTATCATATGCCTGTTGGCCATTCAATTTCTTCTTTTTTGGAAGCTTCTGTTCATTTCTTCTCCCCATTTTTTGATGGGGTTGGCTGTTTTTTTCTTGTGAAGTTCTACCAGTGCCTGATATATCCTGGATATATTTGTGTTTAGGGAGACTTTTGATTACCGATTCCATCTCCTCGATGGAGACAGGTTTCTTGAGGTGTTCCAAATCTTCTTGTTGCAGACTTGGGAGGCTATAGGAATTCAGGAATTTGTCCATTTCTTCTAGGTTCTCTTTTTCATGGCATACAGGCTCTCATAGTAATCTCTGATGATCTTTTGAATTTCTGTGATTTCTGTTGTGATGTCCCGTTTTCATTTCTGATTCTATTTATTTGGGTTCTCTCTTTTCCTTTTCTTACAAGTCTTGCAAGTGGTTTGTCAATCTTGTTTATTTTTTCAAAGAACCAGCTTTTGGTTTCGTTGATCTTCTGGTTTGTTTTTGATATTCCATCTCATTGATTTCTGCTCTAAGTTTTATTATTTCTTTCTTTCTGCTTGGGTTGGGCTCCTTTTGTTGATCACTCTCTAAGATCTTAAGTTGTGAAGTCAGACTGTTTGTGATGGCCTTTTCTTCTTTTCTGATGAATGCTTGAAGAGTTATGAACTTTCCTTTTAACACTGCTTTTGCTATATCCCACAAGTTCTGGTAATTCGTGTCTTCAGTCTCATTTGTTTCCAGGAATCTTTGGATTTCCTTTTTGACTTGCTGGTTGTTCAGCAGTGAGCTGTTTAGTTTCCAGGTACTTGTTATTGGTCTCCGTTTTTGTGTACAATTAACTTCTATTTTCAGTGCCTCATGGTCTGAAAAAAATAGTTGGCACAATTTCTATCTTCTTGATTTTATGGAGGTATGATTTATGGTTCAGCATGTGATCTATTTTGGAGTATGTTCCATGTGCACTAGAGAAGAAAGTGTATTCAGCTTTTTGGGGATGAAATGCCCTGTATATGTCTACCAGCCCTCTTTCTTCCATCTCTTCTTTTTAGGGCCAGTATTTCCTTGGTAAGTTTCATTCTTGTGGATCTATCCAGGGTTGATAGAGCAGTGTTGAAGTCTCCAACTACAATTGTGTTGCCGCCAATGTCTTCTTTGAAGTCTATTAGTAGTTGTTTTAGGTATTTTGCTGGCCCCTCGTTGGGTGCATATATGTTTAATAGCGTGATTTCTTCCTGATATATGCATCCCTTGACTATTAAGAAGTGACCTTCACTGTCCCTTCTGACCTTCTTCAGCCTGAAGTCTATGTTGTCGGATACCAGTATGGCTACCCCAGCCTTTTTGGATGGGTTGTTTGAGTGAAGGATTGTTTTCCAGCCTTTTATTTTGTGCCTGTCTTTGCTCCAATTGTTCAGGTGTGTTTCTTGAAGGCAACAGAATGTCGGATTCAATTTTTTGATCCATTTTGCCACTCTGTGTCTCTTAACTGGTGCATTTAGACCATTGACATTGAGAGAGATTATTGTCATGGGATTTTGTGGCATCTTTCTGTATATGTTGGTTGTTCTTTGGGGTTATGTCTCGTCTTATAGTAGATCTTTCAGTCCTTCTTTTAAGGTTGGTTTTGATTTTACAAAGTTCCTAAGCTGTTGTTTATCCAAGAAGTTGTATAACTGTCCTTCAAATCTGAGTGAGAGTTTAGCTGGATAAAGAATTCTTGCTGAGGCCTTCATTTCATTCAGTTTTTCTTACTATATCCCACCACTGCCTTCGGGCTTGGAGGGTGTCTTCTTAGAAGTCTACTGAAAGTTGATTTGATGCTCTTTTGTATACGATTTCCTTCTTTGATCTTGCTGCCTGAAGAATTATGTCTCTGTCTATGGCATCCATTACTTTGACTAGGATGTGTCTTGGAGTCTTTCTATTGGGGTCTCTTCTTGCTGGTACATGTCTGGCTTCTTGGATCTGAATGCCTTCGTCCTTTAACTCGGGGAACTTTTCAGCCAGGATGTTTTTAACTGTTTTAATTTCCTTGGGGTTACTTTCCTGTCCCTCTGGGATGCCGATTCTTATGTTGTTCTGCCTGGCTTCATCCCATTGTTCTCTGTTCCTTGGCTGATCCATTTTCTAGTCTTTTTCCATTTTATGTAGTTCTCTGAGTGTTTTCTGCAGCTCATTTAGTCTCACTGATTCTCTCTTCTTCTGCTGTCATCCTACTATTGAGAGCCCCTATTGTGTTTTTTTATTTCATCTACTGAGTTTTTAAGCGATAATATTTCTTTTTGCATGGTACTCATTCCTGCTCTCATTTCCTCCCATAATTTATTAATTGCCCTTTCAACTGCTTTGTTTATGTTCTCCTGTATTTTATTGGACATCTGCTCCATTTTTTTTTCATTGAGCTCCTTAAATATCCTACCAATTTCTTCTCTAAATTCATTGTCAGAAAGATCATGCATATCTGCATTCTTTTTTGAGTCTTCAGGGTTGATTCCTTCATCTGTTCTTCGAATTGGGGATCTGCGTTGTTTCCCCATGGTGTTGCGGTTTTCAGGGAAAGATTCCTCTAGTGTACTGTTTCTTTTTTCTTGAGGGTATTACCTTCCCTTGGTGTTGAATTTCCTAGTTTTTGTATTAACCGCCTGGCCAGCTGCACACCCCAGGGAGAATACCTGAGGCGGAGACAGGCCGGTGTGAGAGTTCAAAATGTCCGTTTACTTCTGCTTCTGCTCGAACTTCTGGGGGTTGTGGTTCCATCTTCTGCCGAGGCCTGGGGCTCTACCATAACCCCAGGTGCCCGCCCGGCCAGCCACACACCCCAGGGAGAATATCTGAGAATATTTCACCTTCTATTTTATATTGTCTGTATAATATTGACTTCACTGTCACTGTCTGTATCACTGTCTTCCTGTTGCTCATCAATTTGTTCGAGTGGGCACCAGTAACATCTCCATAAGTCCTTTCACAATAAAGTGTAGCCTAAGGGCATCTGCTTGCCCCAGGGACATGAAAAGACTCAAACCATTCTTAAGGTCATAGAATTGAGGCCCAGTATTGTTACTACATTTTCACAAACTTTATTATGGGATGTCATAATTTTCTTTAATTCTATGCACTTATTTTAAAATGTATAGCTATCTATGATTATATCTTAAATGCTTTTACAAGATGCATATTTTATTTTTTTAAATTTATTTAAACACCATGATTTACAAAGTACAAAGTTTTTTGACAATGCAGTTGTTACAAGAATTTTTCATTCAACACCAATCCTACCACGGTGTGCCTCCACCACCACCAAATACACTGATACACTGATCTCTGACCCACCCACCCATTCCCATGCCTGCTCCCTTAGCAGGCACCAATTATATTGACTATAGCTAAACATATATATGAGAATGGCATCCATAAAGTAATGACCTTTTTCTGGTTGTTACATGCAAATTTAGACCATCTATATGAACTGCATTTTTACATTTTTTCTTCTAAGTCATTTCTTATAGTATAAGCAATAGTTGTTTTAACTTACTATGGGGCATTAGTTTACTATGGGACATCTAATCATACATAGGTTTGTGCTTTTAGAATATTGTTGAAAATTGCAAGAGTAATTCCTATTTCTGCCTTACTGATCATGTATAAAGATATTCATCCTCAAGTTTTACCATTATTCATCCTCAATATTATAATTAATGTAATATAATATGATATGATATGATATAATATAATATAATATAATATAATATAATATAATATAATATAATATAATATAATATACTTTTTTTGATCTGTTCTGACTTTGGAGACCCTAAGAATAGCCTAATAAATATAACTACATTCATTGCCGCATTATACCTAGTGTAATAGTTAGAAATAATAGAAACTGGTATTTCATAATTTTGCTTTTTGAGTCACACCCGCGATTCTCAGGGTTCCTCCTGGCTCTGCATTCGGGAATTACTCCTGGCAGTGCTCGGGGGACCATATGGGATGCCGGGGATCGAACGTGGGTCGGCCACATGCAGATCAAATGCCTTCCCCATTGATGGGATGCTAGTAATAGAACCTGGGCTGGACGCATGCAAGGCAAATGCCCTACCCGCTGTGCTATCTCTCTGGCCCCAAAGTCAGTTACTAAATGTTCGTTAGTCATTTAGCAGTTGAGATCATTTGCTCTCCTTTGATTTCCTAAAATCTTGAATTTTTCCCTCCAGTGGAATTCATTAGAATAAATGGGATGACCGTGTTAAGAGTTACTTTATGGAGAACTGCAGGCGATCTTTTTGTATTCCACGTCAGTCCTGCTATAAAAACTCTGCTTCTTTCAGGAGTTTCCACTTTTATCCGCATTCTTACAAGAGTCCTTAAATCTACAGTGTTGTGTATATTTCGGCGATTTTATAAAGCAGTGATATGAAGAGATCTTGTTTCAGTTTGAATAGCCTTGCTTACTTATGAAGTAATCTTTTAAAGAATAACCATTGGTATTCTGAATTGCTTGTTCATAGTTTTTGTTCATTTTCTTATTTTATTTATTTTTGTTTTGTTTTGGGGGCCACACTGGCAATGCTCAGCGGTTACTCCTGGAAGTCTTAGGGAGACTATCTGGGATGTCAGAGCTTGAACCTGGGCCTGGGTTACCGTGTGCAGAGGCAGGCAGGCGCCCTTTCCTCTATCACGAACACTCTGGTCCCTCATTTTCTTACTTATGTTTTTTCTTACTCACCTTATATATAAATGCACAGTAGCTAACCTGTTTTATATGTTAAAAATTATTGCCTCGATTTCTTACCTATTAAGTAATCTATGACTTTTCACTATATTGAGCAGTCCTTGAATACATTACAGGTACAAAGAGATGGACTGCCATTGTCTTTCCAGATTGCTCCTAAAACAGACACATAGAGTGAGACTTGAAAGAAGGGCATTCAGTAGGAGGAGCACACCTCAGCAGAACAGACCATTGAAAGTGAGAGCAGGGTCTATTTAGGACATGTGAGCCTCCTTGGAGGCTATGAGCACTGTGGAGTCATATGCAAAATTTGATTAAAGAGGTTGATTGAATTAAAGAAAAGTGTGAATGGAGGGGCTGGAGCGATAGCCTAGCGGGTAGGGGCGTTTGCCTTGCAGCGGCTGGCCTGTGCCGCCCGGGTTCGATCCCGGCATCCCATATGGTCCCCGAGCACCGCCAAGAGTAATTCCTGAGTGCAGAGCCAGGGAGTAACCCCTGAGCATCACCGGGTGTGACCCAAAAAGCAAAAAAAAAGTGTGAATGGAAAGACATATGCTGCAGAAATTTTAAGGATTACTTATTATTATGGGGAAATGTTATGAAATAAGACTATGTCATGAGAGAAGCTCCCAGCTGAAATGATAACCCATCTCTTGATGTTGCAATGTTCAGAAGGAGCCTGTATTCTACACAAACCATTTTATCATTCTCTATTATTCCACAGTTATTATTCTAAGAAGAAATAAAAAAAACCTTTAAATATGTTTATTTTTGTATCACATAATCTATGATGGGCTATATTGCAGTTCATATAATATTTAGTACCTGATATATTCAGAATTAAATATGGACTGATTTATAAACAAAAAAAGAGAGAAAATACCTGTGTTTTTAAAAATGTACTTAAGAGATTAAGGAAAATATTCTAGTAATTCACCCTAATTTGACCAATTCTTTCCATTTTTCTTTCCATCTCCCACCTCAATATTTCTTTCTTTTTTCTTTTGAGAAGAATCAAAAAGCATTCAAATAATGTTTCTAGTTTTTTCACTTTTTATAATTTAAAGATAATCAAACAGATTTCTGTGGGACTTTTTTCCCCTTAATTGCTTCAATATGGAAGATGCTCTGTTGGCGGATCAAGATGGCAGATGTCTCTTAATGCCCTGCCATTTTCACTGTGTAAATAATTATGTTCCTTTTCTGCCTGAAATACACTGCTGAAGTCTTTTGCAACACAAAAGAGTTTCTCTGTGAACATTCCTTTTCCCCAATACAACCCAAAAAGAAATAGGCCTTCTTAGTGAAATAGGCAAATCATTCTTTCAAGATCCTCTCTGTCCCTAACTTAACTAACTCCTCGAATTTCTCAACTCAATTAAGACCCTAAATATTTATGTTCCAGTGAATTCAGTTATAGTTTTCTTAGTCTAAAACCAAGAAATACTCAGCCTATATGTTCGTTTTCACTGTCCTAGCATATGGGAGAAAATTTTCCTTAAACAAAGATGAAAGGAGAATTTATTCCAAGGAACACAATCAATAAATTGAGACAATGAAAAATCTGTTAATACCACAGTATACAACACACAGAGTTGTCTCTGAAACACAAACACATAGACATTTATCCACATACTATTTGTTATATTTCATATTTTTATGACCCCTTAGTACCAAAGAGCTAACTGATTCTAAATGGATCAACCGATTTTCAATGGATAAAGCTCCTTTATTCATTGGGACATATTTCTGGATTTGGGGCCAGTAAATTATCTTTATTCATTTTCAAGGATTAACTCTTACAGGATTCACCTCATTAACACATTTCCTTCATTCCAAAATATTGACAAAAGAAATATTTACTTTTACCCTGGTATCTTGAGTTACTTTTGATGGTGTGTATTTTTTGTGGAAATGAAGGTTTTAAGCAAACATCCTAATCCTTTGTAAGTATTTTCATAATGATTAGAATGATTAATGAAAAAATTTGTAAGTTTATCATTAAATTCTCATGTACTTATGAACAGATTTCCCCCTGTGATTTTTTCTGTGACCTCAATCCCTCTAGATCTAACTGTCAATTATACAATCTCGTGTTGGGAATTTGGTTTCAAAGAAATAGTAACTGTCATGTATTTGTATTAGGATTCTATAAGGACAGTTCTGTATTTATCAAAATATAGTGAAAACTTGAATCTAATTTTGTATATATCTTTCCATGTTATTATGAGCAAAAGCTCTTTTTTCAGTTTCCTTAACTTATATACTAAGGGTAATTAAACTTTCTGAACATAGTTTCAAAATTCTTTATAATAAAGCATGCAAAACTAACGCATTAGGTTTTATAAATATTAGCAGGGCAATAATTGTTGCTTGGTTGAATCTGATTTAGACTACAAAATTGGACAAATGAGGCTATTGAATAGAAACAAAATTTTCAGTATAGATAAAAGCAGAGCTGTTTGAGTTGGGATCATTCTTGAAGAGTAGAAGAGAGAGATTGGTATTAAACTTCAGCCTAATGAATCGGTTTATACCATGTGGAAAAGTCAGATTGATGCTGAGATGTAGGGACAGGACTATCACTCAGCTCTTCATTCCACTAACACACTCCACACTACCATGTACTCAGAGATAAAGAGACAGGTTATACATCTTCAATGATCTGAATACTGTCTGGTGGATGGATAGACATTAAGACTATTAACTGTAAAGTATGCAATTATGTAAGTGATTGCATATATGTAGATAGTTCAAATGATGTTACAAGAAAATCATGATACATAAATAAACCTTTAGGATCATTTCTAAGCATTAGTATTGTTAGAAATATAGATTATACAAACTTCAGTAGTTTAAATTTCTATTATTTTGTCCTCTGAGATTGAAAATGGCAAATAATGGCTTAAAAAATTACTTTGTAAGAAATCATAAATGTAAATCAGTATTAAAATGTCATTAAACATTCCAAATCTCTTTTGTGATAGTCTATGTGCATAAATCTGAATTTTAAAGCCTAAAATTCCACTATGATTTTTCAAAACATATATGCACATATATATAATGTGTATACATATATCTATATTTCACACTTGTACTTCTATATACATTTTCATTATTTTCATAAAACTCCACTTCCTTAGGGAAATTGGGGGAGGGCCCAAGGGAAACAATCTAACAATGATTATTCTGTTTGTGAGTGCATCATGAATAGTCTTCATGTGTGGGGGATATTTATATAGGAAACAGATCTATTATGTCTCTGAGTGGATAAATTTAGGTCAGAAACAAATGGTAATAGCCAGACTCAGATGAGTTTCTTCATTCCTTCAACAACATCAGGATAAGGACCAGCATGACGTATGCACCCGGGGTCTTTCTTTGCAGGCTTAAGCATCTCTGATTTCACCCAGCCATGGAGAGTCTTTGGCTACAGAGCAAGGGCGTCTTCAGAGCTCTGGGAATTTTAGTGCGATGCTTATTTCCTCTCCTGATCTGCTTGTGAGCTGTCTGACTCCTTGACTTCAGTGCATCCTCTTCTCCATCCTCTTCTCCAGGTCCTAACATGGAGGTTCTGTGCCCATATACGGCTGATTTTACTCTCTTCTCCAAGTTTTACTTTACCTGTGTTAAGAGAGGATTGGCAGCGGAGGCAGTCTATCATCACATCTATAGCCTCATCATAATTTTCCATCTCAATGTCAGTTGTATGTAGCCTTCCGAGGGCGACATCATCGTCCTAACCTTCATATTTGCATCTGCAAACTGATACCATGGAGACCATCATTATCAGCAACCTCTATTTTTTATTAGTATAATGACAAGGTGCAGGAAAAATGGCATATCATTAGGAGTCCAGGTTATAGACATAAAACGTTGAAATCTGAATTTATTTTTTTATTAATAGAAACTCTGAAATATGCATGACATGAACTGATAATTAATGGTCCTGTTTGCAAGTTTTTGCCAAAGGGGGTGAGGATGTCAGGATGAGAAACCTAGGTGCTTGGGAAAAAGAAAGAGGGGGATAAAAAGTTTTCTTACCACAGGAAGAGACTGCTCAGGATTGGGGTATGCAGATTGTTTGATGACTCCAGGATGCTCAATTCTTTTGTGTAGGCAACTGCCTTCAAATCTGCAATGACATTTCCAAGAATTCACTTTCCGCTCTTTGCCAATAAATTTCTCTTCCTCATTAGTCTACAGCTCGAAGAGGACAGCTTCCAGAAAAGAATTAATATTTACTGAGCATCTCCAAAACTCTGGCACTGTGCTAAATACCTTTGCAGAGAGAATCAGATTTCACTTAAAAATTACTAGTTTCATCGATGAGACTATTGGAACTCATGGCATCCACTTAATATGAAAAGGCAGACAATTAGTACAAAGAAAATACAAGAGTGAAACTAAGGTCTACTGGACCCCGAATTTTTGAGAGGTCTGCTTACTGGAACTTAATGGAAGAAAAACAGATTTGAGAACTCTCTTGATGGAAACTTCCAAATGAGTAAACACATGTTTCTCTGCTTCATTGTATAGGGCCCATTTGACATGTCTTTGGAATTGTGTCCTCAGTCAAACCCTTTTTCTTTTTTAACCAATAAATCACAGAATTGTCTGTGTCCAAACTGAGGGAGACCTCTTAAATACAGGAAAAGATTGACTAGTTCAAGTAATTAGATTGGGCTTAGGGGACCAGATGGGGTGCCCGGAATCAATCCTGGTTTGACTGCATGCAAGGCAAAAGAGTCCTAGCTACTGCACTCTCCGCTCCAATAGTTTAGAAAGAAAGAGAATCTGAGAAAATGAAAGTAATGGCTAGTATGACGTTCCTATTGTTATTATTATTATTATTATTAATATTATCAGTTTCTTATTCCATTTGTTTATTGAGATTCGGAGATTTTGGAGTCCTTGTCCATAGCGGCTCTCTCTGTTGGTGCCCAAAGTGATCAAAACAGACCACAAGGAAGTCGTTGATGGTGGTACCCTGAGTGTTCTGAAATACCCTGAAAGAAAGTTCACCCTGCCATGAATGGGTGTTCATGATCCCACTTGAGCCTGAAAAGAAATATTTTATTCATTAGGGCAACACTGACCACAACACTGACCACCTAAGTGTCCAGCCAGGCTGCTTAGACAGGTTCCCTCTCTACCATTTTCTCTTATACCTGATCCCCAGCTCCTGTAGATCTCAGTCCTGGGTTTCATATTTTCTAATGAATGCCCGGAAAATTGACACTTAGGTGGTCAGTGTTGCTCTAATGAATAAACTATTTCTTTTCAGGCCTAAGTGGGATCATGAACGCCGCCCATTCACGACAGGGTGATCTTTCTTTTCAGGGCATTTAATTGCTTCCAAATTCCTAAGCAAAGTTCAGAGGACCACCACTGGATTTTATTATGTATATTATTCCAGCAACAACTCCATGGGACATGCTTGGTACCACCTACTGTCCTAATTTTAGAGATAAATAAATGAATATTTAGATCTGAGGTTCCTAAAGTTATCTGGGTTACTATCTTAAAAAATCACTAATATAGATATTTTTATATCCCACAAATAAATACAACCATTCTATATCTGTTCTTTTCCTTCTGACTAATTTCAATCATGAACAGCTTTGTAACTGTCTCTCTCACAGTGATATAATAAAATACAAAAATGTTAATAGTGAGAAAAAAATCACTTAGCATTCCTTTGGAAATGTGCCTTCTTTAAGTGTATGTGCCTTCTGACTTTACAAGAGACAATTGGAGCTTACCTTGATGTTCCCAGCACCCCATTGGGGTAAAATGACACAGAATCATTCACTTTGGGAAATTCTGTTGATTCTAAACGTGGCAGGTAACTGAGTTTGCCCAAGAGACCCTCCATCCATTTCTCTCTCACCTCCAGAAGTTGTCATTATAATCTATAGTTGAAACAAGCTGGATTTCTGAAAGAGGTTTTTCAAAGTTCTCCATATTCTACCAATCTATTCCTTGGGCATGGTTTCATCTGCTGGGTCCTTGGATGTATTCATAAGCCCTTAAGTATGTCTGAGAAGATTAGATGGTTCAGAATAAGAAACATCTTGAATTTGTATGCTGGTGTCCTACTCAGATCCTTGTTTTCAATTAGTGGTTGATGATTGCTTAACTTCATATAGAAACCAGAGCTCTGCGATCTGGAAGTTCAGTCCTACACAGACAGCTTAGTGGAGACTAAATCTTTAATCATCATTTCCTGGGTTTTAAAGAACAAATCACTGAGTTCTTATCCCACCACCACGACCACCCAAACCAAAGCGGAGCAGATCCTTGGAGACGAATATAATAACTGATCTTTCAGCAGGTCAGAGGCATATTTGACCACAATTTTGATTGATCCTTAAAATTTAATGTGGGTATTTATTTCTGCTTACATTCATGACATTTCAGATCATTAAATGGGATGGGTACTATAATATATAATTCGTAAAAGTCTTACTTGAACTAAAAAATTATGAGGAAAAATGCTATTTTAAAATATTGTACCATAGATGTGGATTGTTAAGCAGCGGGTGCCCTACCACAAAGAACAGACAGATAGTCAAGAACAGTCTCTTCAATTTACATTTTATTTAACTTTTTTATAAATAATTTTCCTGATTTTTCAGAAGTCTCCAATGAGACTTCTGTCTCTTTGTCTGAGACACAGATGAAGACACACAACTCTGCTAAACACATAAAAGTCAGAAGATGCAGAAGCAAGAGCTAGCCATTCCGCCTTGTTTTGACTGAGTTACTGGCAGAGAAAGACAGGATGTGCAATTACACAGTTTACCAAAAGCCAATGTGCAAACGCTTCTGACCTTCTGTGATACTCTCATGTCTGCTCATCCCTAATGGCACAGAATCTTCCAACTATGAATGGCCTCCATGTACCTTATATATAATATCTTATGTATTATTTATAAAATGTACATGTATATATAATGTATACATATATAGTGTACACTAAACATTGTACACATATATCTAACATTCATAGATTCCATTACATTTTAACGTAACATACATCTACTGAAAATTTTTCTTCTAAGGTTTTTATTTTCATAACACACCAATTCATGTTATTGCAATTAATTCATGGTCTTGAATTGGTGCATCCAATTCATGGTTCTGCAAATTCCCTTTGCCTATTGGACCATCATGAACTGATAACATCCCTCTAACATCTCACTGTGAAGGATTGGTTCTTACAGACAGAGGTGGGAGACACTGAGAGGTCAGCGCCGAATATGGATGTGTGATTTCTATGGAACGCTTTCTACTATTTTACAACCCCAGTGACTTCCTGCAGCATGCGTTCTTTATGGGAAGAAGGGGGTCAATTCATTTAACTCTTTGAGATAAACAAAGGACAAAGAAACATGATGTGGAGACACCTAGGTGACATGAGAAATGTATGAAGGTAGACCTCTGGAATCCTAGTGAAGTCTCTCCCAGACCGCAGTTACACCATTAGCTCAGCAAATATTTATTGTCTGGCCAGTGTTTATCTAGTGTTAAAGAGACTGAGAGGAGTCAGATGCATATTCTGCTCCTCCCAAGTTCAGAGTCTGGGGAGAAGTTATTATGTCATCAAATCCGAACTGAGTTGCAGAAGACCCAGATCTAACGGAATAAACAGAACTACGTTCATTGAAGAGCTGGTGGAAGAGAGGTCCAGAAGGAAGAGTTGGGATTTTGTGTTGAGTGCTGGGGATTCACCTAGAGCATTAAAGTAGCGGTGAGGTGGGCAGCTGAGTGCTGAGGTTAAGGCAGAAAGACGGAAGAGTGCAGTGAGCTGAGGCTGATGTGTGCTCCACTGAGCCAGTTGACGGAAGGCAAAGCTGGAAGAGCGATGTGACCCCATGCTGAAGCGAGTTGGGTGTTGTGGACAGCAATGGACACGTGGGACTCTTTCAGCAGGAGGGGTGGTATCCTTAACTATGTGACTGATGATGCCTGCATTAAAAATTAATCACTTGATCACTTGAATCCCGTTACTCATCGATTTGCTCCAGTGGGCACCAGTAACATTTTCATTGGACCCCTCCTATCACGTGCCAATGTAGACCAATGGCATCTGGTTGATTCAGGAATATGAAGAGCCTCAAACCGTTCCTTCAGGGTCTTGACAAGGAAGTCTGAACATCTTGTAGGTGGGCGGCCACGTGATCTTTTGACATCCCGTGGGATCCAGTCGATAACAGCTCTAGTCCAGCGGTCATCTCCAAATTGCATTACATGTCCAGCCCATCTGATTTTCGATGCCTTGGCAAACGAGACAGCATCCCTGATTCTGGAATAGCGACGGAGGTCAGAACTCCGGATTCCTTCTCTCACTTGAGTGAGGCGTGATATTCCAAGCATAGCTCTTTCGATTCCTCTCTGGGAGACCCGAATAGCATTCTCATCCTGCTTTCATAGGGCCCAGGTCTCTGAGGTGTATGTTAATGCAGGGAGAACGGTGGAGTCAAAGAGATGTGCCCGGAGCCGGAGGTTCTTTTGTCCTTTTAGCTATTTCTTCGATGCCTTTGAAGGCATTCCATGCCGCTCTCTTCCTCCTGCGCAGCTCAGGTTTTAGGTCGTTCATCATGTTGACTTCTCGACCTAGGTACACATAACTGCTGCATTCAGAGATGTTTTTTTCCATTATATTAAAATAATAATTTGAATATTATTAAAGAATAATAATAAAATGCAAACCTTGCTGTTGAATTTACAAAATATTTCATTTCTCTGGACATCATTTTCCTAGAGGACTGATGTTTGGGTCACTATACAGTCTGAGAGAGTTGGAGGGGTGGATTAGAATTCTGAGAGCATGCAGAACTCCCAAGCATTAGGCTTTTCAGGAAAGTTGCACACAGGGAATGGATTTGATTTGTTTTCTTTCTTACCATTTTTGTGAGTATCTGTGTCAACATAGGGTCAGTGGTTAAATTCCATACATTCTGGTGGTAGCTGATGAACGGGAACAGTGCCCAAACAGGAAAAAGCGTGGGTTAAGGACTTGCTAAATGAAGACTTTTGTTGTCCAGCAAGTGATTTCAGAGTACTAACAAGATTCCCAAAGTCAAAGGTATTGTTCTATAATCATCAATTTCCAAGTAACTTCAGTTTCTATAGCAACTTCCATTCTAATACAACTGGGAGGACTGGAGAGATAGTGCAGAGTTAAGGCGCTTGCCTTGCACTCAGCCAGCCTGGGTTTGACCTCTGGAACCATATGGACCCTGTATATCATGGGGTACAGCCCTGGAGCACCACGAAATTTGGCTTCTGAGCCCCCAAGCACCCTTGAGATAGAGCTGGTAATTCCCAACACCAGTCTCAGGCCTTGCATTGAACTCTGGCCTTTGGCTGAGGCTGGAGAGGGAGGTTTCCTACGCTACTTCTGAGAGCCCAAAACTTCCCCAAAGGAAAATTAAATAAAGTAAAAGGGGGAAATTTTTTGGGGGTGAGGGGAATCCCTATGGTGAGTAATTGCCAGAGCACCCAGAGGTGACACACGCTGAAACAGAAACAGTAGAGGTGTGATTGGCGGGTCCCATACTCCAGCTCTTCTCTCGTCTCTCCCGCAGATAACACAGCTGGGGTGTATGCCCGGCGTGGAGGATTCAGCCGGCAGAAGCAGGACTTGTACCTCCTGCCCATCGTCATCAGCTGACGGGGAATCCCACCCATGAGCAGCACCAATACCCTCACCATTAAGGTCTGCGGGTGTGACGTGAACGGGCGCTGCTGTCCTGCAATGCAGAGGCCTATATCCTGAATGCTGGCCTGAGCACCGGGCGCTGATTGCCATCCTTGCTTGCATCGTTATTCTCCTGGGTAAGGGTTCCCGGGACACCTGCAGCATGGGCCTGACCCTCGCTGCCATCCTGGAAGGCCACGGGGTCTCAATGAAGGGCTGGTGGCCAGGATGTCTGGATTGTGGATACAATCTCGGCCAGAGAGCAGGCTTGCCTACCTGTGCTGGTTAGTCCAGGGTTTCTTGGACTTTCATCCACTACCCATCCCATCCACTACCCATTTCACTGAGAGATGCACCACCCCAGTGTGGCCAGGCACACCCAGAATTACCACAAGGTTCATTTTACGTTTTGACGGTTGCATATTCAGAAACCTCTTACTGTTGTCGAATTTTTGAGAGAACCTTCAAATTCAGTTAGGGAAGCCTCTTGCCGACCTTGACATGACCCTCACATTCAGTTAGATGACCCCACAGCTTAAGAAGTCTGAAGCAATTCAACTAGCAGGTACAGCAAGGTAAGGACACGATTAAGATGAGCAAATCAGGTCTAAAGAGATAGCCTTTGTAGTGGACACAGGCTTGTGGCCCTACCTGAGACCACAAGTTCGACCCCCCTGGTTGAACATCACATCCATTCACCCAGCATGTTATATCACTCACCAGCACACTGCTGGGTGAAGTCCTGGTATTCTGAACCAGTACCCACTTGGCACCACCAACTGGAGCACTGAACTGTCAGGCTCGTGTCACCAGGCCAAGCAAGCTGGGAGTAGGTGCTAGGCTCTAGTTCATATATTTGTAAAAAGCTGCGCATTGCCAGGCATGTCGGGACTGCATCGCAGATATTATCTGACAGACACCAGAGAAGGTTTGCTAGAGAGAAATTTAAGCATCTGAGCAGTAATTTCCCTTATAGGAGAAAGAAGAGCTAGAGGAGAAATGATCATCAAGAGGCCAGAGATTGTTTGTGAAGGGCTCAAGGAGCTGGACACTGGCCGGCCTGCCCGAGCCGGATTTTGTCCCCTTTTCTACTCATTTCATGTACTATCTGGGCACATGAGCCAGAGGCAGCTCTTCCTGTTTGTATCTGCAGAGTCAGCCCCTCACCCCTGACAGTTTGGCGTGTTTCTCTCCATTTGTGGCTCCCTCTATAATAACAGGAACGTGGGGTGCTAATCAGTGCTGGCCGCCTCACCAGGAACATGAACACAATTGTCCCACCTCTCAGAAGCAGTGAATGAAACCAGGATTTCAATCCAAATGTGTCTCACACGGAATTCATGCATTTTCCATGATTTCTGAGTCTCCATGAAATGAGGAACAGGGATCAGCTGCAGAGGGAAGGAGAGCCAACAAGTTCAGTTCAAGCATTTCTGGGTATTGTACTAGGTCAAGGGGAGTGCTATCTGTGGGGATGAAATAAAAGAGTCCTTTAGGGCGATGCTTAAATTAGTTCACTGTTGCTTAAGGGAAACAGATACAAACAGCCCAGCCACAGAGGCATGTCAAGACACATCTTGAATCCAGCATTACAGTGGGGTTGGGCCACAGTCCAGAATGTTTGACGTTGACGGGAAGGTCAGAGCCATCTGGATACAGAACAGGTTTTCCAGCTGGTCAGGGGACCTGGGATGGATGGCTATTCCAAGCACCAGGGACAGGAACAGACATGCTCTGAAAACTGTATGGTCAAGTGGGGAATGTGGAAGCCTGGGTGTAGAATAAGTGTTGAGATGCTATAAGACAGAACAGGGAGGTTTGGGGAGCAGGTAGCCTCAATGACTATCGGTATGGGGTGCAGGAAAGGCTTCTAAGAGACGTCAGTGTCAGCCAAGCAAAGTGAATCAGGAGGAGGACTTCGGGCGAGAGTGCTGCCCAGGCAGGGGCGCAGAGGAAGGACCCTGCTATGTGACCTCTGGGCACTTACAGTCTAGGCAAGTGTATACCCTCTTCTTGCATCTCAGAGTGTCGATGGTCCCTGACAGTCTTAGTCTTCTTGCCAAATTCAGCCAGCAGCATTTCGTTCTGTTTTCCTGAGTTTGGGGCAACTTAGTCTAATGGAAATTTGTCAAAGCATCTTGTGGGACATTGGGGGCAATTGATGAAGAATTTCCCAGGGTCCACTGTGTCCTGATCAGCAGCTCCACTCAACTGTCCTGGACAGGCTTATGGAACCCCATCTCTTAGGAAAGAGACAGGACTGTCTCCTCCAGGGTCTCTGCAAATTCCGTTTTCCTGTGTTCAAATAAATAGGAAAAGACTTGTCTTCTGGGGATTTCCAGAAAAGAGCCCTCTTCCATAAGATAATCTGAAAAGACTTGAACACTGATAAGATTTATGTTAAGGTTGAGGAGGGGCAGTGCTGCCCGTCTGGGCAGGAATGAGGTATAATTTCCCATGGAAAGGTAGAACAGAGTCTCTTGCTAGTGGGCATCCTTATGTCGAAATGCTGGGTGACAGCTATTTCCCTTTGCTAAAAGAGAAGTGGGCAGGAGTCCCTTCGAGAAGCCAAAGACTGACATATTTAGAATATTTCTATTCTTAGGTACTTTCCCAAGACTTCCCATGTTCAAGTCAAATGTTCATAAAGTTTCTTACATGCCGCTTTTGGGATGCTATACTTTTTGGCATCACTTGTTTCAATAAAAGCAGACTGGAGGGCAGATGACACAGCTTTGGAGATATCTGGGTAATCTGCTTTCAGTTGAGGTGCTGGAGAGATAGCACAGTAGGTATGGTTCTTGCCTTGCATGTGGCCAACCCAGGTTCAATCTTTAGCACGCCAACTGTCCCCCCAAGCCTGCAAGGAGTGTCCCTGAGTGCAGAGCCAGGAGTCATCCCTGACGACTGCTTGGTATGGCCCCCAAATCAAAAAAGCAGACGAATGAGTGCCAATCCTGGGCATTCCATCATAAACAGAGCTCTCCTGGGAAAATAATCATGGGGGATGCTTCAGCCCTGCTCACTTTACTTTTCTTCCCCTATAGTCATCGTGGTATTGTTCGTGACCCTCAGAAGGCAAAAGAAAGAACCACTGATTGTCTTTGAGGAGGAAGATGTGGCGTGAGAACATCATCACCTATGATGATGAAGGGGGTGGTGAGGAAGACACGGAAGCCTTTGACATCGCCACCCTGCAGAACCCCGATGGAATCAATGGATTTATTCCTCGCAAAGACATCAAACCTGAGTACCAGTACATGCCCAGACCTGGGCTACGGCCAGCGCCCAACAGTGTGGATGTGGATGACTTCATCAACACGAGAATACAGGAGGCGGATAATGACCCCACCGCCCCTCCGTATGATTCCATCCAAATCTATGGCTATGAAGGCCGGGGCTCTGTGGCCGGGTCCCTGAGTTCCTTAGAGTCGGCCACCACGGTTCAGACTTGGACTATGACTACCTACAGAACTGGGGGCCTCGTTTTAAGAAACTTGCAGACTTATACGGTTCCAAAGACACTTTTGATGACGACTCTTAACAATAACGATACAAATTTGGCCTTAAGAACTGTGTTCTGGCGTGCTGAAGAATCTAGAAGATAGGTAAACAGGTATTTTTTTAAATCAAGGAGAGGATCGTTTAAAGCAAGCTAAGTTTTACAGAGAGGATACATTTAATAAAACTGCAAGGACATCAAAGTGGTAAATACTGTGAAGTACCTTTTTCTCACATACAAAAAAGGCAAATACTGAAGTCGTTTATCGACTCGGTAGAGCAAAAACCACTCGCATACAAAATATTTCAGTGAAGAAGGCTCACGGTGAACTTACAATGAAGGGAAATTGTTTATGTATTATGAACATCTAAGTCTTTTTTTTTCTTCTTTTTATTTGTCAAAGAAGCTTCCACAAAATTAGAAAGGACAACAGTTCTGAGCTGTAATTTCGCCTTAAACTATGGACACTCTATATGTAGTGCATTTTTAAACTTGAAATATATACTATTCAGCCAGCTTAAACCCATACAATGTATGTACAATACAATGTACAATTATGTCTCTTGAGCATCAATCTTGTTACTGCTGATTCTTGTAAATCTTTTTGCTTCTACTTTCATCTTAAACTAATACGTGCCAGATATAACTGTCTTGTTTCAGTGAGAGGCGCCCTATTTCTATGTCATTTTTAATGTATCTATTTGTACAATTTTAAAGTTCTTATTTTAGTATACATACAAATATCAGTATTCTGACATGTAAGAAATGTTACGGCATCACACTTATATTTTATGAACATTGTACTGTTGCTTTAATATGAGCTTCAATATAAGAAGCAATCTTTGAAATAAAAAGATTCTTTTTTAATTCTGGGTTTGATTCTTAACATTGAAAAGAATTACGTATTTCTAATGACCCATTTATATTTCTAATTTAATTGTTATCTTTTAATAACACTATTTATGATCTGTTGTGTCTGCTGCTTTTATTGTTTATTTAATCAAATATGTTCTACAGATGCTTTTTTTTGCAGACAATATTCTGTAACATCCTGTAAACCTTTTTTTTGTACATCCTCGGTGTTAGCTTCCTGACTTCTCTTCACATACGTCTAAAACAGAATGCCGCAAAAGCTCTAGGTCAGTCAATGATTTGGCGATATTTGTTATATAATATTCCTCTATCTTGTATATCAACAATTTGATGGCTGTGAGACAGATCCATGAGACTGAAACTGTCAGAACTCGAACATTCAAGATGTCGATTTTATGCCTCCTACCGAGCATTTGGGGAGCAGATTGTCAAAAACGTAAACTAGCCACACATGGCTATCAGAGCTCCCCTGTTCTTCTATTTTCCCTACCCTGATCTTGCCAGACTATCATGACTCTAACTACTTGGTTGGGCTTTTTTTCCTACTATACTTTTAACTTCTCTTAAAATAATGATGACTTTTTAAATTTCGAAAAGGAAAGAGAATTCATTTCCAAATCTGTCTTGAAATATGCCTTGGGCCATAAGCTCAGAACTAAGGCAGGGACCATGGTGGATTTGGAGGGTCAAAGTGCTTTGATCCGTGAGTAAGCCTCGGGGTCTCGGAGTCCGGTCAAGCTGCCGGGGACTGGGACGCCCGGGAAGTTCTTTTCACCTGCTCAGTTGGACCAAAGGTCAAAATGTAGCAATACTCGGGAAAGACCACACAAAATCATGCTGCAAGTGTCCGTCCCTTCTTTCCCTAGACACAGGGCACATGCTTCCTCCTGGCTTGCAGAGAATTGTTAAATTGTCTTTTATTTTTACTTGATTGTGAGGTTTGTTTTAAACATTTCTGGATATTCTGCTACAGACTATTTTTATGACTCAGTCAAAATGCATACAAAGAGAAATGTTTTTATGAAGTGCTCACTTCCGTTTCACTTTGCATTTAAAATCAAATTGTCTGAACACTTCAATGGAATAAATTCTGTGGACAATGTCACTTTGGAATCTTTCATTTCAGTGAAGGATTGTACATTCTCAATACTGCCATAATTGAAAGTTTGGTTCATTTTTATATAGTTTTTGTAATCCAAAGAATATTTTGCTAGATTTGCACAGATCTCCAATTGAATTTGAAATGAAGCAGTCACTCAAAAGGAATGTGAATAGCACTTAAACAAGCATATGGCTGTAAGTAACCCTATCAGCATGGATGATCCTTTTTTCTAGGAATGTATTTGGATTAAATTCAACAACATTTCACGTTTTTATGTTAAAATTTTTTAAAAGACTGTCTACTTTTGAATAGTTAAGAATACTTGTTTTTTTTCTTTTGATCTTCTCTTTTTTTTTTCACTTTAAGTCTCTATTGTTTGTAGAACCCTCTTAGAAGCCTGGAAATAAAATGTCTTTCCCCACTAGTGGAGTCCTTTTTCATTTGGAACATATTGCCTTAAAAGCAATCTTAGTTTAAGTGGTACTTCCTTATTTCGATACAAAGTAATCACAGCTTTATGACATCAATTCAGTTAAAAGAAGGAACATTCACTTCTGCGCTTGTCCTTGAGTACTGGGTATTGTTTACACATTCATGGTTCGTTCATTCATTCATCACAATGTTTTTTGCCCTGTTCTTCAACTTAACTACTTAAGGATACAGAATAAATTACGTTACCTTCGATGATATCTTTCAATCTCTCAAACTTGTCCCAAAGTGTCTTGCTTAATATCATCTCTGCACACACATGTCGCTCACACAGTGCTGCAGAATATTTTCTGTCCTTTGAGATTGAAGGGACAAAATAAATAAAAGATTAAAAAATCGGTGTCAATGAGACATTAACAGTGGGTTAGGGGCATGGCTAACTGCACAAGTTCTGTTTGGGGACAGACCTTGTGTTTACCAAGATGAGACCTTATACCACATGTTCCCAGGGATGGTTTAGCAGGGAAAAGAGCACATTTTCTATCTTGCTTAGGAAAAATGAAGTATTCTGCATTCATGGTGTCCAAAGACTGTTATTCTGCATGTTCCTTGGAACCATGTCAAGAGTATTTGAAATTGTTCCTGGGTGTTTGTATTCCATCCTTCACTTCTTTGAGGATCCTTGGTAGACAGTGGGCAAGAGGAGTTGGGATCTCTGAGCAGAAGAGTGGCCTAGTTGTAGGCAGAGTGCAAGACAGATTTTGTGCATATAAACCAAGAGACCATGCCAAAAGGGTGTCTTTCAAAGCAAAAAGATACAGTAAGTGGGTTTGGAAACCAAGAGAGGAAGCTGCCTGTGCAAGGCTATCTAGATTTGCATGTATTGTCTTGGACCCTTTAGACTGAAGGCTCTTAGCTGTTCTCTGCCTCCCAATGTCTTCTCCACAGAAAAATCCCAGAACCATTAATACTCAGGTCATTTGACTCTATAACACAACTTCTTCCCTGAATCCCCAAAGTCGAGTATAATAAACTCAAACACCCTGCTTTATTACTGGCATGGCCAGGTTCAAGCAAAACACCCCAATTTTCTCTCACCCCATTTTATTTTTAGTGTGTTATATTCCAAACCTACTGGTTGTCTAAGGATTCCTCAAAGAAACCAAAGTGTCTGCCCCCTCCCCTGATTCTCTCTTTTAAATCAGGTCACCCTTTATTGATTTCTTCTGTATCAGTTATATATTTTATAGTTATTTTGTCTGTTGTTTTCCTCCGTTCGTGAATCTAAAGTTTCCACCAGAGGTAAGCTCTAATAGGGCATGGATATTCCTTATTTTACTTTATTATTATTATTATTTTTATTATTATTATTATTATTATTAGCTTTTTGGGTACCCAATGATGGACTGTGTTGTCTTGTAACACAGGGGTTACTCCAGCTCTGCACTCAGAAATTACTCCTGGTGGTATTCAGGGGAACCATATGGGATGCTGGGAATTGAACTCAGGTCAGCTGTATGCAAGAGAAATGCCCTCCCTGCTGTACTATAACTCCAGCTCTGGCATGGATCATTCTGATGCAAACTCAACATGCTTCATTCTTCCCATGTTGTTTGAAACATCCAGCTGTACTATTTCTCCTTCTTGAAAGAATGATGTTCCACAGATTAGGCTGTTATCAGCTCTTGATGGCTCATTAGGTGGCCAGTATGATTTTAAGCTATTTTTATCTGAAAAATGGAATGGATTGTGCTTTTGGTCACTGAAATTGTACATTCAAAGGAAAAAAAAAGGAGTTGAAATTTATTTGGGCGTGTACACGGACACTGTAGGTGCTGTGTGACAGCTACATGGAACTGCCAAGTCGATAATAAGAAACAGGAATTTGCCTCTTGCTCACTCGCCATCATGAGCATTGGGAGTTGTCAAGTGGGAGTAGACTCTCAGGAGTGACAGTGATTCTAATTGGGCTTCTCTGCTCTCTCCCAAACTTCTAGGTGCATGTTGATGGAGAGATCAGTCCATTTGGTGTTGAAGAGTAATGCTGATGTTAGTTTTACGAAGAAAGACAATTAGTAAGCACAAATTAGAAACACAATTAATAAGCTTATCCTGTATGTCAAAGGCTTTGACAATAAGAAGGAGTGCTAATGAACTTATTTCATTTGGTTAATGATGCATTTATGAACCCAAGTCATGTGAGGTGCCATCCTAAGGAGCATCATTCCCACAGGGGTCTTATTCCCATGGGAAGCAGTATGCCACACGCCCAACTTTGTTCTGAAGCAAATCATCGAACCTCTGTCCCTCTTGAAAGCATCCTTGCGGAGGGATTGCCAAGACTGTTGAGGAATAGACTCTTCCTTGATGAAGGATCTTATACTTTCAACATAGAAATAGTATCATGACTCTTGCACATAACCAGTGATTCAACAGAACCTAGGTGATAAGAAACCGGATGGGGGCTGGAGCAATAGCCCAGTGGGTAGGACATTTGCCTTGCACGTGGCTGGCCTGTGCTGGCCCGGGTTCGATCCCCAGCATCCCATATGGTCGCCGGAGCATCGCCAGGAGTAATTCCTGAGTGCAGAGCCAGGAGTAAACACTGAGCATTGCTGGGGTGTGACCCAAAAGGCAAAAAAAAAAAAAAAAGAAACAGAATGGATTCTCTTACCTCTTTTGAGTCAGTGGAGAGTTTTGAGCAACCACTTTTCAAGAAGCAGGACCCAGGGTTCAGAGAGACCCCTCTTTGCTAGCCGTCTAGCAAAGAGCGATCTCTCTGGACCCCTGCCAGTCTTCCAGAAAGATCCACAGAATAGAGTTATAAGTAGCTTCTTTTTTGAAATGGAAATGTTTTGACAATACAAACAATGAACATTAAATGTTAAAACAAAATCGAGCACTTTCCACTTCTGTCTATTATGTGTCACAGAGAAGCGGATATTTCATCCCTTCACTGTCTTCATGGGAACAAGATTGTGTGAAGAAGGAACTAAGAAAAAGTAGTGTCTGGAGCTTCTCAATGACCTGAGAATAATTGAGTTTGTTATCTTGCAGACTAGTCTATCTAATCATTTTTTATGACCTGATTCTACTATCTTCTTTGGAGTCTGATTCTGGGTATTTTGGTACATTTTCAAATGTAATTTTATAGCTCTTTGTCACCTAATTCAACTGGTTGCAGTTCCTAGTTATCTCTCAGGGACTCACAACTGCAGTGCTAGTCTAAGGCTCATTCTTTGTGAAACTCATATTGCCTATTCAGAATCAAAGCAATCCACCCCTTGTGGGTGTGACATTCAGTGCACCCTGACTTAAGCCTGATTGCAATAGTCACAAGCTGTGTGTCTTGGGCTGGTATCTTAACCACTCTGAACTTCAATATTCAAAAACTAAACCTTCAATGGAAATAATTCCTTCTTTGCCAGCGATCCCAACAAATAAATGAGCTCAACTTTTACGAGCAACAGAGTTCCCAGACAGTGTGGGCCACACACTGAACACAGGGTAGCAACTATTTTGTTAGCAGCTTGTTTCCTTATCCCAAAGTGCAGAGCAATACAAGGGAAGAACATGCCACCTTTAGCTCCCCTTTCATCCACAGAATCCGTTCTCTGTCACTTCTGAACCAACAGTGAAATGTATTTTAAAACACCAAAGTTCATGCTAGAAATTTATCAGTAGTCTTATTGGCAATTATTTTAAAGCCAATCAGTTCTGAATGGCTATAATATGTAGCAGAATGTTTCAAAGCAACAGCTAATACTGCTTTGAGGAGGGCTTTGTTTTTGGGGCCATACCAAGAGGTGCTTAGGGCTTACTCCTAGATCTGTGCTCAGAGATCACTCCTGGCAGTGCTCAGGAGACCAGACACAGTTCAGGAGATCAATCATTCAGCATGTGTAAAGAAAACAATTTACACATGTTGTAAAGTGTTTCCCAGCTATCCCCCAAAAAACTATTTCCCAGCTCTAAAATCTCTTTTAAAGTTTATATCAGAAGACAAATTTGCATGATTATGAATTCAATTTGATTTTATAGAAACTACATATCAAATCCTATTTGACATCTACATAAGCTTGCAGAAGAATAGCACACACTTGACATTTCTAGTATAGGAAATTCCATATTTGATCTATTTAGTTCATTTGTTCAACAATAGTGCTCCTCTATTACAGACATAATTCTATGAAAATATTTAGATTTAAAGACACATAATTTTATTAGAATGATTCTATTTTTAAAATAACAAGTCTAATGGGTTTCACCACATTTTATACTTCATTTAGCATTGAGAAATTGAAAATTATTTTATGATAAGGTAATTTTCTTCTTTTTTTGAACACTGGGATATGAAGAGATAGTAGTTCTTGGAAATGTAAATTTCAACTTACTTTCTTATGAATTTATAGTAAAGAATCATGAATTCCCTAAGGATTAAACAGCAGTCAAGACCAGCTCTCTGGGGCCTGCCCCCTGTTTTGCTTTTCTCACTTTGAATTCACCAGGGACAGAGAGAGGGGAAAGAAAATCTTCATTCCCCTCAGTGGGCTCGCACTCTGCTCTAAATGCATAGAGAGACTGCCAGAATGTCTTCCTTTCACCCCTATCACCCCTGTGCTTTGATCAAACTATTCACATAATTTAGATTCAGACCTGCTTGGACCTTCCTGCAAATTCACCTCACACCCCACACATGCTCAGATCAAATTACACTCAACAGATCATTGAGGAGTCATCAAGTAATTGCTGCAACCAGAGACCCTGAAAACTTCATTTCTGTGGCCTCATTTTCTCTCTGCTGTGGAAACAAATCCTCAAGCTTAGAGCGTTCAAAACAATTATATACAAGAGTTTAATAAAACATATCGGCTTTTAGAACATTAAAAACAATTTAGATGGAAAAAGTAAGTAATTTAAGCTTGGACTGGGGGGTATGAATCAGGGGAATATGCAAGGGAAGGACAGTTTGGTCCTCAGCGTATAGTGTCCCATATCCCCATGATACCAGATGGCCCATAAAAAAACTGGAGCCTTTAAAAACATTTTTATTATTTGGTATTTTGGGTCATAGCAGGCAGTGAAATCAAGCTTTAAGCCTGGGCTTCCCACGTGCAAAGCATGCATTTAGCCCTCCCCCACCCTCACCCTTCTCTCTCTGTCTCTCTCTGTCTCTCTCTATCTATCTCTATCTCTTTCCTCCTCCTCTCTCTCTGTCCATCTCTCTCACTTTCTAAAACTCAAGTTTCTTTTGTTTTTCTTTTTCCATTGTTTGTGTGTTTGGGGCACTCCGGGCAGTGCTCAGGGATTACTTCTGGTATTGTGCTCAGGGATCAATCCTGGAAGAGTTTGGGGGACCATATATGATGCCAGTGATGAAATCTTAGCTGCATTCAAGGCAAGTGCTTACCCACTTAGAGCGTTCAAAACAATTACACCCAAACTCTACCTTTTAAAGATTAATCTGTACTATGTATATAGTGCACCATTGACTAAGAATTTGTTAATTAGGCAGGGCAGAAGGGTGGGAGGGAACTGAAACACCCTGACAGTTTGGACATTAATGGTATCCAATCAAGCCCATCTAGAAATGAAAGAAATGGATGTTCTAGAAGAGAAATTCTCTTGTTTCCAGACTCAATAGATCAGGAAAGACTTCTGGAAAATATACATAGATCTTCTGTTTGGGAACTTTCAGTATTGCTACATGACAGGTGTGTTTATTAATTGTTTTGCTAAGCATATAAAGAAATAACTTCCTTCTCCTTACATGCACCTTTTTAGAAAACCCCCATTAACCATCCCAACAAAATAATTCCTTTTTCTAGACCATTGCAATAAATCAATGTCTACTTTTATTTTGGTGCGGGAAAAGGGAATGGGCCAAACTAGGCAATGTGATCGAGCGAACATATATGATGCCAGTGATCAAACCAGGTCCATCATGCAAGGAAAATGCCTGAGCCCTCTACTAGCTTTCTGGACCCGTGATATTTACATGTCTGTCCATTGTGTTCTCCTGCCCCACAGAATGACAACAGTCAGCGAAGACTTTGTATCATTTCCTTCTCTATACTCAGTACTCTAGTATAACAGGTAGTGACTGATATTTATCAGGGCTCTGTAAATATGGATGAATGAATGAATAACAATAAACATTATCATCACTGTGCTTTGAAACGATGGTCTGAGAGAACATTTTCTCCAACTTTTTCTTTCAGTGCTTCAGTTAATATCAAAACGAGGATCAGAAAGGATATGATGAAACTATATTTATGACCTGAACACAAACTTTTCAAATAGTCAAGTGTCCTGATTGATCAGCAACTGTTGATCTTTTATTGGAGTCTTCCTCTTAACATCCAAATAAGCTCAAGCACTCAGAAATTAATCATTCTCAGTGCTGAAGAATAGACCAGATAAAGGGAATACACCTCCTGAGGAGTTGCAGAGGTTATCCAGTGCAGAGTCCAAATTTTAAATGAAAGAAAGCTTCAAAATTTCATTGTAATGATATGGAAGGCTATAGAGAGCATTGCTTTGAAGTGAGTTTCTAGGTAATAAGATACAATTTTGTTTAAGATATAATGGATTATTAAACCAAAAGTAGTTGACATAAAGGGAACTAGAATAGTTTCTGGTGATTCTGTTGAATATTAACACCTGCTCTTAGCTGTCATGATGTTCAATATGCATGATTCACCTTCTCAAAGATCAAATGGAAAATCAAATACTGGCCTACTCAGTTCTGAGAACAGGACCTGTTTTTTTGCCTTGTTGCATTTGGTATTATGGATACAATTTTTAAGTATATTTTAAGGGTTGGAAAGAATTGTGTGGGTAAGTCTCTTGTCTTATATGTGGCCATCAGAGTTTAATCACCACATAAGATCGAGAGCCATACCCAGAACGATGTTTGAGCATAGAGTCAGGAGATGGCCCTGAACACAGCCTAATTGAAATAAAAAGTAATTTAACTAAAGATGTTGATTGATGATGATGCACACCTTAAACAGATCACATTAAAATTCAGTGGTAATTCAAACACGAAATATATTCTGAATATTATTTTTGACATGAAAATTGTTTTATTACAAGAAGAATAAATTGAAGATTCAAATGTCCCACTGGCCTGGGCTTGTGGATGCCTCAGTGGCAAAGCACCTGCCTGCAAAAGTGAGGCTGTAAACTGGATCCACAGCCTCAGCCTGCATGTGTAAAGTGCATTTGGGGGGTCTGCAGGGTCACCAAACGAGCCTGCCTACAATCAATTGTGTATTAACACTGCAGCTTAGAAAGGAGCACCACTAAAGTGCAACCAGAAGTGCTAATGTGTGCCCCTGAAAACATGTGTGCAAAAAGCATCAGCAACCAGAGTGTGCACATTGCAACCTAGTGTGTGCAAACCACAGTCTCCACAATAGCAACAACAAAGAGGAGAATGGAAACCCCTTTGGAAACATTTCAGACACTTGCTTCTTTGTCGGGTTGTGATAACAAGTAAATGTGAGGCACTTTATTTTCTTTTTGGGTCACACCTGGCAATACCTAGGGGTTACTCATGGTTCTGCACTCAGAAATTACTCCTGGCTATGACTGGGGGACCATATGGAATGCCAGGGATTGAATTCAGGTTGGCCTCATGCAAGGCAAGCACCCTACCCACTGTACTATTGCTCCGCCCCAATGCAAGTCACTTTCAATCAGTATAATCAGCATTATTTTTTCCTGAGACAATCTTGATTTGTATGTTTAGAATCATTTTAAATGATGATGACGATAATGTTTGGGGGCTGCACATGGCTGTACATTCCAATTCTGGAATAGCAATGGAGATCGGAACTTGGGATTCCTTCTCTCACTTGAGTGAAGCGTGATATTCCAAGCATAACTCTTTCGATTCCACTTTGGGAGACCCAAATAGCATTCTCATCCTGTTTTCATAGGGCCCAAGTTTCTGAGGCATATGTTAAGGGCAGGGATAAGAGCGGATTTGAGAGATGTGCCCAGAGACAAGGTTCTTTCTCCTTTTAGCTATTTTTCTTCGATGCTCTTGAAGGCGTACCATGCAGCTCTCTTCCTCCTGTGCAATTCAGGTGCTAGGTTGTTCGTCATGTTGAGTTTTTGACCTAGATACACATAACTGCTGCATTCAGAGATGTTTGTTCTGTTGAGAGTGAATGGAGCATATGGAACTAGTTCATTTTTCATGAACACTGTTTGGTTGAGATTCAGCTGTAGACCTACCTTTCCACATTCTAGGTCAAAGTCAGCCAGCATTTGTGCCGCTTCTCTAATATTCGGTGTTATTAGAATGATGTCATCAGCGAAGCGGAGGTGATGTAGTTGCCGACAATCTATCTTCACTCCCATTCCTTCCCATTCTAATTGTCGCATGATGTTCTCGAAGGTGGCACTGAAGAGTTTCGGTGAAATGGTATAACCCTGCCAAACCCCTCCTTTGACATCAATGATCACTTCCTTGTAGAATGGTGAGATCCTAGTGGGACAGTCAGCGGCTGCCTGTGTCCAAGACCTATGGCAGCTGGGTTGACCTGAGCCTCTATCAGTCCTGCCGGAAGGAAGCCAAGGGTAGAGCTTCTTGGCAGCCTGACTCACTTGACATCACACTAAACATTTCTCTCAGGTCAAGACTTCCACATGGGGATGTTCCCCTTGGAGTGGCTGTCCACAGGGAGAGCATCCCGCTGAAGAAGGGGAAGCCATCACCCACCTAACAGCTATTGGGGTTTTGTGCAGCAGCTTAGGGGCTAGTAGCGGTAACCCTCAGCTCTCAGAGCAGGTGGGGATTTGGTTTTGTGTCTGACCACAGCACAAGGGTGGCACTCCTGCATGATGCCTCCTCTTTGTAAGATTTTCAGCCTATTGAGTCTCTATTGGGGTTAATCAGTCTGTGCAGCAGGAGGAGTTGCACCTCAGACATGAATGTCCCTGATTTCCTAGCCAGGGTTGCACTGGAATTCAAGAAGCTGCTAATTTTTTAAAAAGTATTATACCACCATGAGATATACAATTACAAAGATGTCCATGATTGGGTTTCAGTCATACAGTGTTCCAGCACCCATCCCTCCACCAGTGTCCTATTCCACCTCCAGTGTCCCCGATCTCCCCCCATCTCCCCGAGCCTGGCTCTATAGCAGACACTCTTCCTTTTCCTCTCTCTCTCTCTTTGTCTCTTTGTCTCTCTGTCTCTATCTTCTCTTCCACATTGTGGCTTGCCCTACATCTACGCAATGGAATACTACGCAGCTGTCAGAAGAAAACAAAGTCATGAAATTTAGCTAATATTTTTGCATTGGCCAGCCACAATGTCTAGGGAATTTCTGAGTATTGGGTTCCTAGGATATCGAACACAGCTCTCATCACCTTCTTTAATCACTCTCTAATCCACCTCATGGGATTTAGGGTCCTGGGTTCTGCCGGGAATAATTTTTTGGGGATCAGCTCAGCCAATGGATGTCACACCTTTTTGTCTAGTTGAGAGTGAAATTGAAGCATTAACTGTCTCTCCCCTCTCTCTTCTGCATTATTTCCACATTGGTTTAATATTTTATAAAACAATTTGGAAATATATTGACTTCAGACGATGCCTGCTTTCTCTAGCAAAAATAGCCTTGAGGCTAGAGGCACCAAACACTCTGGGAGCCATTTTGAAATAGAATGGAGGGCTTTGAAAGAGCTCAAAGGAATAGAATACACAATCTACATGCATGGAGGCCTGAGAAGCATGTACCCACAATGCAGCACCTCTAGATGATCCCAACTAACATCACATCATAAGTCCTGACCACCTACACTCATATCCATATTCTGCCAGGTCAAGTCTCACTAAAACTGACCTCAAAGTTTCCCCAGGACGACTGGAGTGCCCCCCCAAATAAATATATTAAAAAAAAGAATGCAATGGTGTTAAAAATGAGGAGAATCAGGTTTGATTAATATATTTAGCATAGATATTGTCACATCATTTGGGCAGTGGGAGGGTCAAATTAGAAGTCTGAGAAATCAATGAATATATACACTTTTTTGAGTGTAGTTAAAACCAAAATAACATACCTAGATAGTGCTTCATAAGCCAGGCAAAGACATTTTAGCCTTATAAGGATTGTTAGCATTTCTTTTTGTCTTTTTCTCTTTTTGATTTTTGTGAATCACACCCAGCTATGCTCAGGGTAACCTGGCTTTGAGTGCAGGAATCATTCCTGGTGGTGGTGGGTGACCAGATAGAGTATTGGGAATCCAACCACGTTTGGGCTTCACCAAGGTGCTTATATTTCATATGGGAAGACCTCCATGAGAAGGTAAGCATGAATCTCACTAACATCTGGTGTAACAATGTTTCAAATAGAGAGACCAGTGAAATAAAGTCATTGCAACAGCAAGACAAAAAGAAAGGGGAAATGTTTGCATGAAAAATGAGAAGAAAATGGATATTTTAGCATTCAAATGGCTCCTCTATTTACACTCTACTAGTAGATAAAGGGTCAAAGACTATTACCACATTACACTGAGCTGAAGCGTCCCAGAATCAGCACGGCCAACTCAAATATATTGTATTTTATTTTTGCTTTTTTTTTTTGGGGGTCACACCCAGCAACGCTCAGGGTTACTTCTGGCTCTGCACTCAGGAATTACTCCTAATGGTGCTCAGGGGACCATCTGGGATGCCGGATATTGAACCCTGGTGGGCAGTGTTCAAGGCAAACACCTTCCCTCTGTAGTATGGCTCAGCTAGTACTTAAATTACTATATTTCAATGAAACCAAGATATAAAGCAATAAAAACAGGTAAACAACTATTCCTCATGGCAAGACATCAGAGAAACAGATACTTGAATGTTTGGGTGGCAGAAATAGAAATTGTTGGTGTTTTTTGGAGACTTCGCTTGGCAGTCTCTAGTCAAAATATCAAGAGAGGGGCTGGAGTGATAGCCCAGCGGGTAGGGCGCTTGCCTTGCACACAGCCAGCCCTTGCCTGCCTGGGTTCGATCCCCAGCATTCCATATGGTTCCCCGAGCACCGCGAGGAGTAATTCCTGAGTGCAGAGCCAGGGAGTAAATCCTGAGCATCGCGGGTGTGACCCAAAAAAAGCAAAAAAAAAATCAAGAGAGCAGCATCCTGTCTCTGAGGCTCTATCCAAGGACATCATCCATATCCTGAAAAAAAAGCATATGTACACTTGCAGAGTGGTCAGAAGTATCAGAAGTGGATTAATTATTCAGCCACATTATGTATGTTAAATTGCTGCATATTTTCTCAGTGCATTAATATGTAGTTATTAAAAGTAACGGTTCCAAAATTACTACCATGATAGCATGTTAAATGCTGTGTGTGATTGATTGATTTAATGGGGTATCTGGGCACCATGTGGAGCATTATGTGTATATCTTGATTATAGTTTGTTAATTTTTGTCATGCATATTTTCCAGTGTTTTCATGGGCTTCGTTCTTCCACTCATGGCCAGAATGACAGCTTATGTATTAGAGTTGTTCAGAGAAACAGAAATCAACAGGATTTATGTCTGTGGATGTTTACACACGCATAGAGAGAAAGGGGGATTTATTGACTGACTTCATTGTGGAAGTTTAGCAAATTCACAGAGTAGGTCAGCAGACAGGAGATTAAGAGAAGGTTTTGTGCCCAAAGGATGACACTTGTATTAGATTTCTGCTTTATTCTTCTGGGAACATCTTTCTTTGCCCATGAAGCCTTAAGCACACTGCTTACAGCACACCTGCACTATGTGAAAGGCAATGCACTGTTTTTCTCAAAGTCTGCTGGTTTAAATGTGAATCTGATCCTAGAAATTATTTCCATGGTAATAGGTAGGAGAAGGTTGCATCAATATCTGGGTCTACTCCAATTGACATAGAACTAACCAGGAGGCCAAAGAGATAGTCCAGCAGGTAGGGCATTTGCCTTGCACAAGGCCGACCTGGGTTTGATCTCCGGCATCCCGTATGGTCCCTTGAACACCTCCAGGAGTAACCCCTGAGCATTGCTGGGTGTGACCCAAAAAGATAAAAAAAAGAACTATCACACCATAGTAGCTCCAGGATTGTCTAAAGTGCCTAATTATTAATTTAGAAAATGGGCTGTTCTAGCAAAACCAAGAATATCATACTCCAAACAAAGTCCCCAATGTCGGTGCAGTTGCCTAAGCAAAAAATTTTTTCTTTTTTAGGATATGGAGGGTATTAAATGTGCACCAAGGAAAGAAAAGAATAAAACAGTTAAGGCCTTTTTGTTTGTATTGGACATTATAGAACAATTAGAATAGGAAGTTGGCGCCACAGTTTTCTCTGCATGTGGTCTAATCTGACTCCAACCTGGACATGCCATAATGTCCCAGAAGCAAGCCCCCAGTACCTCTGGATGTTGCAAAGCAAACAGATAAACAAAAATAGAATAGAAAATTTGCCCTGACTTTCCAATTTAAGGTGTCAGTTGATTGGCTATGTGAAATATCCCTTTCTCTATACTTCCTCTAACTACTGGATTTTGATGTCTTACTGCTGTCTTTTAATATCTCGGTCAACAATCACTTACCTGTTGGGAACCAGGACAGGGGAGGGTAGTGGTGCCATACTGAATAAATGGCCATCCTGTGAGCTCACTCAGAGCTGCCTAGGTGACCCTAAAGATTGAAAAAAATCACATAAATGAGGTTGTTTGGATTCTGTGGCAAACCATGAGCAAATCAGTGGGTAAACAGCAGGTCGTCTAGTGGGTGGGCAGAGGTCCTTTCCTTCATGATTATGTGACAAGGAATTGAGTTTCTTAGAGAAAAGGATACCAAGAAAAGGAAGAGAAGATCAGCTTCTAGAAAGAGTTCTGACAATATCCTGGCTAATGTAAATCTTTTAATATATTTCTATTTTCTTTTAAAATATTTTTTCATGGAGTCAGAGAGCTAGTTAACATGTTGAGTGTGGGTGTTGCCGGTAAGTGACCTGGATTTGATCTCCAGGACCACATGGTCCCCCAAGCACTTCCCAGAGTGACATCTGAATTCTTAAGCTCCATCAGTTGTGACTCCAAATCCTTGAAATAAAGAAAATTTTCCTTCCAGTCTAATCTTCTTTCCCAAAGAATGGAGTCATAAAATATTTTTTTCTCTGCCCACCCTGGTCATACCACAAGTACAGAATTGGTTCTAAATAAGAAAATCCAGTGATCCAAAAGTACCAACAAATGAACATCTCTAAGTAGCAGAACATTTTAAAATCCACTTGACATGCAAAAACATATAGGTTCAAGTTTCATTAGACTAGAAAGTAGAAGTGTTTGGGTGTGGTTTTGTACTGACAATAGTCCTCAAAATTATCCTATAGGATGTTAGGGGAGTAATAAGAAAAAAGGAATTGAAGGGCCAGAGAGAGAGAGTACAGGGTCTAAGCAATATGTCGTGTATGTTCAAATCGTAGCACCACAGTGTCCCATGGTATTCTGGAGGCAGTCCTGAACCCTCACCAACACTGCCACTATGACTCAGGTAGCTCCCAGGACATCAGGGATTGAGCAACACCACATTCACGGGGCTCTAGAATTGCACCACTGACCCAAATGACCTAGAATACCAGGAGATATCTCCATGCTTGGGTGCTCTTCCTTCAAATTATTCCCGTGGAAGAACTATGGGATTTATATACTTGGGCAATCATTAGCTCTGCATTACTCATATTATTTTAGGAGATGAAATAGTTATTGATTTTGCATATTACCCATTGATATTGTCAGGGATCCAAGAGAATCTGAGTGTCCCTTATTTCTTCTTGGTTCAAAATAGTTCTGCAAAGTTCAAGAATACTAGGGTTGGATGAAACTAATATAAGTATGTCTCTATATATCTGTATGAAAGAATAAATACTTCTAGATAGCCAATTTTAAGAAAATATATCTCACAACTCCCAATTCAAACAGAACCACATGAGATTTTAAGTATAAAATGATTGAATAACCCACATTTTTATTTTGCAGAAAAATTTAGTTATTAAAGTTTTGCCTTTTTCAGAAGGTTTTGCTTATTTCTACAAATTGCCAATATGAAGGATTGGGGATTTGAAAATTAATTTCAAATGTTTTTCTACTCGGTCTGATAGCTGTTCAATGACTTCTTCTAATGATTTATGGACTGCAATGATTTAATGGTGTAGTCTAACTTAATGATAGTTTCTCATGGGTTTAATTCTCATCGTCTTTCAAAATGCATGCCTTCAGTGGCAACATTTGTTAAGTGTAAAAATCATTTTTGTTTCAGAATGAAGCTAAAGAAAATAAGAAACTGAAAAGAAACAAAACAAGCTACACGCTTTGTTGAGTTCAATTTCTCTTGATAAGTGGAAATGTAGCTACTTAAAACTTTCTGGTTTTATTAGTAGAAGTGGCTAAATATTGGAATTTTGAAGAATGAACATTAGTAAAGAAAGGGGACAGAAAAGGGTTAGGGTTAGGGTTAGGGTAAGGCCAAACTTACCTACATCCTACATTCTCAGGCCTTAGCATGAGACCACGTAGTCAAGTGGGCTGAGTATCAGTAGGATCGGCCCCTGTCATGGTTAGGAAGCTCTTCAAAATCACAATAACCATGAAAATTAAAATACAAAAATGCCTACATTTACACAACACCCGGCATACAAATGTCTATAGTGGTTTTACTCACCATGACTAAAACTGGAAGCAACCTAAAATGTACAAGTATTTCATCAACTGTGGTTTATGAAATAGGAAAAAAAACACTCATCAGTATAGTTAATATAGTTGAAATATCCATGGATGCACTCCAAAAACCCTTTGTGAGGGAAAGAATAGTTTCAAAGTTATGAGGGCAAATGAGTATGCTAAGACTCCTCAGTGAAGACACAACTTTGGGGCAAGTACTTGTCTAGAGCTGGGTGTGGAGTTATGTTGAGTATTGAGGAGTAGGAGCTAATTTTCTTCAATGACTTAGTGATAGTGGTGGTGCCTGGGCTGACTATTATCTGTCAAAATGAGCAGACAAATTCCCTTGAAATTATGAATTGTGCTATGTGTAACAAACACTTCAGTAAACCAAATGAGGGGAAAGATCAGGTTGCTAACCTTTCAGGTCTTAACAAACAAGAGCATTCCTTTCCAAGCCTTTCTCATAGCAGGCTTCCTGGTCCAGATCTGAAATCCCAGAAGGTGGGGACTTTGCCACTCACATCTCTGTGTGTGCTTAACAGAGGGTGGGCTTACTGCCAAGGCAAGAGGCACCTTCTCAAGCTGCCAGGATATATTCCTCAACTCCCATTAATCCCATTAAGAACAAGCCAATGACTTTAATTTGGATTTCTCATTGAACTATAAACTCTATTCCATCTGCTCCAGAGTCTCAGCTGCCGAGAGGCCAGCACTGCCCAGAGAGAGCAGTGCTTCAGAGCTCAAAGAGGAAACAGAGGAGCTGAAAATGACTCTGCTCAACACTTTGGGGATAGGAAGGTCTTCTTAGCTTGATGGGAGATTGTGATAAACATTTTTCTGTTAAAATTTCACTTGTTATGCTTTTTGTAGGTTTTTTTTGGGGGGGGAGGTTCTAGACAGTTGGAGCTATGTGATAATATATTGATGGGTGTTGGTTTCTATCCTGTTCGTATATTCCCACACTGGTGAAAAGACTTGTCCCAAGCTGATTTAGTTCAAGACAAGTCCTGAGGTGGGCAGAAAGAGAGTGTTTTAATCAGGGCCTTTAAACATCGGTCTTAGCTGTACTTCTCTTCAAAATGGTTTGTAAAGGGCTAAGGGCATTGTTTTGTGGTCAGAGCAGAACATTTTGGAGTTTGTCAAACTAAGTGACTATACACTTGGTTAATAAAATAAATGATTGAGAAGATAAACACAGCCAAATGAAATTGTATCTTTGCTGACTTCGTTTCCCTTAGCCTGGCACATGCTTCCCAGCAGAGCCCGCAGTGCCAACCAATTTCTTTGGGGCCCAGAGCCAGGTATATTTTTGTTGTTGTGACATGCTTTAATTTAATTTAAAAATATTTCATGAGGTGCCAGGGCTGACTCAGTGCTAGAGTATCTGCCATCCAAGGAGAAGGCCACAGGTTTGGTATCAACTTCACTCCACATTCTGAGTTTTGTTCACATGGCACTGCCATAGTGTGACCCCTGATGCAGCAAGGATGCAATCACAAGTGCAACGCAACCAAGTGTATGTGACCCCAGGCAAGCATCGCCTCCAAAATGGGCCACCTCCTAGGCCAGGACGGCAACCAAGCGTGGGATTCTGGTCATCACAACTGCCAGAAAAGGAAAGGGAGGTGCAGAGTATTGAGTATATGTAGTTCAAGGTATAGGGTGCAGGTCTTGCATGTGCACAGTCTTAAATTCAATCCCCACCCCCAAGGGCCAAATACATCTGTTTCCTTTTAGCATACAATGTGGAAATGGCTTGGCGGATGCCATCATGCTTTAAGGAATCAGAAGTTTTTGTCCCATATTCACTTGATTTATACCAAGATGTTTCCTATCTGAGTTTTCCTGTGAAGGCACCATGTTCATTCTTCCAGTGGGATGAGGTGAGTATAATTTCACTGCTAAATCCAGCTACTTTCCTATTTTCTCTACATCAGAGTGGTCAGAAGTTGTTTGAGTTCCAAGTATGTACAGGTCCAGCATAGAGAGCTCAGGAGAGAGTTTCTGTAACATGTGGCCAGGAGGATCAGGTACTCCCTTGATCCAATGCTTTGAACATTGCTTTTAATGTTAAAATTGTGAACAATTTTAGATACACATTTCTTTATTTGAATATGTCCTTGGGGCGATATCTAGACCTTTGATAGCTGGTTTTTTGGTGTATTATTCCATCATTTTAAATACTCCTGTGGGAAAGTCATCAGGATCCATAATCCATGGTTTTAGAAAAGGCCTGGAGTCATTTTCTTCCCACTAAAAGAGCATAATGTACCAATCAGGATATGAGGAATGGCTTTAGTCCAAATTTGATCTTCATTTGCTCATCTTTTCACGCTTATGTTGTCTAATAAACATCTGTATTTCAAGTTTTGGTTTTTAATCTCTGTTTCAGATATATTCCTGTCCTTCCAAAATAACCTAATTCAGTTTTTATTTATCTTTCTACTCTATTCATGAATATAAGTAAAGCTACGTATGTTTATGAAGTTCTTTTAAATCCTTGACTTTACTTCTTAAAAGCAGATTTTTATGTACTTAGTATATATGAGGCTTCATAACTGTTCTTCCTTCCTCATTCCTTCATTCCTTCATTCTTTCTTTCCTTCCTCCTTCTTCCTTCCTTGCGATGCTCAGGGGTTACTATTGATTCTTTATACAAGAATTACTCCTGGTGGTGCTTGGAAGACCATATGGGATGTTGGGGAGCAAACCCAGGTCAAATACATGCAAGGCAAACACCCTACCTGATGTACTATTGCTCTGGCATTTATTAACTTATATGCATTTAGGTGGGGGAACTTAGTCAGTCATATCTTGCCTCTCTTGTTTAGTCACTCTCTGAAGCTAAAGAAACCTTTTTTACCTTCCCGAGTATCTGTAGTCCTAGTTCTATAGTGACAGACTCCCAACATGTGCCTGTTTATTGATTTTACAAAGCGAAACAGTCTATGCTGGAGTCCTTCCTGCAGGGAAAAGTAGAGAGAAACCCATTTTAGAAGAGAGCAGTCTCCCTTGGTGTACATTGTGATGGCAGACTGAATCACCGAAGAGGCTATGGGCCACTTAATTAACCAGACAAAATCTCACGTGGCATGATCAGGGCTGCAGAAGAGGAGCAGCCATGGGGAGTTTTGGGGGCAAGAATAAATATGTCACCATCAAAGGGGAAAAGAGGCCACCCAATGTGGGAAGGATGCAGAAACACCGGGAGCCCCACATTTGCAGAACTCCAGCAGCACAACCTTGCAAGGATGGTTAAAAGACTTTCAGGGCACAGCGTAGAGACCTTCCAAGGGAAGTTAATATTGGAACTTGTGGGAATCTAAATCATGGAGTATACCAAGGGAGGGAGGCAGACAGGAGTGACAGTTGGGTCAGGAATAGCATTTCAGTGATCAAAGTGAAGCTCTCCAGCAGATTGCAAGGATCAGGAATGTTAGACAAGCTACAGAAATATGTGTGTTTGTTGTATATGTAAGTAGTCAGAATCTGTGCTCTGTGGGTGGGCTGGTGGAAGTGACCCCGGGGAGGGAGTTAGACTGTGTCTGATGTTGTGTGTGTGGGCTGAGAAGTCTCCAACATGTGCAAATTACGAGGCCCTGAGTCTGATAATGAAGCAAAGCAAACAGAGACATCTGGGCTGTGTGCCTAAGCTAAAGCATCATGCTGGCAAAGAGACAGAGAAACGGATAAAAAGGTGCCTTTGAAAAATTGACAGCTAATATTATACATTTTTTAAAAAAATGCTTGTCCATTCAAAAATACCTACAATTTTCATTAAAGTAGAAACAAATGGTGAGAACAATCCACATACAGCCCCGCTGTCAGCATTTCAAATCTACTTCTTCTGTGTCTAGCCTACTTTATATGCAAGTTTTTCATGGCTGTGATCTTATTCTATGAGTATTTCTGCACCTTGCATCTTTCTTCTAACAATATGTCACATGTGTTTTTATGTTGCCAATTTAACATAAGCTTAATGGCTGCATAACAGTTCATCATATGGATGTATTATCATTTAATAATTTTTTCATTATATAGTTAGGTTTTTATTATCATATCAACAGAATTGGAAACAATTGTGTGATAAACATATTTCTGCAAATATATTTATGCACACTTATTTTCCTCTAAGTCTTAAGTTATTTCATTTGGATTTCTGGAAGTAGCATTACTGGCTCATAATAACCCTTTAAGAACATTTTTAAGACTCTGATTCATTAATGCCAAATTGCTTTGCAAGACTTATGCGTCAATTTACATTTCCATGAAGCGTACAGGAATTCTTGTGAAAGATAAATATTAAAACACACAGAAAGAGTATAGCAGATATATAGGTAGCAATTAAAGGAATGTGCTCTAGAGAATTACCCATGGGATAGAGGAGAATAAAATCACACAAATAATGCACATTTGATTAATATTTCTGGAAAATATTAATGAGCAATGTAGGCACTTGTTCTCTGCCATTACCATTATTCGAGAACCACTTGCTACCACCTCCAAGTCAACTTCCCATAATACCCAGCCCAGTCACACACCCTTTACCTTGTCACTTTTCACTTGTCTTTCTTGTTTATAGATTTTCTTGAGCAGTCACCAGTAACGTCTTCATTCGTTGAGAATGAGATCCATTAGTGTTACTGTTTTTGGCATATTGGATATACCACCGGTAGCTTGCCAGGTTATGCCACGGATTTGGGTTCATTACAGGGGCCCAATGGGCTCAGTCTTTTTCTGTGTCAGACCATCAACCATTCAGGGCCCAAGGGGCAGAGCCCTGTGTATAGACAAAGCGTATCTACTGTCTGCCTCCTGCTGATGCAGTCACAGCTCGAGGGGCTGAACCCTTTTCCTTGCAGAACAATATCTTTGGTGCTACTTTTTAAAGTGAGTTTGACCCTGGGTCATAACAGATGCTCCTTTTATTTGTATGTCCAAAGGCCATGATATAGGAAAGGTAAAGCAGGGAACCCAGAGAAAGTTAGTACACCTATTTCCTGTGCAAAGTTGTCTCTCACTTTGACCCTGAGAGGAGAAATTGTCATCAAGATTTTCTCCCCCAACCATCGTTGAGGAGAAATTATAGAGAACTTATGTGGGTTGAGCCAATGTACTGACATCTAGGAACTGAGTCAGGGTCTTAAGGGTTCTAGTGGGAATGAGGGTGGGAGTAATGAATGGGTCCTCTGGCTGGTAATCACCAGGAAACAAGTCTCCTTAAAAAGGAAAGAACTAGAAGAAGAAAATGTCTTTTATATAGAGCCAATTCAGTATGGCCTGTGTTCCAGGCAGGAGAAAAAATAGGATGTACCCTGATAATCCTTGCCTGGCCTTCAAGTAACTTGCTCACAGAGTCTTTGCAGCAGGGAGGGAGATAGGCATATTCCCAGACTGGAGGAAGAAAAGCAGCCTTGGGCTATGCAGTTTTGCCCAGCAGGCAAAGTCAGCTGAATGAAGAGGTGCAGAAAAGGCCAGGAGGATGCTTCCATGTAATATGCTCCAAAGTTCCACCTTGAGAATCTGTGAGAAATAACTGGTGAGTTTCTAAACAAAGTGTGGAAGGACTGTCCCACTGTAGCTCATATTCCGTAGTGATACAACAGGGACAAGATGAGTTATTCTGCTCAGATTCTGTCTTCTCCTTGCTACAAGACTTTCCAATTCAAAACATGAAAAGTAATTTTTTCACATTTACCTTATATGTTCACTAAAAATTCTTACATCTTTCATGCAATGGGCTCACATATATAATTCATATTAAACTTAGGTATTAAATTATAAGAGGAAAGTCAGAATCTGCTCATTAATAAAACAAAGTTGAAAGAAAAGAAAAGAAAGCTTATAAAGGGAGAAATTGATATTTTTAAAGCCCTCCCCAGATACACACCACACACAGTAGAGATTAGTAGGTTATAAATAAAGTGCCAGGGGAAGTAAATAGTGGGAGAGCAAATATTCATGGGAAAGGTTGCCATCATTACTGATATCATTTTGCAAAATACCAGCCGAGGGACAAATGCCCCAACCGATATTCTTTTCTTGCTACATGGGGAAATGCCAAGATCTCCACTATCCTGCAGCAACTTAAAAACTTTCTTGCTTGAACACTAGGTTTTACATTTCTATGTCACCTAATTACAAGTTTCTTCTAGATGGAGTCAATGTCTCCTCTTGGGTAATTCCCAGTTTAGTGCTTTATATTTAGTGGGTGTTTGACACACAGACCAATGAATGTAGAACAAAAACCATGTGATTTCAAAGCATTCCTTACGGATTTGTTTTCAGCAGTGTATTAGTTGCAAGAATACCGTCTCGTGTGTGAATGTACACTAATGTAGAATTACTTCATTCCCCTTCAACTTCAGTTTTTGATAGATCTGTGAATCCAAAGGGAAATAAATAGCCCTCTGGTGAGCTTTGATTGACACAACCCATCTATTCCGGGCAAAGTTCTGTGCTCAGCATGGTGATGGCAGAATCAATAGAACACTACAGCCTCAAACCCATCTTGGAGATGTTTGAATGTGCGAATGGAAATGTTGACCTTTTCTTGTTAGAAACTCACCCGCTCCATTTAATGAAGTTGCAACTATAAAGAAAAGAGCATGGTCAGCAGGAGTCTATAAATAATTTCATACCGATTAGATGCTGATGGTTTCTGACATCAAATCCCTTAGCCCAATCTGGGTTTTCCAGACCCTTATTAGCAGGCGCATGCAGAAAGGCCTAGGCCGGGACTCGTTTCTGAAATAGGGCCAACAGCAATGAGATTTTGGAAAGACTGGTTAAGGGGCACATCACTTATCCATTTCTCAGGAGATTTAAAGGTGAATCAAACATGGCATTTCTTTTTTTTTTATTATACCACTGTGAGATAGACAAAGATGTTCGTGTTTGAGTTTCAGTCATCCAGTGTTCCAGCACTGATCCCTCCACCAGTGCCCATTTCCCACCACCAATGTCCACTAATTCCCTCCTCTCTCATCTGGCTTGCCTGTAGGCAGGCACTTTGCCTCTCTCTCTCTCTCTCTCTCTCTCTCTCCCTTCTCTTACATATTGTGGCTTGCAATACATACGTTTAGAGGTTTTCATTTATATCCCTTTGCGTATATTCAATGCTCAGTTCTAAGCTGGTATTATCATTTCCAACAATTTTTAGCACATTGTTCCCTTCTCTGTCTAAAAATGGCACTTTAAAAGCCACAACTGGAAGAGAGTAAAGAAAATGTAATAACGAGGGCTTAGAATTCTGACTTCCCTCTACCTTCCAAGAAAAAAATAATCTGTGATACTCCTTGAACACAGAGATCTGGATGGATCTTGGAGACAAGTGGCTGTAGAGGACACTGCCTCCTCTTGGGGGCTCTGGCTGAGGTCCAGGGACTGTGAGGAGATAGGCATGTGGAGAGTTGGGGTGAAGCCAGGGCATGAGGAATGAGGTCCTTTGAAGAAGTGAGACCCCACCTAGAGCTCCTGGATTCCTGCAGATTCTGGGACTCATGCCTGATTCTGCTCATGAAATGCTGAGTTTGTGGCTTAGTGGGACTAGCTGAACTGTATCTGAGCTCTTCTGCCTGACTTTAGAAAGCTCAAAGAGAACTCAAGTTCCTAAGGAGCTGGATGATGTTGGGTAGAGCGTTGATGGTGAGCCTTAGACCGGTCAGAACAGTCATCCCAAAAGGTACTGCGCCACCTTGGGAAGAAGGGGTGGAACTTCTCATTCTTTCAAGTTTCCAAGCATGCATGCTCAAAAGGACTTCTCTATAATGTTGGCAGGACCAGAATGATGCTCGGGAGATAGAGATTGCAATGGTATCCTTTCAGACCTGTCTCATTCTTCAAAATGGGAAAAAATTTCATCTGCTCACCTGTGAAATAGGGATTTGGAAAACTGCTCTCCAGAGGCCACAAGAATTTGAGTTCATGAGAATGGAATGTGCTTGCCTAGCCAGTACCCCTCCCTGGAAGGACCTTAGTTGAAGTTAGTTCTTTTCTTCCAAACAATTCAGCTCTCCTTAAAGCTGCACTATTCTGAGAACTGTGATTAAAATTTAAATATATATCGTGCGCCAAGGTGTCCAAATGAAATGTCTCAGGAAAGCGAAGGTTTAATAAGTACACATGCTTACAGTGGTGATGGGCTGACATTTAAAAGCAATAATATTTGAACTGAGCAAGGGAGAAGGCTGGCACCCAATGTGGCTGTCCTGTCTAATCATCCAGGTTCTTTTGTGATCTAGCGATGAGGTTCTTTGCCCCAAGCTCATGGCATAGCTGGCTTTGTTTGCAGGTCAAATCTAAACCCAATGCCAGTCATTAATTTAGAATTGCTTCTGTTTTAATGTCATTGTCAGTAAGTAGAAATTAAAAATTATTCTGATGGTTTTTCCTACCTAAAACTCATCCCGAGGCCTCTGGTGAGAAAGAAACTCATTCCTAGAGTAACAAATGGAATGAAGTTCTGAGTAGGATCACAGGGTCTTCACTCTTTCCTCTGAGTCCTCAAAAGATAACTACATTATGTAGACATTTAAGTGTTCAAAAAAAAGGCCATTCGCTGAATATTTCTCCCTCTCTCCCACCACCAATTTTTATTTACACACCCTGATTTACAATACTGTTAAGAATAGACTTTCAGGCATACGATGTTCCCACATCCCACTCACCAACAGTGTCAGGATCCCTCCATCAATGTCTCAGGGTCTTCTCCCACCTCCTCCACATACCTCCTGCTCAGCTGATTCTCTTTAGTAGTCTTTTCTCAGAGTCTGTTACCATTGTTCAGTTTTAGCACACATTTGGTCAACAAAGGACTGCATATATATTTCAACTAATCCTAAATAAAACACCAAAGGGATGCTTTTGATGTCTTGCAACAAAAGCAAAGTTATTATAAAATATATTTTGAAATATATGTCAGGTCCATAATTATTTAAGGAATTAGGAGAGTTTAACTCTTTTTCTTTCCCTGATTTTTACATCAGAATAATGCCATAATGTCATCAAATTAACTATTAACTCTTTGGAATATAAACATATACTCAATAGCAGCAAAAATTAACACAGCATGATGCTTGTACATTATACGAATGGATCAATGAGACAGAAGAGAAAATGTATATGCACATTTACCAATGTGGCTTCAACCTATCATACATAATTGGAGGGAAAGACTATTAGATAGATAGATGTTTTCTGCAGAATTTGCTAATCTGGAGGGAATGAAACTTCCAATTAACCCTTTGCATTTATACAATTGCACAAATTCCTGATGATGGATGACTTATAATAATCTAAGCACAGAGAATTAGAACAAAATCAATATTTTGTAAATTCTGAAGTGATAAGGAATCTTAAAGGATGAGTTAGTTTCATCTTTTATAAATAAGAATTTTATCAAGAGTAAAATAAAAACATCAAGAGTCAAGCAAGAAAATGCTTCAAATCATTAGTAAAGGTGATTATTGTTAAAATACCTCTAGAATGTATATATTTAAAATTAAATTATTCTATTTTATAATAAATATGTTAGTAAAACATTATCATTGATTGAATAATATGCTGTTATTCCGTACAAGAGAAGGCAGAAGAATGTGGCATTTTGGTGTGTTAAATTTGAGGCATATTTGTAAATTTCTAAGTTATGGTGGACAATAAAAATCGATAGAAATATTTTTGGAAAGTCACATGTAAGAAATCATGTGCCATCAAAATAGTCAAACTTTTTTTCAGCACTGATGAAGAATTAAGAAAAGTTATTCAATAATAAGCTATCTAATTGATAATGGTTAATATTCACAATTTATAAAATGCTCATACAACTCAATAATGAAGACCACATACCAATTAAATTAATATTTAACAGAAAAACTGAATAAAACTATCTTCAAAGAAAACAATCAAATGACTAATAGTACACGAAAAGGTACTGAACATCACAACCTATGAATGAAATACAAATCACTACAACGAAATGTTGTAATGTGAGAATGACAGTTATCAAGAAGACAGTGATAACAATTATTGGTAGTGATGTGAAGGGTTTGGCCATTGTGAAGTACAATATTGTTTTTTCTGAAAAAATTAAAGAAGCATCAAGTTATTATCTAGCTATACCACATATGGGTAAACTGCAATGAAATCAATGTCCAGAAGAGATATTTGCTTTTTTAAACTTATTGCAGCATCATTCACAAGAGTCAATATATTCAAGATATGGAAATGATAGATGATTGGAAAAAACTTGGATGAAAATAAATAAATACACACATATTCACACATATACACAGAAATATATGTAACCTGAAAAAAAGAAGAAACTAAACTATTTGAGATACAAATAGATTTTGATGACATTATGGCATTATTCTGATGTAAAAATCAGGGAAAGAAAAATACTGAATGAAATCATTTGCCTATAGAAAGTGAAAATGCCAAAGTAGCTGAGCATAGAATGATTAGCTGGGGGGTAAGGTGGGAGAAGGGGATTGGGTGAAGTTAGAGTTCTGGAGACATAATACATAGCATTCTGATTATAGCACACAATATATGTAGTTGAAAGTTGCTAAGAGACGATATTTTAACTGCTTGTATGACAAGATAAAATAATGTGACATGGGAGTAATGGATATTTAAAAATACAATTTGTATGTTTTAGAACTTATATATTATTCTATAATATAGAGAAAAGCTGTAACTGTTAAAAGTCAAAAGAACATTTAAATTTTAATAAAAATCACCTTATAATTAACATACTACTTATTGAAAATATTCTGAGCTCTGTGAATGGTGCTACCTAACCCAAGGTGGGGTTATGGAGTTTCTGGTCTGACAGGGTCAGAGCTTGAACTCTAAGATATACCCTCGGGGCCTTCTGATTTATATCCACTGGTAAAGAAAAAGTACAAGCAATAACCAAGACATGCAATTGGTCTGTGCAATGGAGAAGGTCTTGTAGGCCTGCGATCTGAGTCTGTCCCTCTCTGGTTTTGGAACTGAGCAAAATCATAGGATGTCCAACCTACCAGCTTTGATAGTAGTTTAATATGGGATATCAACACACATTCGCTGACCTAAAGAATTGTTCTGGAAGTAAAATAGGAAAGTATCATAAAGAGAGTTTTTTTGCCGTCTTTGGTTTATTTATCTAGTTATTTTTTTTTTATCACATAACCAAACAGAGGGACAGGCATGATACACACTGATTGTCAACAAACATCACTAAAAAAGCAAATTGATGGGACTTTTTCCTAATTGCTTGTGCTAGCAAACCTGACTCTTATACTTTCATTTACTCATTCATTCATGATTGTTCTTGTTCACTATCCTGATAGTTATTTCATAGCATCACCTTTTTTTTTATTTGCTTCCACTTGGTTATGAGGGAAGCTAAGAGTATCTTAGAGACAAATGGGTCTGTAAAAGAAATCAAAGTATCTGTTTCTCCACAATATACCACTTTGCTACTTGAAATGTCAATTTCTCTTTTCTGTTGCTGTGTTGCCACCAGAATCTCTCTATGTTCACAATGAAAGCCAGAGCCAAAAGATCTCAGATTTTTCCCTTAGAAGGAGTGACCAGTGTCTGAGTAGACGGCCAGGAAGCCAAGAATCTTAAAGGTCAGCCAGAGTCTGATCTTTGGCTTTGTAGTTTTGTTGCTTCTGTAAAACCGCCTTCCCCTGGGGGAGAAAGCCTGTCTCCTGTGCTTCCTAGCTACTAGTGGTCTCTTGGCTCTCCTCAGAGGTCCTGGGAGGTCAGGATTCTGCCTATCCTCACAGTTTCCAACCTGTAGAGAGGAGATGCTGGGATGGTCAGAAGTGTGATGTCTCATGATTCTGGGCACTAGTGTTTGAGAAGGGGGTGACAAGCCCAGGACTTTAAGGCACATTCAGGATGAGCTTCAGAGAAACTCATCAAAACTAGCTAAGCCGGAGAGGCTATAATCAAAAGTCACCAGCACTGCAGAGCTAGTACAGCGGAAAGAGATTTGTCTTGCACATGGCTGGCCCAGGTTTGATGCCTGGGCACAGCCAAGAGTGATCACCAAACCCAGAGTTAGGAAATAATCTTCAGCACCGCTAGATGTGTCCCCCAAAACCAAAGAAATAAACTAATGTGAGGGCCGGAGTGATAGTCCAGTGGGGAGGGCATTTGCTTTGCACGCGGCAGACCCAGGTTTGATCCCCTGCATCCCATATGGTCCCCTGAGCACTGCCAGGAGTAATTCCTGAGTGCAGAGACAAGAGTAACCCCTGAGCATTGCCAGGTGTGACAAAAAAAAATAAATAAACTAACGTGGAAATAAGGTAGTTGCACAAAACTGAGAAAGCTAAAAGAGTTGATAGATTTGTTTTGTTTGCAGTATGTGATGGTGGATTTTACATCACCTCACATTTACACCTGGTGGCAAAGGTGTGGATTACAAGTGCTTGCTTACAAATTTTGAAAGTGTGCCCTGCCCTTCAAATCTAAGGGGTCCATTGGTGTGAGACACTGCATAAATCATGTTGTTCAAGAGTTGACCTTTATAGGGTGGGCTGCTTGTTGACCCTTATGGGGTGAACTGTGATTTGTCCTTCTTCTCCCTCAGAGTCTGGAGTAACCTTCCTTTGCGGATAGGCTTGGAGACATGAGACACGTTTATATATGTGTCCCTCTCAGGCTATAAAACTACCCCCTCTATGGTAGGAGTTTTTTGACCATCTCTGGCTTCTGAACAGGGACACTCAAAAAGCAGCCACCTTCATTGCCCTCAACAAATCTTCCTCGCACAGAAGGAAGTTCAGCTGGGATGGGGACCTCTGTCAGAAAACTTCAAAATCAAGAGCAAGAGACCATGTATTATTTGGGTAAGTTATTGGCCCCTGTGACTTATTTCTCTAAGTGCTTGTTTGCTTCAGGTAAAGCCATTTCCTCAAATGATTTGCTACCTTCCCATACCCCATGTGAGACATGCAAGATCATAAGCTCAGGTGTTTTGTTTGTATTTGGGGAAAACGGAAAATTATCATCATTGTGTTGAAATATAGCTACTCATGTATTTACTTCTGTCTTCCAAGACGCTGGGAGTCTTTCATGCAGACATGAAATTCTTTTGATTATTATAACTGCAGCATTTCCTGCAGCTCCGAACCAGTAAATATTGAATGATGAAGGAACGAGGAGACTCTGCTTAGAGTCCCAGTCCTCTGACAATAGATTATAAAGCCAATGCTTGCTCCCCTCGACAAGTGTGAAATCTCAAACAGATGGAAAGTTGGAGCAATTTATGGGTAGGAAGGACCTTTCAGAATTTTTCTTTTTATAGTTATTTAAAGATGATGGAAGTATCTCAGGTCACAGCGTACCTACCGCATCACCCAGCTCATTACAGTCTTTTTTATAAATATCAACATACATACATATGTTCATAAGTCTAAATCAACAGTTCCATGTATGTATCTGTGCCTGTTTGTATGTGCTCATGTATGTATGTGCATGTGTATGTATAGATGTTGAGGTGAACGGTACTCTTTCTAGGTCTTTATTTTTTCTAGGTCTGTTTGGCTGCAAAAGAAATTAAACCAACACAAGAGAGATTAGGAAGAGGAATGGCAAACCTTAATGATGCATTCACAGAAGCCCATGCAGAGAAGAAAGGATCTTGCTACCTGACCATCCCAGGAGGTGACCGTCTTTAGAAAGGAGGATGAGATTCATTTAGGAGGGCAAAACAGAATAGAATAATTTGCAAATAGAAGGGAAAGAGAATTCAGCAGAGTTTATCTACAACTGCTTCTAAAGCAGCCCTAGAGAGCCTTAGATTGGCGAGATAAAGTAGTACTGCTCCCTCCTCCATCCTCTCCACTGCCAACAAGAAGGTTTCCTGTTTTGGAGAGATAATAAGGACAAAATAATAATTCATCATTCTTGGATCTTCTGTCCTCATTTTTTTCAATTCCAAATAATCATCTCGCCTTTTTGGTTTCTGTAAAGAATTCTCACCAGATACTAGCTATCCTAACACCCCTCTCTTCCCCCACTCCTCTCTCTCTTCTCTCTCTCTCTCTCTCTCTCTCTCTCTCTCTCTGCTACCCAGGATCCCATGGGTGCCATCTCAACTCAAAGTGATATGTCTTAGCCTAAGGCAGAATAGGTGTGGAGAAATTCTGATGGGGGGGCATTCTGGAGGTGAGATCTCGGTGACAACCTTCTTACAGTTTCTCTTCCAGGGGGTGACATCTCACTTTTTCTGGCTCTCATTCTTGAAGTGTGAGACCAGAGGGACATTCCTCGGTAAGGACATCCACCACAGAAAATATTATAATCTTACAGCTGCAGTTTCTCAAAATGCCCTGAAATTTGAGGAGTCACCCACTCTCTCTGGCTTACCCCTGTCCCCAGGGTGCAGCTCCAAGGGCTGGTGACACAGAACAGCCCTCTCTCTCTGATAAAAAGAAATGCTGTCATCTACATCCATAGCTGCAGGCCCCCTGCCTCAATTATCTGTGGGCCCATCCTCTTGTCTCCAGTTTCCCTTTTAACACCATCTGTCTTGTCTCTTGTTTTACTTCAAGAACGACAGCACAATCCTGTGCCCTGCTTCTGGCCTGAGCAGACGGACAGGACGCCCCAGAGGAAGCACTGAGCCTTGTGCTTGGCGGTGCTGGGCTTCCCTGATGCTTTTGACCTTGGCCTCACTCCTCCTCTAAAGCAGGGCTTTCTGGCAGCCTTGGCCAAGCTCTTATCTCTCCCATCCCTGCAAGGGTGTCAGAATGTCCAGGGGAAGCATTAATCAAGGGCCCTGTCTGACATCAGCTCTTTAGAAGCTCTCTGGGAGCCTTGAGTGCATCTGGAGGTCTAGGCAGACCGCACTGGGCCGCTTTTATCCACAGACCCTTCCCAGAGCAATGGACTGATTGATGGCAAAGTAGAGAATTAAACATTTATGTGTGGATGGCCACAAAGGCACAGGAAGAAGGAGTCTAAAATGCATGTGCTTGCTGGAGGAACATTCTCTGTATCAGCACTGTGAACAAGGCCTGTGTCTTCCATTACTAGAAGCCTGTAATGAAATGTAACCTCCAAGGAACATTAGCCCAAGGGTTGACAGATCAGATGACGTACTAGAGATGCTTCTCCGTGCAAACAGTTGCTCTTGGGGTCTCTGCCTCCTTTAGGATCTGTGAGCCTATTATCTTCTCTGGCTGTTTCCCAACCCTTTTTACACTATAACTCTTCAATGGATGTCTTCTCCCATTTGAGAGCCTGTCACACCAAGAGAGAGAACTTTCTGGACCTGGGGTCGGGGGCAGGGGGATGAGGGTAGTTCATTGATGCCCAGTTTTTCTCTGGAATGTGTGTCCTATCAGCAAGAATCAGTCTCTTTCTAGGTGAGTTTAGAACTGGGAGAGGAAAATTTGATCTCTGTAGAAACAAGAGGTGCAAACCATGTTATCAAACAAACTCAGTATCTCAACCCCATTGACCAGTAATGAGATCCCCTATATGTGGATTTTGTTATGATGTTAGTGGTGGTGGTCTCTTGTTTATTTTCGCTTTAGTTAAGGACAAGTCCAAGCTGTAATCAAGAAATGTTGATAAGATTCTATGAAGCCAATATTATCTTCACTTAAGAATGAAAGTGTGGGCTAATATTTCTTACATATATAGATATAAAATTCTCTATAATTGTTGCTGGTTTTCAGCATATCAAAAACCACAGGCTCTGCCAGGTAGCTTTCCAAGCTCTGCCTTGTGGGTGGGATACTCTCAGTAGTAGGCTCTCAGTTTGTGCATTTGCTGATGAACGACTTTTCTGTTGGGTGGAGTTCTGATAAGCTGTGGAGTCCGGATGTTGAAAATGGTGGCCCTCATAGTGTGGGCGTTCCTCTGGCTTCTTGAGAGGCTCTATTGGGATGGCAGGCCAGGGCTAGAACTCACCTATTTGGCATATCAAATACATATCGTATTTGATATACCAGAAACTAATACAATTATAGACCTCATTCCCATGACCTGAACAAAAATGGTTTGAGACTCTTCATGTTCCTGGTGTGAGCAGATGCCCTTGGGCTACACTAGCAAGCAACAGACTTGTGGAGATGTTACTGGTGCCCATTTGAGCAAATTGATGAACAATGGGAAGGCAAGTGACAAGTGATCACTTGAATCCCATTATTGATTTGCTCAAGCGGGTGCCAGTAACATTTCCATTGGACCCTATCACATACCAATGTAGCCCAATGGCATCTGGTTGATTCAGGAATATGAAGAGCCTCAAACCGTTCCTTCAGGGTCTTTACAAGGAAGTCTGACCACCTTGTAGGTGGGCAGCCACGTGATCTTTGGACATCCCGTGGGATCCAGTCAGTAATGGCTCTAGTCCAGCGGTTGTCTCCAAATTGCATTACATGTCCAGCCCATCTGATTTTCGATGCCTTGGAAAACGAGACAGCATCCCTGATTCTGGAATAGCGATGGAGGTCAGAACTCCGGATTCCTTCTCTCACTTGAGTGAGGCGTGATATTCCAAGCATAGCTCTTTCAATGCCTCTCTGGGAGACCTAAATAGCATTCTCATCCTGCTTTTGTAGGGCCCAGGTCTCTGAGGCGTATGTTAATGCAGGGAGAACGGTGGAGTCAAAGAGATGTGCCCGGAGCTGGAGGTTCTTTGTCCTTTTAGCTATTTCTTCGATGCCTTTGAAGGCATTCCATGCCGCTCTCTTCCTCCTGTGCAGCTCAGGTTTTAGGTAGTTCATCATGTTGATTTCTCAACCTAGGTACACATAACTGCTGCATTCAGAGATGTTTGTTCCATTGAGAGTGAATGGAGCCTCAGGAACTAGTTCATTCTTCATGAACATTGTTTGCTTTAGATTCAGCTGTAGACCTATCTTTCCACATTCTCGGTCGAAGTCAGCCAGCATTTGTGCCGCTTGGCTAATATTTGGTGTTATTAGAACGATGTCATCAGCGAAGCGGAGGTGGTGTATTTGCCGACCATCTATCTTCACTCCCATTCCTTCCCATTCTAATTGGGCATGATGTTCTCGAGGGTGGCACTGAAGAGTTTTGGTGAAATGGTATCACCCTGTCGAACCCCTCTTTTCACATTAATGATCACTTCTTTGTAGAATGGTGAGATCCTGGTGGTGAATCTGTAATACAGCTCATGAAGGTTCTTGATGTATTGGGTTTGAACACCCTGTTTGGCTAGGGCTTCGATGACTGCTTCAGTCTCCACAGAATCAAAGGCTTTCTGTAAATCAATGAACGTGAGACAGCGGCATCTTGTACTCCCTACATACCTCGATGAGCTTGGTTACTGTGTGGATATGGTCGATTGTGCTGAATCCTTTCCAGAAGCCTGCTTGCTCGCAGTGACAAGTGATAGATACAAAATACTCAACAAAATAAAAAAAGCCAAATATCAAAATGTCTTCTCTATTCAGTGGGATGAACTTGAAAACTTGGTGCTCAGGCCCATAGCCCTAAGGGGCCATTCCATGCCAAGGACCAAACTAAGGCCTTGCACATACTGGCATAGGAGTCATACATTCTACACCTTGAGCTATTTCCCTTACCCCAATTCAATGCTTGCTTTTTCCTTTGATGATTTTTAAAATTTTTTAATTGAGAGACTGGAGTAATAGTTCAATAGGTTGGGCATTTTCCCTGCATGAGGACAACCCGAGGTATGCTCAAACCAGAGACACAGATACATGGGGCAGAGCTGCTCCCAGCTCTCCCCTGCTCTGCTGATCATGAAGCATCCAGTAGGGAGGGAGAGTTCTGGCCCTGGCCCACCTTCCCCATAGAGACTCAGAAGAAGTCGGAGGAAGACCTGCACCATGACGGCAGACTTTTTCATCATCCAGGCTCCACCCAAGTGAAAAGCTGACCTCAAGCCCTGCTCGTCAGAGTCCCACCCTATAGAGAAGCCTATTTTAAGCACAGGTATACTCGAACCAGGGACACAAATACATGGGGGAAAGCTGCTACCAGTTCTCCCCATTGCATGTAGCCACTTTGTGGCCTTGTGGTTCATCAGTAAATGAATGAACTGGCAGCCTTCCTACTACCTAGAGTATCCCACCTGCACAGCAGAGCCTGGCAAGCTACACATGTCATATACAATATACCAAGTAAAGTAAAGCAATTGAACCTTATTCCCATGACCTGACTGAACGGTTTGAGGCTCTTAGTGTTCTTGTAGCAAGCAGATGCCCTAGGGTTACACTAGCATGGGAAAGGGATGAATGGAGACATTACTGGACCAACTCCAGCAAATCGATGAACAACAGGAAGTCAAGTGATACAAGTGAGGAAAACCTAAGTTCAATCCCGTAACCCTATATGTTCACCCAAGCATACCAGGAATGACACCTGAGTGAAGAGAAGAAGTAAGCCAGGCATGACCCAAAAAACATAAAAATAATTTTTAAAATTGATTGTGGTTCTATGATTTACAATATTGTTAATGCTGGTTTCCTGTGTACACAATTACAACAGCACACACTTCATGTCAAACAACTGTCTAACAGAAATGATGAATTCACATGTTGGATACAGAACAATGTTATTTCTACATGCTCTTGAAAATTGAAGCTCCTAAGAGTTTGTTCTGGAGCCTGGATCCTCTCCCATAACATCTGAGAATTGAAATTCTGGTTTTAGATTTAAGTCTCCTAGATTTGCAGGATCTATCTCCTAATAAGGGCCAGAGAAACTTTTTCAATTTGCTTAGAATGAACATCTTCCCTAAGTGTCTTATTGGTACGGGAAACTGAGGTCAATTGAGGCACTCAAAACATCTGGTCCATTGATTTAGTGGATGCAGACTGCTTTGAGGTTAGAGCAATGAGGGCCATAGATCAGGATTCCCAAAGTGGGTTATTATTGCTTCTTGGAGGGTGGAGTGGAGGGGTGAAGCTGAAAATATCAAGGAAAGGCTATATCCTCAGGTGTGATTGCAGAACACTTTCTATTTGTTCACTTAGGAAAGGGTTATTTCCAGGGGGACTCTAAGTAATTCCATTTTTTTTTCTGAAAGGGGAAGGAGGTCCAATGAGCTTTGGAACATGGTCCTAGAGGATAGAAAGAATCTGGTGTAGTTGTCTCTACACTACACCAGTAGAGACAATGATTTTCCTTTTCCTAATCAAAGAACTAATCATTGCTTCCCTTTAGATAACCTAAAAGAGGTAGCTTGGAATGGTACCAACCAGGTGCAGTTTTATTCAGTAAACATGTCCTCTCAAGCAGAGAGATTCATCCTTAGATTCTGAGTAGGAGTTGTCATCACCTGGTTAGGCAACTTCTGGAGTTACTCCCTTTGTTGTAATGGAATTAGCTTAATCAGTCACATGGAGACCATCTTAGACAACCAGGCTAAGAGATTTAATTAATTATTTAACATGTAGAGCCTGCATTAGGCAATCACCTGAAATTGTGGCCCTGAATAGGGGCTCATAATGCCTCTTCATTGGAGTTTTTTCTTGGCAATCATAGCAATGCTGAGACAAGAGAAGAAATGCGGTCTTTAGAATAACTGGATAAGGAAATATCTTAAAGTGGGAGATGCTCAGATTAGTCTTGGCCCCAGAATATGTGGAAGAGAATGAAAGAAACATGGGGAGACAAAACAGATGAGAAACAGCGGAGGCCAAGTCAGGGGATGAAGGTAAAAAGCTGGTACTAAGGAACCATACAGACAAATATGAAACCACAAAGTCAACACACTGAATCTAAGAGATCCAAACTTTAGCAAACGAACTTAGGAAGAAGGTGCCTGTCAAGAGGGCAGACTGGGATGGTTGTGACAGGGGGTATGGGAGGGAAGAAGGGGACATTGTGGAGGGATATTGACACTCCCGGGGGAGCAGAGCTGCAATATTGTATGTCTAAAACTCAAGTCCGAATAACTTTGCAAATCATGGTGTTTTATTAAAATGTTTTAAATTGGTTACTTCAGCATAATTCACCCTATAGGAGAGATGCATAAAAGGGGAGTAGCAATGAACGCCAGTTGTTAGGTTGTTAGGAAATTTTGTTTTTACTAAATTCTGTTTAAAGTTTTGTATAGGACCAGAGCGATAGCACAGCTGGTAGGGCGTTTGCCTTGCACGTGGCTGACCTGGGTTTGTTCCCCATCATCCCATATGGTCCCCAAGCACTGCCAGGAGTAATTCCTGAGCAAAGAGCCAGGAGTAACCCATGAGCATTGCCAGGTGTGACCCAAAAAGCAAAAAAAAAAAGTTTTGTATAGACATTTATCAATAATTTGTTAATTTTTATTATAAATTATATACATATATCACTTGTCTTCCCGTTGTTCATTGAGTGGGCACCAGTTAAATCTCCATACATCCTGTTACATGCTAGTGTAGCCCAAGGGCAACTGCTCAGGTCATGGGAATGAAGTTTATATATATATATACATACACATTATAATTAATAATTTAATAATTGCTTTGGCATCTCCATACCCCCACCACAGGTTGGTCTGAGTAATTCTGTTCTGTTATGAATCATACTCTGTAATTATGGCCAGTTCCTCTTTGCCCAGCTCCCAGAATGGGGGACTCAGAGCCCTGCCTCATAGTTACCTGCCCGGTAACCTGTTGATGCTCCTGCTTACGTTTCTGGCTTTCTCATTATTAAAACAATACGCCACAATACAAATCTTTTCATTGAAAAGGTTCAGAGAGAGTAGAGCCAACACTTCACTTTAACCCTTACATTTTACTCCTTAACACCTGAGATGTCATTAAAGAAGCCCCTCAGTTCACCACATTCTACTTTAGAATTTACGGATATATAAATTCTCTGTACTCGTGTTATTTAAGTTTTCCTATTTCTCTTACTACTCTGTCTGATGTTAATTTTCGCATCTGTCCCACCCCAGAATCACTTAAAGGTGAGGATGAGGTTTCCTCTGCATCTCAATGCAAAGATGGCAATTGTTCCATCAGAGTCTTGACTAAGGATTCCTTTAAGGAACTTCTATAATGCAGAGTCTTCTATAATACAGAGTTTTGTATAATGCAAAAAAAAGTTTATTTTCTTTTACTTTAAGGAAATAATGTCCAAAAGTAGAAATAAGATGTCTCATTAGTATGCCAAATTTCTCCAGTTTCTAAATGAATTTAGGAAAGCTATCTGAAACCTTCACTTCTAGTTCTGTATAGAGAGGGATTCTGCATAGAAAATGTTTATAAGAAGGAAGGAAGAAAAGGAAAGGAGGAAGGGAGAGAGGAAGAGAGGGTACAAGGAAGAAAGAAAGAGCATAAAATGGAGTCCTTTATTTCAAGCCTCACCAATTCCAAATACCCAAATTAATTACACTTTTAAAATTTCTTTATAAGGACATTTAAGCTTATATGGAGAGTTTTGGATAGCACTTGTAAATAACCAGTATGAAATATAATGCTGTCAGCCCCTAAGGGAAGGTGGCTTTGCCTGGAATAATCTTAGCTTTTACCAATAACCTCATCCCATCCTTTTTACAATAACAAAACCCTCCCACTTAAAAAATATTTTATTATACCACCGTGAGATATACAATTACAAAGATGTTCATGTTTGGGTTTTGGTCATACAGTGTTCTAGCACCCATCTCTCCCCAGTGCCCATTTCCTACCACCAATGTCCCCAATTCCCTCTCCCCTCCCGAGTCTGCCTCTATGGCAGGTTCTTTATCTCTTTTATCTCTTTCTCTCTCTCTCTCTCTCACTCTCTCTCTCTTTCTCTCTCTTCCTTCTCTTACACATTGTGGATTGTAATACATACATTTAGAGGTTATCGTGTACCTTTTTGCCTGTATTCAATGCCAGTTTTAGGTTTGTATTATCACTGACAATTATTAGCACACTGTTCCCTTCTCCCTTCTCTGTCTTACCTATCCTCTGACTCCCACACGTTTGTGGTAGGTTCCACCTTTGACAAGACCTTTTGGTCAATGTTTTGCCTGACCTTGGATATTGGTATCATGCTGTATATGTATATATATATATCTCATATATATATATATATATATATATATATTTAATGTGTGTGATGCAAATAAATGCAGTCAACCTATATCTGTCTCTGTCCTTCTGGTTAATTTCACTCAACATGATCCTCTCCATGTCCATCCATTTATAGGCAAATTTCATAATTTCATTTTTTTCCTAACAGCTGCATAGCATCCCATCATGTAGATGTACCACAGTTTCTTTATCTAGTCATCAGTTCTCGGGCACTCTGGTGTGTTTCCAGATTCTGGCTATTGTGAATAGTGCTACTATGAAATTAAAAGTGCAGATGGTGTTTCCGCTTGTGTTTTTGGCTTCCCAGAGTATATTCCCAGAAGTGGTCTGTCTGGGTCATATGGGAGCTCAATTTCTTGTCTTTGGAGGAATGTCCATATTGTTTTCCAAAAAGGCTGTACCAGTCGACATTCCCACCAACAATGGATGAGAGTCCCTTTCCCCTGCATCCACACCAGCACTTGTTGTTCTTGCTCTTTTGGATTTGTGCCAGCCTCGGTGCTATGAGATGATTTCTCATTGTTGTTTTGATTTGCATCTCTCTGATGATTAATAATGCTGAGCATTTTTTCATATGTTTTATGGCCATTCGAATTTCTTCCTTGTTGAAGTTTCTGTTCATTTCTTCTTCCCGTTTTTTTATGGGGTTGGCTTTTTTTCTTCTTATAAAAAAAGTTCTTTTATAAGTTCTACCAGTGCCTGATATATCCTGGATATTAACCCCTTATCAGATGGGTATTGGGTGAATATTCTTTCCCATTCTGTGGTCTGTTTTTGTATATTGGTCACTTTCTTTTGACCCTCCCATTTTTCGATATCAACTCCTTGAACAACCTTTTTAATGCAAATGAAATGCTTTAAGGTTAATGAATCCTAATGATGCCAATGAAGTACAACCTTAGTCTAGTGCATGTTCTTGTGTGACAGTGAAAAGAGCATGCTCAGATGAGGTACAGGATTTGGGTGCCTTATGATCCATCAGGACCATTTCCCCTCTATCTTTTTGCCTTATTGTTTGCTTCTAATTGTATATCTTTATTTCTCTAGATCTGTTAAACTAGATTTTCACCCTAATATGAGACACAAGTGCAAAAGAAATGTGTGTCCTACATGGTACAGGAAATGTGGTGGAACTAACCAGAGAACAAATATTTGAGAAAAATCTCTAATTATTTGAGAAACATTTTTATTCAGAGTTACAAGAAGCAACATTAAACTTAATGAAGGTTTCGAGTTCTGTTGAAAATAAATTTTAATTCTGCTTTAATCTTCATAGCTATGTCTCTGGTAACTTCTTGATAAGAAAAAAAGTAATTAGAATCATTGTCTCTAAAGATAACAAATAGTTAATCATAGTCCCTATAATCACAACTGATTCTTGAGATAAGGTAGGTTAAATGATAATTAATTACTAATCTAACTCATAAAAAGAAAAATCACAGATAGCTTTTCAACTGAAAAATAGAGACGTGAACTATTTCATCAAAGGTAAATATAGGAAATAACATAAAGAGACAAAATAGAAATGGCTTGCATTTTCATAAAGTGGAACTTTTTGGAGTTTAGTAATTGTCAGAAGTGGAGACAATGAATTTATGACAAAATTGGATCTAGATTATAGGATTGAAATGGATCTCTTGTTTGTGGAATTTGAGTGTGGCATATTTTAGCGTTAGAGTATTGGAAGATATTAACGAACCAAACTCTCTTTAGATTAAGACCCACCAGTGGGTTCAGTTTTGTGTGGTCAATAACCAAATAAGAATCAACAAAATTAGAGATATGCTGGGCAAGAAGAGCTTTGTTCACATGCTACATGCAGGCCATTCTGCTTGGGTCCTACATGTGCATCCATATATATTTACAGCAACACAAGAAGTATATGATTTTTGGCATTATTTTTCTATTTTCAAGTAGCATCATATTTTAAAGAATTTTCTCAAAATTTCTAGCTAATTTGTGACATATGTCTTCCTTTTTATTTGTCCAGCTATACTTTAATTTAACTTTAATTTAGCATTGATATGTTGATGGGCTGTATTCTAGTTCACTCTGGCTAAAACCATAGTAAATCTAAAACTGATCTTATCTCATTTTATCCTTTGAATTTTATATTAAAATTTATTGTTTTTGCTTTATTAGTCACACACGCCTATAAAATACTGTAAAACCAATCATTTGGCATCTCGTGCACTGTTCCTCTAATTGAGCATGCATGCAAATCTTAATTTTCTTTATACCTCCCTCTTTCTTTCTCTTTGTTCTTTGAACCACAACTGGCAGTGATCAAGGATTGATCCTTGCTCTTTACTACAGAATTTACTCTTTGTGATACTCAGGGAACCATACAGAATGCATAGGACTGAACCCTGGTCTGTTGCATGCAAGGCAAGCACCCTTCATGCTGTACTATATCTCTAGCTCCAAGAGCCTCCATCTCATACAACAGTTGTTCCAAAGCCATGTTTTCAGATAGATGAGTGAATGTGTTTATAAACTAATTTTTTTATTTTCTCTTTATCAACTAATTTTTTATTTTCTCTTGAATTCTTCTTTAGCATCAATGATTGTATTGGTTAGAAAAAATAGCATTTGTTTAACATTTCCACCCCAGGGTGAAATTATTCTTCTGATTTTTTTCTTTCTTTTCTTTTCTTTTTTTAGAATCTTCTTTTATGGAAACAATTGAAATTAAACGGAATGATTTTCTCCAATTTTTTGTATTTTATTTTTTAAAATAAATTAGAATAGTTAAAATATTTTTCATTTTGGCTTTCCCCAGGCATTTTTACACAATCAAATACAAAGACATTTCTTGATCATAATGACTATGGGTGAAGTGGTACAACTGGGTTTCTGTAAATCAGGCTCTCTCTAGGATAAACTGGCATCCTCTTCTCGGAAACCCCATCAACATACTTGAGTGTCCCCTGGAGACACAGACCTCTCTCGATGCACATACACGCATTATGAAGCATCTACTCCATTCTGATGTCAGATAGGCTAGTGGTTAGCCATTTCAATCTTAACAAAAAGAGTTCTTTGGTATGTGATCTCATATACAAAAGGCTACTTATAATGGGCTTTCCTCCCCCAAATCCATCAGACCATGCCCTCTGGAGATTTCTCATAAGGATTTAATGCATTATCAAATCAGAATTTGTCACGTGACAAAGAATTTTCCTCTTAATGCCCCTCCCATCTGTGATAATATACAATCTTTCTCTTCATACATATGAAGCCATTTGTATATATGTACATAAATTTGTAGCATGTCAGCATTCACCTTCTTAAAGAGTTCTAAAATAAACAAAAATTTGGTAGAGATGCTTTTTCTTTTGTGTTTTAAAGAGAATATACACAAGATAGGAATATGGCTGACCAACACCAACAAGAGCTTTCTTTCTTTTTTATATAATATATAATTTTAAAAGAGCATGTTAACATTTCTGTTTCCAAATCACAAATGTGGTTCCATTTATATAGAAATATCTAGAGTGGTAAATTTTGCAATACTGATCAATCTGGGTATTCAATTTTGACTCTGTCTTCACTCCTAACAGCGACAGCCATATAATATGCTCAATAAATCATAAGCAATATTAACACCATTGTCAGGTCATGCCAGGGCTTGGTGACATGACCATGAATCTCAGCCATTGCATAGTCAACCTGACTTATATACTGGCCTCCTCTTGGATAATTTCCTCCACTTGAATCCCATTATCTGTTGTTGCACTGGGACTTTTTTGACTAATGTTTTATGTTGCTATACAAAAGGTGATTTATGTTGCACGATCCTTGTCTATCTCTTCAGTCTAACTAGATTTTCTCTTTATCCTAGTTTGTATACCAAGACAAAAAGTTCTCTAAGACAGATGAATGTTAGTTGATGTAACTAACTTTCCTAATTCTCCTTTCTTGATTAATCGCTATATCCAACCTAAATAAAGACTAATGAAAAACCCTTTGAATTTATACATGCAAAGTGCTGATGAGTATTGTTGCTTGTTGTTTTTTGGGCCACATCCAGCAGTAATCAGGGCTTACTTCTGGCTCTGGGCTTAGGAATTACTCCTGGTAGGGGTTGAGGGGCCATACACAGTGCTAGAAATAGAACCCCGGTTGACAGTGCCTGATGCAACCCCGTGGATGAACATTTATACTCTGTCTGCAGTGACAAGAGCCTGGAAAATGGGTGAGTCCAAATAAGAGTGAAGTATCACAGATACTGTGAGAAACAAATGGTAACAATGACAGATATTAGAACACTTCACATATGTTAGCAGGTCACATGTCAAGAATAGCATGTCACCTGCATTGTCCTTGAGAGAATGCTGAGATTTAGGCATTCTTGTATTTAAAATCAAGGCACCATATTTTAGAGAGATAAGGACAAAACAAATCACTTGTATCACTTGTATCACTTGTCTTCCCATTGTTCATCAATTTGCTCAAGTGGGGGCCAGTAACGTCTCCATTAGTTAGGAATGAGGTCCATTATTACTGTTTTTGGCATATCGAATACACCACGGGTATCTTGCCAGGCTCTGCCGTGGCTCTGGGTTCATCCTAAGGACAAAACAAAACAAAATTATTTTGATTTGAAGAGGCAGGATTTGATCATGGTTTAACTGAAGTGAATTACCAATTTATTTCTTGAAATAGAAAAAAAAACTGAAAACATAACAGCTTGCTTCACCTTTATAGCTTATAAGTTACTTTCAAGCATTTTGCCTAATGTGCTTCTAAATCATACAGTAAAGTCATAAATAGCTATACTTTAATCTGATATAAACAGGAATAATATGACTTAAAGTGAGAAAGAACTAAAAATCAGAAGAAATGGGCCATTCACACAATGCAGTACCACACCGCCATTTAAAACAAAGTCAAGACCAATTTTTGAGGCTGAAAATATATGCTGTGTGTGTTGCTGAGTACAGGAATGATTTAAGGACCAACGTATATGTAACACCTTGCTTTTTGAAGAACATACATCGTACCCAAAATCTGAAAATAAAATTATTCTTTTTTTCTTTTGAAAACTAAACTCTTCACTCCACACTAACTAAAGCAAGTAAAAATCACTTCCGTGTTAGTCATTTGGTGTCTGTCTCCTTACTAACCAGTGAGGTCCTCCTGGGCATTGATCTGCTGCTATTGTTACAATGTACTCTGCTTCTTGTCCTCAGGCATTCAGGGCTGAAAGCAGAGGGCCTGAGAGGATATTTAGTACTGAATTCAGACCAAACTCAGTAGAAAATTCTTTAAGGAAAATACAGGAAGAGAAGAGTCTGAGGTATTATGCCTCCCGAAGTAGAAAGTTGAAAAAACTTTACAGATTCTCTTAACTAGGGGGATGGATGAATACTCTTCATTGAATTTAAGGCATGGAAGGTGACCACAGTTAACATCATATTCAATGATGAAGAACGAAAAGCTTTTCCCCCCAGGTCAGGCAGACAGAAGACAAGGTTGCCCCTTCTCACCACTGTTATTCAATAAAGTAATGGAAATCCTTGCCACAGCAATTAGGCAAGAAAGATATATTAAGGGCATCCAGATTGGAAAGAAGTTCAAAATGTCAATATTTGCAGATGACATGGTACTATACTTAGAAATACATAATTACCAAAAACTTCTAGAAACAATAAAGGTGTACATTAAAGTAACAGTCCACAAAATCAGTGTTCAGACATCCATGCCATTTCTATACACAGACAATAAAATTGAAAAGAAAAAGAAATTAGAGGCCGGAGCGATAGCCCAGTGGGTTATCTTGCACTGAGTTGCCTTGCACTCGGCCAGCCCATGGCGACCTGGGTTTGATCCCCGGCATCCCATATGGTTCCCCGAGCACCACCAGGAGCAATTCCTGAGTGCAGAGCCAGGAGTAACCCCTGAGCATTGCCGGATGTGACCCAAAAAGCAAAAAAAAAAAAATAATAATAATAATCAATTCCATTTTGGGCCACAGGAAAAAAAATCAAGTGCTTGGGAATCAGTGTAATAAGAGGTGAAAGACCTATTCAAAGAAAACTATAAATGACCACTGAAATGAAAGAAGATACGAAGAAGTGGAAACACATCTGTTTGTGGGTTAAATGATTAATATTGTCAAAACTACCCGCACAGCAGAGCCTGGCAAGCTACCCGTGTCGTATTTGATATGCCAGACACCAGTAACAATCATAGACCGAATGGTTTGAGGCTCTTTATGTTCCTGGAGCAAGCAGGTGCCCTTGGGCTCTACTTGCATGAGACAGGTCATATGGAGATGTTACTGGTGCCTGCTTGAGCAAATCGAAGATGAATGGGAAGACAGTGATTATCAAAACGAAAGTCCTGCCCAAATCACAGTACAGATGAAATGTAATCCATATAAAAGCACAAACATACATTTTTTTGGGACCACACCAATTGGTACTCAGGGCTAAAGCATGACTCTAAGATCAGAGATAATCCTCTTGGTGCTGGGATATTTGGATGGTGGTAGAGAGAAGTGGACTCTGGTGGAGAATGTGATGCTGGAACATTTTGTATATGATGCCCACAAATTAACAGTATTGTAAATCACAATTTCCAAAATAAAATGCTACTACTACTACCACCACCACCACCACCACCACCAGTAGTAGTAGTAGTAGTAGTAGTAGTAGTAATGGTGTGTGGTGGTTTGAAAAGGATTGGGAAGATTTAAGAGGATTATTTCTCCATATCCTAAATACGGATTTAGGTACTTAGAATTATCCGAAGCATCATTCTCTTTCTCAGAATTATCTTAAGTATCATTCTCTTTCTCATTTCACCCTACATATTTACTTCCTGTTCTTGTATCACTAACTTTATATCAGTTTATTGCATTCCCTTAGCACCAGGACTGGAGCAGAGAATATTTCAAAAAAAAAAAAAAAGATTTAATGGTTTTATTCATAATAGAAGTATGGATATATGCTGTCATATGAAAAAGAAGCCCTATCATTTAGATTTATCTGTCCTTAGTTTTCTCAGCAGAAAAGGGTCAGATATTCAAATCAAACTTTACTTGCCTGATAACCTTTTAGTTTTCTTAAAAAAGAATAAAGAACAGAAATTACCCAGAGTCCTGAGATTCCACAGACCCTGCCCTGCCTTGCAGCATCAGTTTTGCCCCAAAGAAGATGAAATAGCTGACAGCTTAGCATGCAGGGGCTCAGGGAATCATGCTTTTCTTAAGTGACAGTTCGTGATGAGTGTTCCTGGTACCTCCACATGTGCTCACCGCAACTGTACTTATATGTCTATTACTCTTATTAAATTGAACTTTTCCCCCTCTGTCTGCTAAACATACTTACTTACTCACTTTTCCAAAAAACATTTCCAAAGGGAATGTGAATGGACTTTATTGTAGCTATCCCTTTGACAATCTCTGATTAAGAAACCAGGCTAGATGTATTAATGAGATTTGTAAAAAGTATGTAAATGAAGTATGCAAATGAATGATGAATGATGTAAAAGTTGATGAATGATGTAAATATAAAGTTTTCTCCCAGGGAAGATAAAGTAGAAGGATTGAGTGGAACTCAAGTTTCAGTCCGGAACTGAAGGAAGCATTCATACCAAGAAAACATCAGTGAAGAAAATCAAACTAAATTAAGACTATGTATTCACACACATATAGGCAAGCATGCAACACATAATATACTACTACCAAGTGCTGGGGGAAAAGCTTTAGAAATTGTGAAACCATTTAATGCATAATATGCAGCACATCGTAGACGGGGTTTAATGCTGTAAGAAACAAACTTGATAGCTTCAGGGATTTCGATTAAACAAGAAGCACTTGAGCTCCTAATAAGCTCTTTTGGCAAATGCTCTGCAGCAGACACACCTTTCTCCCCCTGATAAATTTGGTTATGTCAAATTTACAAATGCAAATACTTGAGCATTGATGCTTAGCTTTTATATTTCATTCCATCCTTTTTTTTTTAATTAAATCACTGTGCAATAGACCATCCTGATACAGATTTCAAAAGGAGTGGGAAAATCTGGGGCAGGAAATTTCTAAACTAGAATTCTAAGATTCTTATTACTTGCTTTTATCTCAGTTCACTCTATTTAAGATCCATATACTTTATTGCTCTTGAGTTCAATTGTACAGGAACAGTACACACGCCCACACACACACACACACACATACACACACAAACACACACACATGACACCCTGGGTTTGCTTCTATTTCAATTGTGTTCAACTTTGCTAAGCTTGCAGATGCCAGTCCGGGACATTCAGAAATAATGCAAATGGCCACTGGGGTTTTTATTGATCAAAAGGAACACGAACACGTTTAAACAATCCTCAATAGATTTACAAATTAGAGAACTCCCAGCATTACAGTTTCGTTCCGTGAGCATTTCCTTTCCTTTAATTGCCCGCTTGCTCCTTCGTTATGTTGACATTCTCCATCAATGTTTAAATGCTGCAGCTGTTTTTCCCCCGTGTTTGTCTTTTTTTAGAGTAAACCATTAGCTTGCCATTTCAATCTTCTAAAAATGCTTATGATTGACAAAACTTTATGAAACAGTGGCAAATTGGAAGAAAATTAGTGCCACGAACAAGGAACAGCTAAGCGGTATTCGGAGAGAAATTTGTCATTGTGGGCTAACAGTGTAATTGGTTGGTTAAATATATTATAAACAGTCTCAGCTCTCTGCACCCACCCCTCCTTTTCTCTTTCTTTTTGTTCCCCTCAGACTTGAGAGTTGTGCAATTTCATGTCATTCCTCTGAGCTAGGCCTTTTGGAAAGACTCTGCAATTTTAAGATATTTTTTGTTGCTTCATTTAAAAATGAATGACACAAGTATAAATGTTCTTTCAAAGTAACAAAACAAAGCAAACATTCTCTTCAGCTTTCTGTTTTCTTTGTTGCCAGTAATTAGTGACTCTTAATGGTATATATAAGACTTTCAGCCTAGGATCCTAAGGAAACTCAACACCTTCCAGGCCCTCCTACCCCTACCATATAATGACCTATTAATTAATAATTGAGCTATAATGTACACAGATACACAGGCAGAGCTGCTACCGGTTTCTCCATTGTGTGCGCACTTGTGGCCGGACGACATGGGGCGGCGCTACTTGCTCCCTGGCCCAGCCGCCACAAGGAGCCCAGGGGATGGCGGGTCTAGCCCGGCCCGCCAGCCCAAGAGCCTTGCAACAAGCCAACGACCCCCGCTCCAGAGGGCCTCCATTTCCACACCGGACTCTCTCGTCAGAACCCACCCGAGACCAGCCTACGTCCGACTCACCGCTAAGGTTCATCATTAAATGCTGGACTTAGAGATGACTGCAAGAGTATGTTACCTCGGCAGAGCCTGGCAAGCTACCCGTGTTGTATTTGATATGCCAAATACCAGTAACAATTATGACCTCATTCGGAATGGATTGTGGCTCTTTTGTCCTGGAGCAAGCAGATGCCCTTGGCTCTACTCGATGAGACAAGGACATATGGAGATGTTACTGGGGCCCGCTCGAGCAAATCGATGGACAACGGGAAGAAAGTGAATGTACACACAATAAACATAGCGATTTTAAAAGATTGAATAATTTTTTGGAAAATGTGTGTACTGCTATAACAGTTACCCCAAAAAATCATGTTTTAGAAAAGTAGACCTTGAAGCATGATTATATAGATTTTCAAATCTGTCCCTCCAAAATCATATACAAAACTCCCCCTTGAAGCATGCTCCTTTAATATTTAGTAAAACTGGAAGAAACATGAACCTTCCTGTGGCCCCACTAGTCTTTCCCAAGGGCTGATGTTAGCTTTTTCCAAATTGTGTTTATCTCAAGGGCAGTATGTATACATTAGGACAGTTGGCATAAAGAATATCATCTTTCATCCCTAACTTACTAATGGGGGGCAACTTCAGTGGCTTATCTCTAAATTGCCCTTTTAATTGATTTTCATAGATGAGGCAGGCATGGGAAAAAGTGGACTTAATTATCACACTTTCTGTAGCACATATATAGTTTAGGTTGACACTTCAAAATCAAACTGGCCCTGTTGAGTAAATTATGGTTCCTTAATTTTGTGCTGTTACATTTTAAGTCACCTTTGGAATTTTATAATAACCTATAATTGATTGGTTTAGTGAATTACATCTAAATTGAAAAATATAATATCTCAAAGCTATTTTAATTAGCTGTTCTACAGGCATTTTGCAGCCAAGCTGCTGTAGACACAGAAAATAAATAAATAAACGAATAAATAAGTACCTAAGTGATTTTCCCAGCTTCATGGCTCTGTGCTATTTCAGAACCCAGTATTGAGATCTGGTGCTCAACTAGTTATAGAAAGACTAAAAATGGCACCCTTAGCGGACTTAAATTTCAGTCTATGAAAGAGTGGCTGGCTTTTTTTTTTTACCCTAGTCATCATTCTCCATTGAATTTTCTTTATTCATTTACCCAGCTGCTGTTTCAACAATACGATGTTCTGGATTTTGATAGGGAATCATGCGTTCTATCTAGGAGAATGGAACTTTCCCCTTCTTTCCTTCTAGGTTCTTTGGTGTGATGATTAAACTGACTTCAACCAGATTAACAGAACTAAAATACATTTAAATATGCTTGGATGGGAGTTCCTCTCAGCACTCTCGAGATATGATATGAGGTAATCGACTCTCAGACAGTCAGTCGGGTATTAAAGGCCTGGCCTGTCTGCAATCCTGAGTTCAGGAGAAAAGATAGAAGCTGGTGATGGGGAAGTGCAGAGAGTTTCAAACGGAAGAGAGACCATTCACAGGAAAGCAAATGTTAATTCTGTAACTGTCTATCCCTCACAATGGTTCTTTTTCTGCAGGTTCTCTACCAAACAAGAGTATGTTTTGCGAACAAACCCTTGTCTGGATCCAGATGCATTATTTTGGTGTTCTCTGAGAATCTCATAGTGGGAGATTTTTTTATTAGACACAAGCTGTGGGTGTCCTTAAAAAATTATAAAGGAATAAGATTGGTATTGAGAGTGGCAAGCAAAGGTCAGAACGGGGGCTGCCTTTACCATTACAGCTCTTTTTCATATGTATCTAATCATTTCGGGTCCCGATGAGTCCTTTGTGTGCAGGATTCCGGCTTTAAATGTTGTAATACATCAAGCCAAGGTTCATCTCAAAAAAAATGTGCTTGAAGGCTGTTCCAATTTTGCTACTGTAAATTTATTATTTAAAGAAAATGCTGTGACATACAATATTTTAGTATCTCGAAAAGGCAGGAGGGCTAGCAGAGAGGGCAGAGACGTTAAGGGAAAATGAGTAATAACCTTCATCAGTTGTTATTGGAGCTGTTCTTCCCAGCGTGGTCAGAGAGATCAAAAGTGGTACAGGATCCAGAAATAACAACGGAGATCAGAGGAGACGGCCTTTTCTTTTCTGCATCACCCTGCTCTATGGGTGATGTCTGTAGCTGAGGTCCTCGGGTGCAGGAACAGCAGTTTGAGGTCTGATCAAGGGGCCATTTTCCTCTTATGTTGCCCACAGTGGAAGCATTAGTTGCTCTCTGAATCTCCTTCTCTCTGGCTCTCACCCGACATGCATCTCCTATGGCCTCTGCTTTTTTTCATGCCCACCTCTCATTTTAGCAGCCAGAGTATGGCTGGGGAATGGCTCAACCTCTTTCTAAATATTCAAAGAATTAAAAAATAGTGTATTTAGTTTTGACCAAGAACTGTAGAACAAGGACTTCTCTGAATGGGGAAGGGAGTGAGGGAGGGCTTGGCGCTCTCAAGGTTCCCATGGGCAATAGGAGATAACCTGGGATCTCAGCTTTTCCACAGTGCCCTCCTTCAGGGAATAATCTTAGTCTCATTGCTTCTGGCTTTCTTGGGAAAGCCTAGATCTGACTATGATCTTCAGACACAGCAATAAGGTAATGTACGTGCTATGCGGCACAGAACCTGCCATCATGGGAAGGGACCAATGTATTAATGCCTTCCTTCTTCCTCCACCGAGTCTCTGGTTCTTATATTCTGCCTTTAGATTATTCTACTGCCCTAGATACTCTGCTAGCACCAAGTCTTTTGCTTAACCCAGAAGGGTTGCTGACACAGGAGGCCAGTGTCTTCTGGGCTGTTTCTTGACCGCACATTGTCAAGAGGCCCCATTCACTCTCAATGGAACAAACATCTCTGAATGCAGCAGTTATGTGTACCTAGGTCAAGAAATCAACATGATGAATGACCTAAAACCTGAGCTGCGCAGGAGGAAGAGAGCGGCATGGAATGCCTTCAAAGGCATCGAAGAAATAGCTAAAAGGACAAAGAACCTCCAGCTCTGGGCACATCTCTTTGACTCTACCATTCTCCCTGCATTAACATGTGCCTCAGAGACCTGGGCCCTACGAAAGCAGGATGAGAATGCTATTCGGTCTCCCAGAGAGGAATCAAAAGAGCTATGCATGGAATATCACGCCTCACTCAAGTGAGAGAAGGAATCTGGAGTTCTGACCTCCATCGCTATTCCAGAATCAGGGATGCTGTCTCGTTTGCCAAGGCATCGAAAATCAGATGGGCTGGACATGTAATGCGATTTGGAGACAACCACTGGACTAGAGCCGTTACCAACTGGATCCCACGGAATGTCAAAAGATCACGTGGCCGCCCACCTACAAGATGGTCAGACTTTCTTGTCAAGACCCTGAAAGAACGGTTTGAGGCTCTTGATATTCCTGAATCAACCAGATGCCATTGGGCTACATTGGCACGTGATAGGGTCCAATGGAAATGTTACTGGCGACTGCTCAAGCAAATCGATGAATAACGGGATTCAAGTGATCAAAAGATCAAGTCTTCTGGGCCATGACCAGAGCTCAGTTTCTATGAAGTCAGATTCCTATTGGGTCTCCCTAGACAACAGAATCATCCCTATGTCCACCGAAAGTACCTGGAATGGAACCCACAGAATAATCCTGGGACATTCAAGGACTGTTTCTTGACAGCACATTGTTTGTCCATGTATTTATTTCATTTTCAATCAGTCAATGAGAATTTACTAGAAGCTTTTTCTCCACCTTCAATTTAGGCTCAGGCAGTTCCATTCTCTCCAATGTGACCAGGCCTTTAGTCTCTCCCAGACAAACTCATATTTTTCTGAACTCTCCCTCATATCCCTTCCAATTTTGGTTACCTCCTCATCTGGACTTAAAAGTCTCTTTACCACCCAACTGGCTTTGTGGTTGTGTTGACAACAAAACAGACTATGGCCATGATGCGCAACTCCCCTGAAATTCTAGAAGAGTGTTTCTCAACTTTTTTCCAGACCATGGGCCCCACATCTGATATGTTTTCTTCTTCTGTTGGTTATCTCCCTAATACCCTACTGTGGCCAAAATGTATGCGGGTTTCCACCTGTGGTCCCCTTTAGAATATCTTGGAGGGCCCACAGAAGACTTTATGAAAACAATCTGAGACACTGATTTGGAATACCGCCTTCCCTCAACAGGGAAGCTGACAACTGATGAAATGCCTCAGCTTAACCTGTGAAGAACTATGTGTCCTATGCATGGTCACTTGGTCTCTCTGAGCAGTTTTACGTCAAATCAGAGTGAATAAGGCCTCCATTCAGGATTCTAAATTATGATTACAAAGGAAGTGACTGGTGATACAGAAATCACCAATATCACATCTTCCCTTCAATTCTATGTATTTTAATTTCAGCAAATACTTGTAACACAAGATTGACCACCTTTATCATTTTAAACCACCTTCTGGCATGTGATTCAGTAGCATTCAGCACATTTGCATGGTGGTGTCACACCATCACTTTACAGCAGCAGAATTGAACTGGCATCCACTCAGTATTTATGCTCCATGTCTGCCTTTTCCCTGGACTTTGAAAACCATCATCTTACTTCCTGTATCTATGAACTTGGCACTCTAGGCCCTTCGTGTCAGTGGACTCATATTGCATTTGTCCTTCTGTGACCTGGTGATTTCACTTAATATCATGTCCTTGAGATTTATCTATGCTTTAGTAGTTGTTAGAATGACTTTTTTAAATGACAGATAAAATTCTACTGCATGAAGACACTGCGTTTTGCTTCTCCATTAAACTGTTGATGGACATGAGTTGCTTTGAGATTAATGACACTATTAATCTGGGTATACAAATATCTCAGAGCACTGCTTTCAGTTCATTTTCAGTAGATGCCAAAAGTGGAATTGCTGGACCATAGGGTAATTACCATATGGTAATTTAATTTTTTTGAGGAAACCCCATATGGCTTAGTATAGAAATTGTCCACCATTTTCCATTCCCACCAGCAGTGCACAAAAGTTCGGTTATTCATTATATCTGTGATACATCTATTTCTCTCTTAGTGACACTCTCTTTTTAACAATTCCAATGAGCTTAAAGGGGTATTACACTATAGTTTTGACTGCATTCATGAGGATAAGTATATGTTTTCATGTACTTACTTAAATTTTATTGTTTGTTTCTGGGTCATATACAGTGGTGCTCAGGTTTTTCCCTGTCTCAGCTCTCAGGAATAATTCCTGATGGTGCTTGGGTGACCATATGCAGTGACTGGGATTAAACTTGTTCAACCATGTGCAAGGCAAGCACTACATCTCTAGCTGCCATCCACTTACTGACATATATCTTCCTTGGAGACATTTATTTTTAAAGTTTACTAACCTTGAAGTTTGGTTTGGCATAGTCATATTCCAAAGCTGTAGGATATGTATGTTTGGCCCCAAGGAGGTTACTAACCAGCTGTGTAACTGTGAGTAAGACAAAGGGTCTCTGTGATATTGTTTTCTTTTTTTTATAAAATAGGGACAAAAAATAGCATCTTCTATGAATGAGTGTTCTAGTCTAATGCCCTTCAGGCTTTCATCTGTGCTTGCTCTTCCTCATAGTGAGCAGGGCTGTTATTAGTATCAATGACATCTCTACTACTAGTATGGACAAAGTGTATTCCTCAATTGCTTTGGTTAGTGATAGCTAAATTGAATGATCTACCTATTCGCAAAGAAAAGAGCACTGGTGAACTGTCGAGGAGGATGGTATTTGCAAGAAGAGTGGTATAACGTGCAATGCAATTTGCATTCCTGTAAAATGATTCTTTCCATCTCCACTATCCTTCAGTATTTCTTAAAAATCTCCCATTGCCCAGGAAGGTACACATTAAGATATATTTCTACTACCTAATGGCATGGGCCAGTTGCATAGATTTTCACATCTGCTTTTTGGAAAGTAGCTAGGTTAGATGAAATCAGTGATTAAAGTGAATAAAGTGAATAAAGTGTTCTGGATGGCTCCCAATGCTACAATAGCCAGGTGCTTTACCTGTGAACACTCAGATACAGTGAACTCAGATACAAAGAACCAGTGTGAATTGCCTAAATCTATGCACTCTGTGATCACTATATGCTGAAAGTTGAGATTATTCATGTGTCATGCCCCATAATACTTAGAACAAACCTATGAATTTTCTAATGTTGGTGTTTTAGAGATGGGGACACAAAGTCCCAAAAAGGAGAATGAGCTTGATGAGCTTGATGATTTTAGCTCATACAGTCTTTAGAGAAGGAGGGTTTGAGATTTGAGTGAAGCTCTGTTTGAGTCTAGTCTTAACTTTTCCTCTAGGGCAACTCTAAAAATGTGTGTGTGTGTGTATGAGTGTGTGTGTGAGTGTGTGTGTGTGTGTGAGGTGTGTGTGTGTGTTGGGATAGGGTCATGATGTGTTGGAGGACAGGTTTAGCTATTCTGGGAGTTTTGTTGTTTTGCCCACTCCCAGCTTAATCTACTTAAGTCAAGGTTCATTCTAATGAGATCTCTCTTCTATGTGAACACTGCTAGCGGGTGTGGCAGTTACAGAAGTCATCTTGATTGAATAACTTCTGACTTATACATCTACTAAGACTTCTATGTTTTCTAGATTGGGCACAGCTCCTCTTTATACCCACTGCACCCAGCGTGGGACAGTTAGAATTTACCAGGAGACTACCACCCTGGCTATGCTGAGACTATAGGAAGACTATAGGAACGATCATACTAGTTTGCTCTAAGCAGGCGAGAACAAGATACTCAGAATCACCCTGGTGCAGATAATAATAAGAAGGACCTTGTGGGTACCATCTAGATTACATGAAGCTCATAAAGTTAAGATGTATTACTTTATATCAGACCCTCTCTCTCCAGTGTTTTACATAAGAGATAATCTTGGTAGAAAGGATTAGACCTTGGCATAACCTTTGTTTATACCTGCAATAGGGTGTGGCACTACACTCTGTTTAGAGTTCTTTGTTGACATGACCCTCCTGGTTGGATTACTTTGGTGTATACAAGGGGCTGACTTGAGGCCACTTCACTTTTGCCTTTTGGGCCTTTTAGCTTTTGCTTTTGGCTCCTCAGTCTTGTGGCCTTTGGCTTTTGGCTTTTTGCTCTTTGGCCTTTTGCTCCATCTTCTGGGTAGGACTCAGCTCAGGTGAGATCCTCTTTCTTTGGTGGGAGACTTAGGCTCTTTTGTATGGTCTAAGTTCGGACCAGCGCTAAAGTTTGTTCATTATATTGGAGTGCTATAGAAGAGCTTTTGTACTATTAAATGCCAATTTTGGAGCTGTTCTCCGGCTTCCTCAGAGGAAGAAGAGAACCTCTGTCCTGATACTGTCGGGGTCCCCGGCAGAGTTCCCCAACAATGATGTATCATTTTCTGGTATGTTTCATAGTAAGTGAAAGTAAGGGGGACTTACTGAAATTTGGTTTTTTAGAGTATTCAAAATGAATTGTTGCTTCTGTGAGATGGACTAAGTTTTCTATTCCCTGTGCTACTGTTAAAGTTAATGAACTGAACAGATCATAAATGAATTTGATATATGAATAACCAAAAATATCCCTCTGGCCAATCTATGGCTTGATCCTTATCATTATAGTAAAAGATATTCCCTTACCTGAAAGTGTTAGTAAAATGCTCTAATATTTGAAAATCTGAGTGCAAAAGCTTTATGAACCCTCTAGAATTTATTACCTTCAAAGTCTCATTCCCTCTTCATAGATGTGGCTACTGAAGGCCAGAGGATTAATATCATCCAGAAGGAAAATGGTAGACCAGCTGGGCATTGAGGTGATCTCCTGGGGATCTGCCCATGTCACATCTGCTTTCCTAAGCTGTCTTCACTTCAGATACTTTAGGGGTAAGATTATGATCTCTTGGATCAAGCAGATGCTGGGTTCAAAGCCAATTTCTACTTCTATCAACAGGATGGTAGCCCAATTGCTTTATACCACTGTCCCTGGGGACTTCAGCTGTTCTATCTGGAAAGCTACAATAGCACTGTTTGCCTTGGGAAGCTTTTGGGACTATGATTTTTGGTGGCTTTTGTGAAAGTGAAGCTTGTGGAAAAAAAAAAACTCTGGCTCAAGCTTCATGCTTTTCACAAATCCTGCTTTCATGTGTCTCCCTGTGGACAGTAGTTTTCAATAAACCAGGTAAGCCTTCCCATTGCTCTGAACAGGATGCCCAGGACCCAGCTGTCTGGCTTTATATTTGGTAGAGAGGCACAGAGAAGATGCATCACTTAGCTGTGAGATCACTAAAATAAGTGTTCTCCTTTTTCATTGTTGGTGGCAGACCATATATTGAAATAACAATCTACCATCTCTCTTGATAATCTTCAAGTTATCAATACTTGTAATTTTCTTAAATTAATATTCAATCTGTAAGATCTGTACCTGTCAATTTCAGAGATCAATACTGTCTTTTACAGTGTTATTACAGGACCCTGTAATATTATCACACCAATAGATGCTCAAGTCAGAGGGAGACATTCATTTTGTCCAGTGCAAATAAACCTCTGTGTTTTTGTGGGAAAAAATACAATAATATCAGAGAATTGCTTTCTGTAATAAGCAATTCTTAGTGGGAAGAATTCTATGCTCAAGGGAAAATTTGATTCACTCATTTGTGTGGTCATTAAAGATTCATTCATTTCTCTAAACACCTCCAGTGTATGAGACTCAATATTAAGTTCAATGCCTACAGTCTGTATTAACTGAGATGATCGTACAAGCTAGTTCATATTATATACACTATTATATACACGTGATGTACACATACATGTGTGTTATGGAACCACACTCAGAGAAATGCATATAAATAACTATTAAATGGGCAAACACATGTAGGTCAAAAGAAAATGAGAGTCAGTAAGCTTACTATGAGAAGTGAAAAATAAAACACTATTTTACATTGAACATGCTAAGAACCACTCATAGACTGTGAAGTTTGATATGATTCATATATATGAACACAATGGTACAAGATATTGAAAACAGAAAAACAGAAAAGTATTTTATTGAGAAGTCTGATAATGACACAGTAAGCAGACTAGACATAATCAGAGGCCTCATTTCTTTTGCATTTTTCTGGAATCCAGAGTCAGTATATCGTGATTATTAAACTATTTTTAATGAGAACTACATTAAACAATGTTGGGAGTGTTTAATTTTCTATCACCACTCTGTGTTTTATATATGGTACCAGAAAGTTCTGGACAAGGGGAGAAGACAGAGATAGACAGAAACACAAATGTGGTTGTGGACTTATGGATAGGCTGAAAGATATGGTTACTGAAACAGGTATATGAACAGCAATCACACGTTCATATAAATCACATATAAATCACATATAAATCACATATAAATCACACGTTCACATTTCTCCCTGTGCGAAAATGTGTCCTTGGTCGAGTTTATACACATTGTGCTAATGCCTGACCTTTAAAAATGTATGTACATAAATAACAAGGATCACCTCATCCCATTTACAATATGTCCATTTTAGAACAGAAAAGTTAATAAAATCATACTTTTTCTATTGAGCAGAACTGCTATGAAGGTCTGTTTACTTTTAACAAAAGACACCTTTTTGAGCAGTAAATCTGACTTATGGAGCTCAATATTCTCACCTTTCTTTGTCTATTTTGGGCTGTCTTTTGACTCAGCAAAGACATTGGTGCTGAAAGGTGGAGAAGTTTACCTGGCCAATTCCATCAGAATTCATCAGTGAGCAAGTCAGTGTTCTAACACAACAGCCCATCCCACGTGGTCAGGATTCTCAGTGTGTAGGGTGGGAAGAAGGCCGAAGTAACAGTAGAACAATCAGCACTGACTTCTGCTCTCGTAACATCTGCACTAGGAGAGCCCTATCTTGGGGGCTGGCATGTCATTGTGGAAGAAAGGTCAGGGTTGGCTTGGAAAGACTACCACGGGCGCATAATAGTGGGGCTAGGAAGTACCAACAGAAGGAGAAAAACCATTCAGCACCAGCAGAAGAAATGAACTGAACAACCTGTGTGCAATTGCAGTGAAAAGTCTGAAGTTGGAACCCCAAGTGACAAGATGAGTATTATCCTCTCCCACTTTTCTTTCCAAATATCCCCTTCTTTTTTCTCTTCCTGCTTTTTCCATTGTCTTTCTTCACTCTTTCTTGGGGTGTCTTTGATCTTCCAACTATTTCAGTAGGAGCTAAAGCAAAGAGCTAAAACTTGATCCCAGTCTGACATGGGATTAACTCCCTGAGGCTGAAGCGAAAGGAAACCTGCTTAGTCAGCACATGGTTCAAAGCATGCCACTTTGGTTAGAAAAATGGATATCTTGAGTGTCCAGATAGGTAACATTCAGAGTTAGGGGGAGTACCAGTTTATAATGTGATTGACAGTCAGAGGAAGTTTATTAAGGGGAGGATGGCCAGTATCCAAATGTAACTCTTGAGAAGCTTCTATATAGCACAGGATGAGAAGGAACCTGTCTCCTTAGAAACCAGGGAAAAACTCTTTGAGGCACCATAATGCTCTGATCAGTGAGGTTAAAACCTTTTCGGTACCTAATTGATTTGGTGGGGGTAGTGAATTAGAAACAGAGAACAAGAATTAACATTAAGATTTCAAGGCACAGCCTCAATATGCTCGTTCATAGTGAATTTCTGACCAGCACATGGCTGAATAATCCCTGGTGCACATCAGAGAGGGGCCAGGTACCCGGTGCCTGCACAAACAGAAGCCCAGTATCCGCATGTTCCCACAATTCAAAATCTCCACCAGACTCCAGTCTCTTAAGACAGACCTCACCAAGAAATTAATCTGCTGAAAATTTTGAGTATGTAGGTTTTGTGACTAAAATCTCCAGGCTTCTATTGAAGTCTGGATGGACTACCTCATGCCCACCCCCTGTATTTCTTAAGCCTTCGCAGTCATGTCCACATCCTGAAGCTGCCATACCATTAAAAGAGCTAGTCCAGCTATATACTGAGAAAAATACCGAACTCCCTGAACAAATATGATGATCTCTTGGTACCTGTATTACAAACCATAATGGACAAAAGAAGAGAGAGAGAGACAGAGAGACAGAGACAGACAGAAAGGGAAAGAAAAAGAGAGACAGAGAGAGGCAGAGAGAGACAGAGAGAAGAAAAGTGCTGGACATAGAGGCAGGCTGGGGTGGTGACCACAAGAGTATGCCAAGAGTATGGGATGGAGTTTGGGGATGGTGGGAGGGAAACTGGGGACTTTGATGGTGGGAAATTACACTGGTGGAGGGACAGGAGTTGAATCATTGAATGAATAAAACCCAATCATGAACATCTTTGTAATGATTTCTAAGTGATACAATTAAATAATAATAATAATCACTGTATCACTGTCTTCTCGTTCATCATTGATTTGCTTGAGTGAGCATCAGTAACATCTCCATATGACCTGTCTCATGCAAGTAGAGCCCAAGGGCAGCTGCTTGCTCCAGGAACATAAAGAGCCTCAAAACCATTCCATCAGGTCATGGGAATGAGGTCTATAATATTTACTGGTATCTGGCATATCAAATCCGACACAAGCAGCTTGCCAGGCTTGCTGTGCGGGTGGCATAACCTTGTAGTCACCTCTAAATAAAGCATTTATTGATGAGCTGGCTGTGATAGTCTGGTCTGCCGGGCTGAGATAGTCTGGTCTGCTGGGTGGAGTTGTGACAAGAGGGAAATCCGGATGTGGAAAATGCGGCCCCCATGGAGTAGGGTTGGTCGTCTGGCTTGTTGTGAGGCTCTGCTGGGGTGGCGGGCCAGGGCTAGAACCTGCCATCCCTCCCGGGCACCTCATGAGCAGCTGGGCACAGTGAGAGCCAGTAGCAGCTCTGCCCCATGTCTGTCTCTGAATCAGCATACCTGGGCCAGATTAAAAAAAAGACTGCAGCAAGGTGGATCTCGATGAGCAGGGCTGTGATAGGCTGGTCTGCTGGGTGGAGTTCTGATGAGTGGGAAGTCCAGATGTGGAAAATGGAGGTCCTCATGAAGTGGGGGGTCGTCTGGCTTTTGTGAGGCTCTGCTGGGGTGGCAGGCCAGGGCTAGAACCTGCCATCCCTCCCGGGCGCCTCATGAGCAGCTGGGCACAGTGAGAGCCAGTAGCAGCTCTGACAATAATAATAATAATAATAATAATAATAATAATAATAATAATAATAATAATAAATGTTCTAAATTATACATAAAGTCCACATTCGGGTTTCTGTGTTTTTTTTCTTATAATGGCAAACTTGATGTTTATAGACATACTTTATGTTCTTTATGTAAATAATAATACTGATGACAAGTCTCAGGTCAGAAATATAATTTAGATGGGGTCAAACATTGGACCTGTATAGTCTCAAATAACACATCTTCCCATGGGAAGAGGGAAGGAAATTAGGCCTGGTATGATGAAGTACTAAGAAACTAACTTGTCTAGTAGTGATAACTCAAAAATATAATTCTGAGCTACTAGTCTATGCCAAATCTTGCCATTTCCTTTTTATATTAATTACATATCTTTCTACCCTTCAGAACTTCCACCCAAGACAACCTAGCCCCATTTCCTTATTTGTAATAAAAGAGTGAAATACACTGAAGAGACCTTATACTTGTACAAGGTCAGTGACAAGGTTAAGTCTGTTTCTACTAAGGAAGTAAGACACAAAAGGTAGTAGCAGGAATCTGCCTCATCAAGATGTTCCATTTCAACACAGTTGGAATCATTAGGATAAAGAGACAAGACTAAACTTTAGGGGGGAAAAAGGACAGCAGAAAAGGAAGAGCTAATCATGAAGACTGTATAATATCGACCAGAAGGGCAGAGGGAAAAGAAATTGACACTGGGAAGACCATTGCAGAGACCTGTGCTTCCTAAACATCATATAATGCTACTGTGAGCGTCTTGACCCATAGATAGTGGAAAACTAAACACTGAACATTAAAGGAATAAATGATTAAATGACGAATGAAGGAATAAGTATTCATTCAGCATATTTTACTTACATACCCTCATTATTAATTCACATGATATATTATGTCTGCTTGAGTCTTTGAGGAGCTGAACAAATCAATACATTCTTCTCATTTCCACAAAGCTTTTCCCAAGAAGGGCTTGATAAAGGATGGATTTTTTCTGCCCTGTTCCCACTAAACTCCACCCTGAGCCAGCTGCCCCTAAGAGGTTTCTAAATCTACCTATGTACCCAAACCCTAGTGTTGACAAAGAGAAACTTGCCATGAATTAGAGTATATATTTTTTAATATAGGGCAATAAAAAGGAAGCTTTGTGGTGGACACTTAATTTGGAGGGCATTATTTTTAGTCCTACAAAGGGCCAGTGGCACGAAAACAATTAGGATCTTTTGTCAAGTTAATTAAATTTTACTAAGTGTAGTAATCTCAGAGGGCTTCGTACACCAGAGGTAAAACTAATTAAAACGCAAATTCTTCCTAGTCTAATAAGGAGTTCTAACTTGGGAAGCTGAGGAATGTTGTGCATACTGAGAGATATTCAAAACTAATTTATAACCAGATGAGGGCAAACCCTTAAATGCTCAGTTCTGATGAAGGCTCACTTGAGAACACCAATAAGTATGTTCAATTGGAGCCGCTACTTAAAGAAAGGGAGGCAGATGGGCAAATCTTGCTTGGCTCAGGAGAAAAATGGATCCAGCATAGAAGAGTGAGGACAGGGAAGATGACAGTTAAATGAGGTATCCAGGTTTTATCTAAAAATACTATTTTCTCCCTAGGTTCCTTCTCTTCATTAAGTTCTCCCAGGGTAGACTAGGCTAATAGCAATTGCTAGTCCCATAATATTCTTTTCTTGGAAGGCTCCATGGAGCAAGGGTACGTGGTTCACAAAATTCAAATTAGTGGCTAATCTGTACCAACTCTTTGATGGCACTAATGGCTCCATTTTTAAGCTGAGGCCCTGGAAAGGCTAAAATTTTTGCTCTGTTGTGAAATTAGCAGAGTATTAAAATGACAATCCAACATGGCTCGTTCTGTAGAACCACCGACACCAATTTCTACCTCCTGTCAAATGTGTATGAATATTTGCGTTTGAGAAATTCAAAATTATTGTTGAATCACAATGGCAACCTTCATATAAACTTGGGCACACTTCAATTGACATGCTATTACTCTCCCATTGATTGAAAGTGGCATAGACCTGCTGGCATTTTCCTCATTTCTCCGTCTCATTTCACACCCTGTGGTCTGGCTCTGGACCTGATATCCCACAGATTATGACACGTGCTGCCAACACCCGTCTCATCACCAAACCTAATGACTTGTCTTTGTTGCTACCACCTCCAACCAGATTGGATTATTTGTCATACTCACCATCTTATCCCTCTGACCCACACTGCTTTATTTATTTGTGTGATGCTCTAACAAACGCAGCAGAGACTGCTGAGATAAAGAAACAGTAAAGTGAGTCCCTTTCTGAGAGGGGAGTTCCTGACTAGTTTTGCTCAACAAACAGACCAAGATTCTTCCTGAAATGACAGGTTGTGAATGCCATCATTTGCATATATCACTAACAAAATGGGGATTATTTCCTTGTACTACATTATTTATTATTTGCATTATGCAAGAGATGCATGCTCATGTAGAAAATGCAGGAAGAACAGAAAAATAAGAAAAAAAGATGATTACAGTCAGAGAACAAGTTTATCATTTATTTCTCGTGCTTCTCCTCATTGTCTCATGAAATACTGTACCGATGATTATCTCTGTCATATGACATTTTTGATTGAGAATTTTCCATGTTACTAAAAGTATTGTCATAAGCAGTTCAATAAAGTGAGAATTAACTGGACTTTTGAGTTTAGCACGGCTACTTTTTTTTTCTTTTTTTGGGTCACACCCAGCAATGCTCAGCGGTTACTCCTAGCTCTACACTCAGGATTTACTCCCTGAGGCCCTTGGGGGACCATATGGGATGCCAGGGAATAGAACCCAGTCTGCCGCTTGCAAGGCAAATGCCTTACCCGCTGTAGCACGTCTACTTTTAAGTTCAAGCTTTATCTAGTCACGTAATGTTAGTCAGACTTTACTTTAAGAAAATGTAGACTTCTTGTCTGTAGAAAAGGGGTTTTATATTATCATTATAATTTTGATAATGGGCTAAAGCAGGCGAATGTTTAACATATAATTGTGGTTTTTACTTATTATTTTAAATAGTAAAATACAGTATTTAATGGTTCATAATATTTTAATGGTTAATGACATATCATCCAGTAAATATTTCACAATTTACTTAAATTAAAGCCTATTGGTAAAATGTAAAAATATAATAAATTGCTGTTAAACATGAATCTATTCATTAGATTTATAACATAAATAATTCTAGAGTATCTTCTGTGACTTCACTAAACTATCTACATACAAATACAAGCTATTCCCTAGAGAATTTGCACCAATTTCTACGGTTTCCATCTCCATGTGTGATTTATGTTCTCTCCTCACTGCCTTGAAGCCTTTAACAGGAGAAGAGAGAACACACTTCACCACAGCCTTTGGCAAAGCACCAATCATCTCACTACAGGGATTCCACTGATGCTCTGCCCTGGACTCAAAAACCTTTCCACAACTAGGACTGACTTAGCAGCCTATACTTCTTTTTAATCAAGTTTGTGTGAGAGAAAGAGAGAGGAGAAAAGGAGAAAGCTATTTGTGTAAAACCAAGTCAAGAATATCTATGTGCAGAGGAATAGATGTTTCTTTTGTGTTGTATTTTTACTAGAAGGATGAAAAGTCTCAATATGAAAGGAGGCAGCCAACAAATTTAAAATAAGTTCAATTGCTGATGAAAACACAAAGTCATATTATAAGATCAAATTTGTACACAGGAAACTCAAAAGTTATTCTGCCATTGAGTGTGGTTGCTCTGTTCAATGTCTCTAATACTTCTCTTAGACTCTATGAATACAAATAATTCCCAAAAAACTCTTTACCTGTAAAGAAGTCACTATCTGAATGGATGAAAACTCCAGAAATAAGCGATCAAACAATAACATTCTAAGGTAACAGTGACATGATGGGAAGCCTTGGAACATGAAGGAAAGTGGATGAAGTAAGGATACTTCTCATGTGAGATGGACCTTTTATACTGAGTGTAAATTTACCAAGTAGATTAAGAAACCCCATGCTGGATATAGTAGGTCATGCTTGGGAATAGATGTCCTATTTTTTGTATAACTACATTGGACATGGTTGGAAGACCTGGGAAGTGAGATGAAGCTGAACAAATAAGCATACGGGGCTGGCCAAATCAGGTAATAGGGAAGGACTTAAACGCTATTCTTAAGAACTGGATTCTATCATTTCTATGTTGAAGAATTGCTATAGATAAGTATGCCATTTGCTTAGTTAATCAATCACTTTAATTTACTGAGACATTTCTCTGAGTGATGGTGATTGTGGTAAGCAAAGAAATAGTTCATTTATCTGAAAATTAACAGAGGATACTTGTTCCTGCCTTAATGCAGTTTGTTAGGAGAGTCATGTGGATTCCCATGAAGCACAAAATTAAGTTAAGTACAATAAATTATTTTTCTGTCCAAGACTGTAAACAAAGGGGAAATTTCTATGGGAAGAGCCATCATAGACTTTAAATAATTGCTAAGCAATAAACTAATTAATGTGCTTCAACTCCTTCCTTAACAGATCTTCAAACTGAGCAAGACAACTTGAAAAATTAATTTAAGACCATAAACAAACACATCCCCTATATGAGAACCAAAGGAGGAGACATATTAGGGTTCTCAGACTTCTCACATGATACCCTGTTATCTCTCTTCCAAACCTCCAAAACCCTTTATGAATGTCAGTTCTTGGGAAAGCCTGTTCAGAGTCAGAGTTCTAATTCAGTATTCATCTCTCTGATATGAAAGTTTAAATTCTGTTGTGTGACCTTGGCAAACATTCAGCCGCTTTGAGGCTATTTCCCACTCCTGATTTGTCATATTTTGGTTTAATCTGGGGTTGAATACATCCCATTAGTCACTTGTAGCCTTTATAATACTAAAGACACTGATGAGTAGAGTTATTTTAAATCATATGGATAAAATGTATCTTTTTATTTTAAAAATTTATTTATATATTGTAGCCACTGGAGCCACCGCATTATAGTTCTCAGAAGTAACTCCTGGTTCTGTGCTCAGGGGTCATTCCTGGCACTGCTCAGGAGATCATTCATAGTGCAGGACTATGTATGACTAAGCCAGGTTTGACTACATGCCAGCCGAGTGCTTAACCCTCATGCTCTCTCTATGGCTTCTGATGTCCCTTTTTAATAATATTTAATAACATTTCCTTTACTTTCCTAAAATTAGATTCATAGATAACATAAGATACTTACATAAGATACCAGTGTACTTAAAATTAAGCATTTTAAATAATCATAAATATCTGGTGAGCTTTTCAAATTAAATAAAACCTTTGAAGATTTTTTCTTGTCTATGATTGCTCTTGCATAGTCTCCCAGCTTTCCACCTATTCAAAAAGCAACATCCCATTCCCACCATATTCCAGACAAACATTCTGTGGTCTACTGTTGAGTACCATAGCTCCAATAGCATGCTTGAATGATTACTTCTGAGGTTGAGTGTCCTACATTCCATGCTAAGTATTCTGAAATATTCTTGACACATAGGAAACTGGAATGCGTAAAGTGCCTATTATGGGTCAAAAATGTCCCTTGAAGAAATGATATGTTGCAGTTCTAACCAACATCATAGAATGACCATATTTGGTTACAGATTCTTTCCAAAGGTAATTAAACAAATAGAGAAAAATGAGACCATGCCTTCATCTAACATACTTGATGATCTTGGTAGAGAAGGTCTCAGGCCCACAAAGATGAATGACCTAGTGCAGACACAGGGAAAAGACACCACCTCCAAGTCAAGGAAGGAGTCTCAGAAGAACCCAATCTGCCAACACCTATACTTCAGACAACTGTGATCTGAAAAATGTCTGACAATGAACTTCTCTTCATAAAGCCTTTCAATCCATGATGCCTTGTTACCAAAGTCTTATTAAACAAAAACACCAACCTTTCTAGCCACTACTCTGAAGACAGTTGCACTGTAACTAAATAATTATTCTTATATCCATTGATTCAATCTTCATTGCTATCATTAGCAACATTCATTGAATTTTTTAACTGTCATTTTTATGGTGCTAATCACCCCCTTAACAAATGTAGAAGAAAAATATGATTCTGCCTGGATCAATCATCTAATAGGTAGCAAAGTATGTTTTATATATCAACAAACTTGACTCCAAAGGCCATGTTCTCAACTTCTGAGCCGTGTTTCCTTTCATTCTCAAGTGGATTATGCTGGAGAGGCATCACATGTCTGGATCTCATGTCTGAAATCTCTTGTACCACTATTATAGATTCCAAGTGTCTTCTGTCTATGAGAAACTTATTAGCAGAATTTTTCCAGCAACTTGTCCATATAAACAGATGATATGAAACAGAAGTTATTTCATGATATATTGGAGGTATTGGTATGTTGGACCCTGGCCGAGTCCAATATAGCTCCAAAAGTTTGCTCACATGTGAGGAGGGCATGGGCCATGCTGGCCGGATTGGAGAGGGATTTGGGCCCCACCTCAATGCCAGCAGCCCCAGATGAGACACGCCAGACCATCAGCGTGCAGCAGCTCTACGGGTGCATGAGTGTGTTAGATAGTACTGGATGTTAGGATCAGGTCCTTCCCAGGATCTTTCACATTTATACACTCTATATAGTTCTAGGCAGGTTCTAGTTGTGGCCCATCATCCCAGTGAGCCTAGCAAGAAGCCAGAGGAACCTCCACACCAATAGGTCAGTCATTCTCAACATCCAGACTCCACAGCTCCTCAGAGTTCCACCCAAGAGAAAACATGAGCCTTCCCCATTGAGTTTCATCAGTAAATGCTCAAGATGAGAGTCTTCTACTGAGAGTATACCACCTACACAGCAGAGCCTGGCAAGCTACCCATGTTTTATTTGATATGAAAAAGCCAGTAACAATTATGGACCTCATTTCCATGCCCTGAGGAATGGTTTGAGGCTCTTCCTGTTCCCGAGCAAACAGATGCCCTTGGTCTACACTTGCTTGCTACAGGATGTAATGAGATGTTACCATTGCCCACTAGAGCAAATCAATGAACAATGGGAAGACAAGTGATACAAGCAGAGGAATTATTGTGTGATGAGTAAGAACAATGATTTCAGAGTTGCCTGGGAAAAATCCCATTGTCACTTAAAATCAACAAACTGAATCTCTCAGAGACTCAGATTCTTTCTCTTTAAAATGGTAGTTCCTATTTTTCTATAGCTGTTTTAAGGTTAAAGTGAGTTCATCAATAAAGAACCTTATGGGGATATGGAGTGATATAGCAGAGCAGGTTGAGTTTTGGGTTGAGCAACAGTATAATAACTAATGTTATTACATTAGTAGAAACTTTAAATATGACATCTATTAGTCCCTATAGCAGTCAAGAGCATTTCAATTTTCCTGGCACTCTAACCAAACTTCATAGAGGCTCTAGAACTTCCTCAAGGTCATCCACATAATAAAATAGAAGATCTGTCTATTTCCTGAGTGCTTTCTCTCCAACACAAATTCCTTTACTGAGCATTTCCAAAGTTATATGTATCGAAAAAAAATGCCCTACACAGAAACCCTCTGTGCAAATAACATCCATCCTTTTCACCAAATACTGTCTTTTGGTTGTGGCAAGGTGGGCTGTGACACCTAGTTTTGAGAATGTGGGGTGTAGAGATGTTTTCTATTTCGCTGCAGAAAATAGCAAAATAGTCCATGGGTTTATTTATCCATTCAGACTAGGAACAGACCCTTGCAGAAAACTAGTTAACTTGCCCCACCAAAATATGTAGATCTAAAATGAAAATTTAAATGGGCACCTGAGTTTTTCTCTTGCTACTAGGAACCAAATGCCTGAAGAGAGTGAGTTACCCATATGCTCAATAAAGTGACAATAGCTGGATAAAAAAAAATCTAGTTTTTCTTTCCACTAAGACACTAAAGCATATGGGCAAGAGTAGGCTTTCAAGACATTAAATCAAGCCTTAGAGCTTAATCTGAAGGTTGTGTTGCAGGGGGTAACCTGTCTGTGTCTACCTTCAAGCACTGGATATCTTTACACCTTGGTTATCTAAAGAAATTGTCTCCCTTTCCCAGCCCAGAAGTACAGGAATGCATTTACCACCAGATTAAAGTCAGCATCAATTTGAATTCTTGCTCTACTGCACTCTAAGTTCTCTGAATATTAATGGGAATTTCATTGTTGGACGGTTGGCTGCTTAAATTCATCTGCCATTCTTCAGTTGGAGTTATTCAAGCAATTAATGTTGAGCATGTGCCCACTCAAATAAAGGCCCGGTGTAGGTCACGGGCATGCAGAGCAGTACGTGCTGCTAAAGATCAGACCTGTTAAGCCTCCTGTTAAGTCTGGTACAAGCAAGACAGTAAAGTTCTACCTAGACTTAAATACAGCTAAGTTGCAAATTGATTCCGGGATACCTTAGTTGTCATTAGTTTTTGATACATAAGATTCCAAGTTCCAGGTCTAACTATCACTTCTTGTCCATGTTACCAACACCCTACAGGGAACTCTTTTTGGGTTATGCCCACAACCGTAGTGGACCATTACTAGAATACCACCACAGAAGAGGATACTTACAAAGAATGCAGTGAGAACATCCATTAGTTCAGTCAGTTCACTGAGAAGTCACAGATGGAATTTCTAAACCTCTTTGAAATTTTGATTCTAACGTTTGATTCTTCTACTCATAAGTTGAAGATGATAATGACACTTACTGTTGACGGCATTGTTGGAAATTTCAATGACCTGGAAGGAGCGAAGTCCCTCAGGAGCACTCTGGAGCAGTGTGAACATTGAGTTCCCCATCCTAATTTTCAGAGGCATTTAGGGTTGACTAAAATACTGCAGGGAGATCATCAAAGATTTAAGAAATAATTTAAAAACAACGTCAAGATCAGAAAGATTAAAAAATATTCCTTGCTAAATCCAAGTCTCCAAATGAGTTTGCCTTGTGCCAAAGGTAAATGATAAGAGAAAAATGTCTGAGATCAGACTGGGTTTGGTTCTAACCTGGAGTATTAGGCACTTCTCTGAGCCTATTTTTCTCATCTTTACTAGGATAACAACTTTGTTGTAAGGTTTCACTAAGAATTAACAAAGTGAAATACATGCGTTTGATAAATGGTAACTTAAGGAAAGGACTTAGATCAATCATTTCAGTTACTCTTCTCACCACTTCCTCAGAGGCAGAAAATATTTATCTTCCTATTTAATTTCTGGAAGAGTTGCCTTTTTATTGAACTGCACCTTGCACTGAAGTTTGACTTTCTACAATGCTTCTCCATTAGTCTGTGCCCAATTCAGGCCACTTGCTTTTGAGCACTGTTCTTTTCTTCCTGAGAAAAATGGAGTCTGGTGAATGCTCCATAAGTTATTCGATGCAGCGTTTTTGCTAGTTGGCTGTAGGGCAAATTTGCCATCATGATATAAATTCATAAAACACAAGAGAGTGACATTAATCTAAGATGATATAATAGGACATAAAATGTATTCTCATTTTTTATTTACAATTTAAAGGGCAGTTATACTGATCGGAAATCACATAACCATTTTATGTTATAGGAGTAAGAAAGAACTTAACTTTTTCTTCATTTATTTTTGCCTCTAAATTTTAACTTTTTTATTTTGTTTTGTTTTGGGCCACATCTCACAGTACTCAGGGATCACTCCTGGCTCTTTACTCAGGGGATCACACCTGGCAGGGCTCAGGAGACCATATAGGGTGAACTCAAGTTGGTGTGTGCAAGGCAAATACCTTACCTGAAGTACTACTTCTTTGGTCCTACCTAGAACCTGAAAACATTTTTAAGGAACTGTTATTACAAAGCTGGTTATAGTTGAATTTTAGGCACACAATGTTCCATCACCAATTTCACCAGCAGTGTCAGCTTCCCCCCAGCATTATCCCAAGATCCCCTCCTGCCTCTAACTTCTTACATAGTCATGTTGGTAAAGACAACATTCCCCCCCAAAGCAGGTATACCTAAAGTGGCTAAACAATGATGGATAGCTTTGATGACAGCTCTTATTTAGTGACTGTCTTTTTCATAGTTGCCACACCTTGGAAAATGTATGGTTTTGACGGGTAGGAGGTATGTGCTCACTGAGAGATATGTGAAGCCATATGTTATCATTTTCCAGTACAACATGCTATTGTCACTATACCTACTCATTTTACACTGCCTGTGAGACTTAATATTATGTTCTCTATTGAGTCATTATACGTACAGGATTTTAAGACCATATGTCTACACATCATTGTGTAGACTACTATAAGAACTAAGCTTTTATATAATGGAATAATGAGAACACTGTATTATTGAAACCAAGTTTCCAACCAGTTATTTCATCATTTTATAACCAAGTTTCTTCAAGGTCAGCTTCTTTTAAGGGTAGGGGGGGATAGGGAATTTAAGCAGAGGGTGATGATAAAATGTTTTTGGTCAAGATCTTAGAGTGTTGTTGCTGCACACATAGAAAGGCAAGACTAATATACATACATTTGTAGACTATATGTATTTTGGTCAGGTTGGGGGATATAATCCCCACGGATGGAACATTAATGGACGGTCCCAGTTGGTCACTGTGAGAGAATAATCATCAGAGGCAGGACTAAATCACATATCTGCCTAAACAGCTTAGCGCAAAGTTTGTGCCTTAGAATCCCAACCACTGTACAGCCCTTCATCCTCTAGGGACACAGCAATTGTGGTACCAGCTGTGATAATGTAAATTGGTTCAATTCTTCAGGAAAAATATTTAGCAATAGGCCTCAAAAATATTAACAACAGTCATGACATTTGATGCATCATTACATTTATAAGCATGGACACACAATCACATGGACTGGTAATTGGAGACAAGATAGTTATTGATATACTGTGCATTTAGGCCCAAATTTACAACCCAATAATAAAAAATCCATTTTACGTTACATCAGTGAAATATCTTCTTCTCAATGGTAAACAAATCATAGCAGAACACATAATGACTTTGATATAGTGTTTTAATTTTCTGCTTTGTTCTTTTTTGGTGCCAAACCTGGAAGTGTTCAGGGGTACTCATTACCTCAGTGCTCATGGTTTTTCCTAAGCAGTTTTGTGGGACCATGTAGTTCTGGGGATGCAACTCATGTGTATAAAGCATGCCAGCAGCCTTACATTTTTCCCAGTCTTCACAACATAGTCTTAGGGCAGAAACCATCTTTATATATAATGCAATACAAATAATGTGATTGGTAGAGAAAAGAATTGCCTCAGAAATGAATAGTGGTTCTCCATTGTATTTGTTTTGGTTGATTTTTGTTTTTGGTTTGGGTGGTTCATTTTTATTTATTGGGGAGTTGGGCCACACTCAACAGTGTTCAGTGCTCACCTCTCTATGCTTGGTTATCATACCTTGCAGACTCAAGGGCCACATGGCATGCTGGGAGTCCAACCCAGGTCAGACCATGCAAGGCAATTGCTGTACTCATAGAACTATTGCTTAGTTGGGCCTCTGATTTGTTTCTTTTTTGGAGGAGGGTATTTGATGTATTCCCTAAAATTAACTCACTGAGCAGAAAATGGTTTGCATATGTTATTTTGGAATGCTTTTGTTTTCATTAGGTGGTTGCCTGTTGAATAAGGGTTGTGTGGATAACCAGGATCATCCCAGAAACTTCTTCCCTGTGTGATGCATTTTAATCTGGGCCTCAGCATTCCTGCCCTGACATCAGTGGTGTCTTAGTAATGGGCCACTGGTGTCCACAGTCACCTACCTCACCCTAATGGACAGGATTCAGGTATAGCACCTAGTTGTAGTATGGGTTGCCCACTTATAGCCACATCCATGTATCTAAAGGGTTCTGGCTGCACATTGCTACTTATTAGGTGCTGTATATTGCTAGCTTATTCAGCTTCTTAGAGGCTGAAGCTCAGAAAAAGAGCCAGCACAATGGTTTGTCAAGCAAGAGGCTGATGCAAAATTTAAGGATGCCATCAGGGTCATACCCTCAGGGGTCTTAAATTTAGCTCCTGAGTTGTCTCCCTTGTATTGAATTTGCCTTGGCCCTGCTCACAGAGGCAGAATGACATACTTTATAAACTTGGAGCTAGAAAGAGGTTGATGTTAGGGTCAATTCCAAATACAACCAATCTTGGGCCCTTTTCCAAGAGATCAAACTGTAGACTTCAAAGCTGAGTTTATTGTAAGAATTTCCAGCACTTACACATGCATGTGTGAACATCAGGATGCAGTGGATTTCTTCACACTAAGATGCATCAAGAGACTGTATATTTGAACACAATATGGCCACTAAGCACAATGGCCACACAGGGCTATCTCCTACTTTGCCCCTGGACAGTCTCAACCACACCCAGATAACAATCAGAAGAGGACACATATAAAAAAACTGCTACATCATTCAAGAAATAAAACGCACAAATAGGTCTTATAGCATTTAAGGAGTTCTACCACCCTGCCATTGGCACTGGAAGCTACAGTAGTTAGACACTGAATTTTTCAGTAGTTCACCTGGGTTCTGGGTTCACGGATGGTCTGAGCAACTGGGCTGTCACTTGACAGTTTACTTTGGGTCAAGTCACAGGGAATGAGGCAAGAACAAAGGAACACAATTCGGGTCAAATTTATTTGATGGTAAAAATATCTTCAGAAAGGGGTGTGGTCTCTTCCCTTGCTTAGAAAGTTGTCCAAAACACTCAACAGTCAGCAAAGCTAAGACCAGACTTTCAATTCCACTGCATAAACCCTGGGGCAATTTTAAAGTAATAGGTTCATTTTGCTGTGCCTGAAGAATAGATGGTTGTGTTTTATGCAGGTCCACAAGTAAAGAAATACCTAAGGTGTCCGAGCAGGAACAGAGATAATCATGGAAAGGCAAAAAAAAAAAAAAAATCCCAGAGTGCTGTTTAAGTCATTTTTGCACTTTGGAAACATTTATTAAGCACTTATGAGCTGGGTACTAGGTAGAGTCTGACTTCATTTACTCTTTCTTTCACCCAGTGAAGTCATTATTATTTATTACCCTCCTTTACAGATGAGGAAACTGAGACGTATGGAGGTTATATGTTTCCCTAATATTACAGTCAGTAAATGTTGAAACTATGACTCAAAATTGCGTCTGGTTTTCTTTTCTCTTGCTGCTTTCCAAATACTGGTAAAAGTGAATTGCCTTTAATTGAATCATGGCACTGTGCACACAAGTGATTAATACATGCTGGCTGAATGAATGGTTAGTGACTGTATTTATACCTTGTATCCATAAATTTAATATATGTTGTGCTGAGGGAGATGCCTCAATGGGAAGATGACAGTTAACAAGGTCATTTTCTGATATGGAAAATACATAAATGTGTTCGTGCCTCTTGCATTTAATTTCCCCACTGCTTCTGAAATGGATATTTGCCAGTCGACTGAGAGCTGTTGCTCTTTGTTATCTGGAGGTGCCATATCATCTCGGTTGCATACAGTGCAGAATGAAGAGGGGAGATTAATCCCCCTGGAAATTTGCCTCACATCTCCTTCGAAATGGAAAATGCTAAAACAGCCAGAGAAATTGCCCCTCCTGACTCTCACTGGCTCTGTAAATTCTGATAACTCACTTCCTGGCCCTTGCCTGTAAGGGGAAGCTTTATTCCGATTAGGGCCTCTTCTGAAATCACATGCAAACTTTTTAATCCCTCTATTTAGAGACTAATAATAAACGGCGTGGCCTCACTGTAATAAATGGGGGAGGGAGGAGTGTGACTCCAAGGTTTTATAAAACAAAAGAGGTGCTAGCTTTTGAGCGGGTCTTGCTTTGTGTGAGGGAACAAATTTGAGTTGAGAATGTGCGGCAGATAACATGACTTGACCACCCCGCCAGATCCCAAATTGACAGTATTTTTTGAGATGAGTTTGACATGTGACTATCTCACAGACACATTCCAGTCTCCTCTCAATGACCAAGGAGACATGGTGAATCGTAATGGCTTTAAGGCCCTGCTGTGTTCTGACCTTTACCTACAGTTCCATCTTCAGCTCACAGTATCATTTCACAGGGCCATTGCACCTACTCTATATATGTGACCTGGTTAAGCCTAAACATTATTGGATCACCAGCAAATTTTCTTTTATTTTATCTATTCCCAGCCTATGCCTTCTTTGAACCCTTGGGCGCACTTCTCAGCCATGGTTCTATAATGAGGCTATACAGGGGGCAGTGTTACTTAGTGCTACTTACTATTTACATCTCTAGGCTCTGCCATGATTTGCTCAATCTAGCAACTCCAATGACTGGCATAGCTTTGGCCACACAGCAAGAACTTAAACATAGCTTCACAGATGAATAAGTGATATGTGGCATGATGGGCGAATGTTGAATCATATGAGCACATGTGAACAGCTGTAGCATGAAGCTTTAGCACTTGATTCGTTCTTAGACAACCTGAGTACTGTAAGCCAAAACTCTTCAATCTCAGAGTCATACCACATTCACAGACAGTCCTGCCTTTGTTTTATTCTCTGGAAAGGGACAGCTATTACCCCTCCCAGGACTTCTTTAAGAATAATGAAACAGTGGACTCTTAACATTATAGAGGCACTGTGGGAGCCCCAGGCTTTGCAACTATCTTTTAATATCCTAAAGATATCTGCAATCCTGATTGGCTTCTAAAAGCAACTCACAAAGAGGAGCCTGTTGGAGTATATGGATTCTGATGATTGTATTAATATATTAGGTGCTTTCCCAGGTTACTGAGTGCTAGAAATGGAAATATCATACAAATATGCTTATTTAACCCACCAAGTTCTATAAGCATTTGTTTTGAATTTTATTTATCAATTTCTTGGGGTTGGCAATATTATACAGTAACCAAGAGGCATTCCTTGCCTATGTCCAACTAGAGTTTGATCCTTGGAACCTCAAATGGTCCTCTGAGTCCTACAAGGAGTAAACCCTGAGTACAGCTGGGTATTGCCCCAAACAAGACAAACCAATTATTTGTTTCTAGAAGGCTCTATGTTGCCAGGTAATATATTTCAGAGAAACACTGATTTTCCTTATAAATGCATGATTGTTGACACAAATTTAGAAACTTTAAAATGGTATGTACTCTCATGTGGCAAGGCATTTTTATAGAAAAGTTTGATTTACTATTTTAAATAAAAACAAATAATTTTCCAGTGTCACTTTCCTAACTTTAAACCCTGTGGATGTATTAAAAGAATAAATGCTTAAGTTCATAAATTTTAAATCATGATGCTAAAGAAAAGTTGGAGAAAATATCATTTAGGGATTTTAGAGACCTATTTCCATAGAAGATGTTATATGATGCATTAAAAGACCATTAGATTCCAGCACTGTTCTCTTAACTCCACAAATCTTAACCAAGCAGTGGGTAAGTGGGTGTTGCCTTTCCCAGGACCAGGACACCAATCCAGGCCTCCAACCCAGGGACTTATGTGATATGTTCCAGTTCTCCATGGTAGATCACTTCTTCTCTGGTTTGGGGAATGACATGATGTCTCTTCAAATGAGTTATTCTTACCAAGTAGGTTATGATCAACTCATGGCATCAGACAGGTAGGGTTTGAAATCATGATACATTTTTAAAGAGACAAATTAGCTTTTCTCTCTCTAGGCCAGCTTGTTTCATTCTGTTGTTGGTATTAGGATCAGTCCCCTGATGTCCATAAAGGCTAATAACAAAAATAGCATCACCAGTTTGTAAAACCTTATGATATGGGTTTAATTCTCAGGCTCTTTTCAAGCCCCACCTGGTCTCTCCTGAGCTCAGACACCCAATGAGGGTGTGATGTTCCTATCCCCAGCTTTCCAGTGTGTTCTGAGGCCCTCGTGAGAAGCAATGGGACTGATGTGTCCTGAAGGCTCTCTGTTGACCCATTAACACACTCAGATACTGGCTTCCTTTTTTAATCTAACACCTACTTCCTAGGTAACATTATTATTAATCCCCCTATACAAATAGAAACTATAAATAGCTTATTTGGCTCTGAATGAGATTTTTTCTCAGCAGAGCATTTTCTCAAGTCATTATCATTTTACGGTGTCAAGACAAAAGGTGTAGAGGAAGCACATCTAGAGAGAAAACTGTAAAAAATAATTTTTCTGACCACCGTTTCATGGTTTGGTGCAGCTGTTTTTCTTGGTACCCTGAAGAAACTTTTATGGTTTCTGATGTGCACAGGTGAGAGATATTAATGGAAAAGTGTTTCATTTTTAACAGGGTACATCCTTTTTGGATGGAACTCATGTTTCATCTGTTTTGTGGCAACTCTCAATTGTAAAGCTGAGAGTTATAAGGAAAAAAATTTCCACAGCTAAATTTTGGTTCAGGGGAAAAAAATGCTACATGAAATCACAATAGTATGAAGAGAATGCAGCTTTGAGGACTTTCACAAATGCTCACTCTGTACTTCATTTAAGTTACAGAATGTTAGAAGTAAAGAAAGATTTAAAGAGCACATTACAGCATTTCTTAATTTATTGCAACAACTGCCAAGCAACAACCAACCCCCCCCCCAACACACACACACACACAAACACCTTTTTTCTTTAAAGTTGGAGTTTGAAATAGAATGAAATTTAGCACTTGCATTTCTTCACTTCCTGTCTTCTGTGTCTAAGATTAGCAAACTCAATTTTGGTCATATCCTTGCGACTGAGTTCACAATAAATTGGTCCTTTAAAGTAAGTTTTGTTGCTAGATTTAAAACAATGAAACCTCTTTGTTTGGCCAACAACTGTTTTGTTAGCAATAAAGCCTATATTATAAAATGGTTGCAAAAGATGAAATATGAAGGCATGGAACCTGGAAACAATACGGTGGTTAGGATGTATGCCTAGGTGTTGATGTGGCTGGTGAGAGATAGAGATGCTGACTTCGCTGGTGAGGTCAGATGTTGAGCAAATAGAATACCCACAAAGAATGCTGGGTAGAGCACATGCAAAATAGGTTGAGCAGAGCATCCATGAAGAAGTCTCACCGAAACAGTTTTAGGGAATAGCTCTGCTTTATTAGGTGGAACAGGGATATTTAAGTTGGAGTGGGAACTCTCTCTGCTAATCAAGTATAAGGGTGGGAACTCTCTCAGCCAATCATGTGGGTTTAATCATGAAGGGATTAAAAGAAGGAATTTCATTTGAGCCAGCAATACCACTCCTGGGAATATACCCTGGAAGCCCAAAACCACACAGCAGCGACACCATCTGCACTTCTATGTTCACAGCAGCACTATTCACAATAGCCAGAATCTGGAAACAACTTGAGTGCCCAAGAACAGATGACAGGATAAAAAAAACTATGGTACATCTACACAATGTAATACTATGCACTTGTTAGAAAAAATGAAGTTATGAAATTTGCCTATGAATGGATTGACATGGAAAGTATCACACTGAATGAAATTAGCCAGAGGGAAAAGACAGATACACAATGACTGTATTCATTTGTGGGATATAAAAAATATATGCTATTAATATCCAAGGCCCGGCAGTCTTTTTTAATCCGGCCCAGGTATGCTGATCCAGAGACTCACAGACATGGGGCAGAGCTGCTACTGGCTCTCCATGTGCCCAGCCGCTCACGAGGTGCCCGGAAGGGATGTCAGGTCCTAGCCCTGGCCCGCTACCCCAGCAGAGCCTCACAACAAACCAGACGACCCCCACGCCAGGAGGGCCTCCATTTTCCACATCCGGACTTCCCTATTCTCAGAACTCCACCCAGCAGACCAGCCTATCACAGCCCGGCGGCCACGCAGTTCATCAATAAATGCTGGATTTAGAAATGACTACAAGAGTATGCTACCAGCATGGTAGAGCCAGGCAAGCTACCTGTGTCATATGTGATATGCCAAATACCAGTAGCAATTATAGACCTCATTCCCATGACCTGATGGAATGGTTTGAGGCTCTTTATGTTCCTGGAGCAAACAGGTGCCCTTGGGCTCTACTTGCATGAGACAGGTCATATGGAGATGTTACTGGTGCCTGCTCGAGCAAATCGATGATGAACGGGAAGACAGTGATACAGTGATCCAACGCCAGGCAAAGCATGGACCAGGAGGACTTGTCAGTGGTTGGAATCTACCACAAGTGTATGGGGAGTCAGAGATTAGGTAAGATAGAGAAGGAACCGTTTCCTAATAATTGCTGAAAACGGTAACGCCAGTCGAGAACTGAGCATTGAATATATTCAAAGGATATACATGATGACCCCTGAAAGTATGTATTGAAAGCTACAATGTGTAAGAGAGAAGGTGGAGAGAGAGAGAGAGAAAGAGAGAGAGGCATAGCACCTGTCATTGCAATAGGACTCTTGCTGTCTTTGTGGCTACTTCAGTCATCAGTACCCTATATGGTCTCCTGAACCCATCAAGAAGGATTAATGACATTGGAGGCAAAAGTAAACCCTAAGAATGCCAGGTAAGGTTCCCCAAAACACAAACACGAGGGTAGCTTGATTTCCCATGCATACAACTATTTCATGTCACTTCCTTGCGAGTATGCTTTGTTATGGTTCACATCACATCACCTATAAGTAATTATAGGAACTGGGAAAATATGATGCAAGAGAGAGATTTCAGGATCTATCTATTCAACTAGTATTTGGTAGTCTTTACATCTATCAGTCTGTTATTCTAAAATTCCTAATTGTTTACACCCCTAAGTACGTCTTCTCCATCCATGCTTTATTGGACCCTTGCAAATGATCTCCATAAGGTTTTGTACACTGGCATGTTTTTAAGATGCCCGTTGACATCTTAGCATCAATGCTTAGTCTCTCCTTTTTATACTTTGCTAGCATTAGGACTTTATGAACAAAGTTTCTGACATTGGTTGCTTTTTTTTTCCTTATTTCAAATTCTTTCACTTCTATGAGTGTGACCAGACACTGAGAGGTATTTAGAGTTCTTCAAACACATCAAGCACTAAACAAATGGGATGCAGATTTTGGTAGATCAGTTTTACTTCTTTTACTAACTAGTATTACAGGAAGTTGTACATATATATGTCCATATGTGTATATATATACACATACATGCATACATATATGTGCATACATATATTTATTTATAAATATATAGCAGGCATGTAAATATACATATATGTTACGATTTTCTACTATGAAAGTTCCAATAATATAAATGAAACAATAGAATGTAACGATTTATTTTAGATGGGAAAATTGTTAAAACTGTTAAAAACTGTTCAATGTGATGTAAAAATCTTCTCCAGTTTGCATTGTTTCTTTGGCTAGTTATAATTGCTTGTACCAGCTGCTTTTTGGAGGAGAAGATATGTTACTCTTTAAAAAATACAAATAAGAAAAAGGATTCCGACTACTTGTCTGTGCAGGTTAGTGCAAATACAATGACACACTAGCTCTTATTATATAGAGAATTTAATGGGTCCTCTAACACACTGCATCAGAAATTGTTGTTTTCACCAAATGGTTACATTCAGAATTAATGTAAATTAATTTGAATGTCTCTTAATGTCTCAAAAATATGGTCTCTGCACATTGTGTAAATATGAACATATGTAAAACTGTCCCCTGCACCACACGCATAAAACAATCATAACAGAAATTTTATGATCTCCCCAAAAGCTCCCCACAAAATGGCAAAATAAATTTTATGGTCTCAGCTACATTTAACTTCACAAAACATTTTTCTTAACGAAGCTAGGAGTTTTGGTAGTTTCATCTTTGCATTTCCTGTATCACTTGAAATGTGCTCACTGGGGAACTCTGAAAATGCTGGGTGAATTGATTTTCTCACTGATCATTCCAAAATCACAGTGCTAAGCACCATGAGAATAAAATTGTTGGTAGATGCCCCTGGATAAATCCTGAAGTTTCTACACATGCAAAGTATGTGTGATTAAGTGAGAAATTGAGAAGGCCAAGTTCTGAGTAACTTTATTCTGTTAAGAAAAAATGTCTCCTACATCTTCTTAATGGCATAGTATCCACTATCCTAGAACATGCTTAAAAGAAGGCATCACTTGTCATTTTCCTCCATAAAGTAAAAAGCTCATCAAGATGGAAGAAACAATTATAGAAATTGAACTAATAAACCATTATTAAATATTTACTAAAACCATCCTGTGTAGGAGTCACTGATGCAATTTTAAAATAATGTTCTCATCATAACACTTGCACTATAACCTCTTCCACATTTAATTTTTTTTATTCACGTAGGAAATGACAATAGTTACGTTTCTTCACTTCCCATAGTGGCCAAGAAAATGAAAAGACCAAAACGATTAGTCCTTAAAACTCGATTAGTCTTAAGGAGTTAGTGCTTCTTGGGGTCACACTGATAATCACAGAGTAAAATAAGTGTACCTTAGGCTACTCTCAACTTTGAAGTGTCAAAGTTCCATCTCTGGGATTACTCAAAGAAAGAGATATATAAGGATTTGTAGTAGGAGTCTAAGATAAATGAATTAGTGTAGGAGAAGTATACAATTGCTTTTCCAAAGTCACTAAGGATTGTGAATTTAAGCAATGATTTCTAGCCATAGAGAGCTCAGAGCAGTAATGAGGCTGCCACCAGTCGTAGCAGGCACTTGGAGGGGCATAGCTGTTGTTTGTGTGTGTTGTTCTGTTCCAGTGAGAGCTGTGTCTAGTGCCCCATCTTGACTGTTCACCATTATGCTTCATTCCCTCCTTCACAGAGACTAGGAAGCGATATGGCTCAAGCAGATTCTTCTTAGAAACATGGAACTTATGTGGAGCTACACATTTCCTTTTCTTCTGCTTTATAGAGAGTAGGACAGAATTTTGTTGCCAGAAAGAAAATAAAAATCTTTTCAGCTTTAAGAAGAATCCATATCTGAAGCTAGGAATTAGGTTGGAAGTTTAATACTAATAGCAATACAGAAATGAAAACAATAGAGAAAGGATGTTAATGGGAGAGAATGTGAATGTGAGATGATAATGATGAGAATGATGAAGATGTAACGATGTACTATGCACAATTCATGTTTTTCTACCACTGAGTCTCAGTTCACACATAATTACAGTCTGAATTCACACATAATTACAGTCTTCCTAATTATGGAAGCCGGCAAACTACCTTTCTCGATTAAATGTAACTTCTGTTTCCATTGCTTATAGCCAAGAATATCAATTAACACAATTTTAAATTCCATTTACTTTAAAAATGTATGATATTAAATATTATTACTACTAATAATATACCAAACTAAGTGGCAAGTACCTAATACGTAGCATTATTTCTTCATGTATCAGCATTACTACTGATCATATGTTTTTACTGACAAACATAAGCAAAGGATATTGAAGATACTTTTGCTGTGGCATTCTACTACTAAAAGATGGATCATTAGGACTTGAACATTTGTAGGTAAGCAAGACCAAAGTTCTGGGCTTCAGATCTCTGACTTAGAGTAGATAAAGCCATGTCAAGTGGATGTCAAGTTTTCAAAAAATTCAACAGGATAAATAACATAGCTTAAAATGCTAAGAGAAACTCATGCAAACAAGGTAGAAGTAAATTAAAGTTGATATAAATTGATATCTTCAGAGACTCACAGACATAGGGCAGAGCTGCTACTGGCTCTCCCTGTGCCCAGCCACTCACGAGGTGCCAGGGAGGGATGGCGAGTCCTAGCCCTGGCCCGCCACCCCAGCAGAGCCTCACAACAAACCAGACGACCCTCCACTCCAGGAGGGCCTCCATTTTCCACATCCGGACTTCCCTATCCTCAGAACTCCACCAGCAGACCAGCCTATCACAGCCCAGCTCACGCAACCACAAGCAGCCGCACGGTTCATCAATGCTGGACATCAGAGGTGACTGCAAGACTATGCCACCCTCACGGCAGAGCCTGGCAAGCTACCCATGTCGGATTTGATATGCCAAATACCAGTAACAATTATAGACCTCATTCCCATGACCTGATGGAATGGTTTAAGGCTCTTTATGTTCCTGGAGCAAGCAGGTGCCCTTGTACTCTACTCGCATGAGACAGGACATATGGAGATGTTACTGGTGCCCACTCGAGCAAATCGATGATCAATGGGAAGACAGTGATACAGTGATACAGTACTGATAAACTTTACATATGAATTTAAATTTGTGTAATCATATATTCATTATTTTGGCAACATTTGATGATATGCTATAAATTTCTTTCTGTTGTTGATTATTTGAAACTTTTAATATCTTCTTTATCCTAACCCCCCAATGAAATATAAGCAAATGTACATTGCTTTGTGGAGGAAAAATCAACAGCAAAAGTTTTTATTGCAGTCTGGTGTGCTAGCTGACCATCTTCCACCTTCTCTTTGTGACCAGCATAGTACCAAACCCTGAGGTTTTCAAACTTAAAAATCTTCTCAACTTCTGCTTTATGTGCATTTCCCCCTAAACTTCAGTTTTTATGCTTCCATTTTTTTAAAACCAGCATAGTTTCTGGGCCAAAGTAGGCATCTGTCTGTCTGTCTGTCTGTCTGTCTTCTGTCTTCTCTCTCTCACACAAACACACAAGCATAACACATAATCTTATCCTGATATACACAAGGATAGAGTCATTTAAAAAAATAAAAATGCCAACAAAAGCGTCTTTAATAAGAAGGTGAGGAAGCCAGTTAGGTTGAACAAGATAGGAGTTTTCTAAGCAGAACAAATGGAACTATAAAAACTGCAGTTTTTACTCAAACAGAACTCATGGTTTTGGGAGGACAGATAATGCACTTTTTTACATAAATAAATCTGGATATTTTATGGCTAAGCAGCCCAAAAAGGAAGTCTGGTGCCTGCCAGTCTTTTCAGAGGATACTGAGGCAAATCAGGGAAAGATAAATGGCAGACTGGGATCAGGAAACTAGGGTGACTCTTTATTAAGTGAATGGGTTGTCTGGAGTGGCTGGAATGAGTGACTGCATGAAACAGGACACAATAAAAATTCAAAAGAGAAGTAAATAATTATACTGCAACAACTGACTAAAGATAGGACTGCCTATATGGCCCCTGAATTAGAGCTTTGCATGCCTTCCTCTGCTGTTGAGAAAGCATCTGTTCAGAAGTCTTTATTTTTTTTTCTAAGTTATGGAATGAAAGACACATCAACTCACCTTACACCTGAATACAGCTCACTTGCAGACCTTTTACTTGTAAGGATTTGCCATTACAAATCAATGAGATTTGGGGATAACATTTGTTACAAAGTATTTTTTGCACAAAAGCTGTGAACCATGCATGCCTGAAAAGCATTAAGATAAAACATAATAGACTTGATCCAAGACATGTTTGAACACGCTTACCCTGGGCCAGGCTCTATTCTGGTCTCCAAGAGCTAGAACAGTGAAAGGACTCTCTATCTCCCTCTGTTTTTCTGATGATTCCTCTATTCTCTCCTCCATCTCTCTCTCTTCCTCTTTGTCTCTGTCTCTGTCTCTCACACAAACATACACAATCTTGTCCTGACATATACAAGGATAGAGTCATTTTTAAGACAGAAGAATATCAAGAAAAGCATTTCTAATAAGAAAGCGAGGAAGTCAATTAGGTTGAACAAGGGTTGAACAATTTCTAAACAGAGTAAATGGAAACCAGTCATGGGGGAGGCCTCCTATAGACTGAAGCTAGAGCAATTTTGAAAAAGTAAGATTTGCAACCAATGTTCAATGAGTTTACCCTATTTATCAATCTTACCAAAGAATAAATTCTACCCTCAGTTTTACATTTGCATTATTTGTTCAAAACAGTCCCTGTTTTTTTTTTTCAAGAAGGCCTGGCTTGCTATATCATTTTTGAGTTCCCCTTTGTTATTACTCAATTAATAATAGGAATATAAATATAGTCTCTTTGGGTAATGAAATCTGAGCAGATTCCATTGGTGCCAATAGAACCTGCCACACTTGAGCAGAAAGTTAGAGAATCACTGTGGTATTTTATTATTGCTCCCCACCTCCCACCTTCAAGGAAATAAGACTAGGATACGGACGTGGATTAGTGGGAGAGGAAATTCCTATCAGTGTACGGCACTGAGACCCTTTCTTCGCATGGCACCATCAGATGTGTGACCTCTATAAAAGAGAAAAAACATATTACACCAGACGGTTAAGTGATAACCGCTTCTCTTTCTCTCAGTCTGGAATACAGAAAATTTTTTGGAGTAGCAGGCAAAGAACCCACAGCCAACACATATTATGTGTCTGGGAGAGCAAACGGGGTTTAAGCTACTGAGATGTGAGGGATCTCTGTTATATCAGTGAAATTCTGCTTAGCATTAGAAAAAGCAAAGCTTTTTATGTAGATTCTTCTGAGCTTTCTTATGCTTTGAATCATTTGAGTGCCATATCAGCATTATAATCAAGCTATATTTGTTATTATTCCTATTTTATATAGACAGAAGTTCAGGCATGCTGGGAGAAAAAAAATTTTGATACAGAATGTGGTAAAACTAAGCTTTATTATTTTAAAGACCTTTTTGTTTACCACACAGGCACAAGTGCTTGCTCCCACAAAATGAACTAAGTTCAGGCATTGCATAGATTCTTTGAAAACTACAATAAACCTTCAGGATACTAAGTGCTCTCACTGAGAGGGTGACATGAATTAGTGAACATTATCCTAGTGACCTGGGAAGTTCCTGCAGAGCATTGTTCTCTGAGCAGGCTGAGGTTGTTCCCCAAGAGGCCTCGCCTCAAAGATGGTTGAGACCCAAACATGACATGATGCTTCTTAACGCCTTCTGCTGCGGAAGTGGATAAGGTCGCTTTCAGCTGTCAGCTGGCCACGAGTGGGACCAGCTGTACCATATGCTGGGAAAGCAAGGGCAGGTCTGAAAATGCCTATTTCTAGAAAAGAGCAGAGTCAGAGAAACGGAAAGGGTAGGCTCTGAACTGAGACAGGTGGAAACAAGCACAAATCTGGACAAAGGGTCGTTTGAGCATTAAAGGAATTAGCAAGAGCTGGGCTTGTGGGAGAACACTGGATCTATTACCATGGAAATTAGAGATATCTATTCCAAAACTAGAGAAAAAAAGGAGACCAAAAAGAGAAATCTTCTGTCTTGAATGCATTATGCTGACGTGATGCTTCAATTTTCTGGTAAGAAAATTGGACTGTGCATTTACATTTTAGATGTTTAATTTAGGTTATCATTCTGATTATATGATTATATATGTATATATAATACATATACATATATATATACATACATATATATAAATATATATATATATATATATATATGTATATATATATATATATATATAGCATTCTGTTAATGTTACCTCAGAAAAACCACTTCTCTTTCTCTCTCCAATGAGACACGATGAATACTTTGCCAGAAATATCAAGTTAATGCCCAAGCCGGCTCTATGTTCTGATTTATCTTCCACGTTGACTCCTAGTAACAGAGCCGTACATTAAGGAACAAAGCTTGCTGCTGCGGTATTTATAACCTTGTCTTTTAAAACATTTGGCAGACGTTCAGACCCTCCATATGTTTGCAGTATTAAACTTTACCATAAAAGGAACTTAAGAGTTACATTTGAAGAAAGCTGGTATTGTATGGTCTGAAAGTCTGGCGGTTGAAAAAAAAATAATCAAGTCCAAGTTGAAATAACAGACGTTTTGTGATCCTCCTGAAAGTTTAAATGCCACACAACAAAGTCCTGCTCTCCCTCCCACTGCAGATGGCATATTTCAGGAGCATTTTCAATGACTCTGAGCAGGCACGTTGAGCTTCTGAACCTGGTTTAATAAGCAAGCATTCCTGAGTGGTGAGAACTTGAAAGGAAGGCTACTGGCTGGGTGCACAGGGATCTATCCCCATTACTGTCTCCCAGCACCCTTAAAGCTTATGGAAGTCAGAAAACTTCCTGCCTGGACAGAATCCTTCCAGAGACTCAAGCAATATAAGAAGAAAATACTGGAACCTAATTGTACCTTCACATATCTAAATAGAATATATACCGGTATATTTAAAAATAAGATAACCCTCATCTGTTTTCTTTTACAAGGGGATTTTGGGAGCTTGTGCCAATGGTCTATCCATCTTTAAGAGGGTCCTAGTTCCTGATCAATATTTGATGTATTGTATGAAAGCTAAGAGAGTTCATACTTTAATAGGGTTGGTACAGCTTTTCCTGCCATTATACTGTAAGGTTCTCCAGTGTTGGAACATTGATGGATTATTTAACGAGGGTTTGACGGAGTCATTTCTTTCATTTAAAAAGAAATGGATTTAAAAAAATCCTCATAAGAAAATATTGGCTAAGTATAACAACACTAGGACAGGCAGAAGTTGACGATAGCTGTAGAGAAAATTCTGCTGCTCTTAGAATGATCTTCATTAGCCATATTTCAATTGAACATGAGAAGAAACTAGTCATATTTATGAAGAACTTTATAAGCCAGAAGAGTGGGCTAAATGCAGTGCAGTTCTTGGATTCCACAGTAATTGGACTCTGGATTAAAAGTCATTAGTGGAAACTGTTGAAATTCAAATACAGGCTGTAGTTAAGTTAAAGCATTATGTCAATGTTATTTTTTAGTTTTGATAAATATGTCTGTATATAAGTAACTTTAGGATAAACCGGTTCGAGGGTTTGATAAAGCAATCTATACTATCTTTGCAGATTTTCTGTAAATTTAAAAATGATTTCATGATAGAATTTTTTTTAAATGGTGAAATTGAAGATATGTAAATATTTCAACTATGTCAGTTAACCATAAAATTATTTGACATTCTGACAGAAGAAAATCACTTTGTTTTCATATTTTTACTAATTTTAATTGTAAAGATCTTGATTATATCTTCACAGATATATTTGACTTAAACAGTTTTGCTCTCTTTTTATTTTCCTGATCTACTAATATTTATTTGACAAAGCATTAAGCTATTACTAAAGTAAAAATTATCATTTATTATATATATTCACAGTGAAACGATCCTTACCACTATTGAGATAATTAGCATGTCCATCAAATCCCATATATGCTACACTATTTTACTGACACTATTAAAACTCTAACCGCCTAGGAAATTCAATTATAAAATACAGCACTGTCAACTATAGTCACCGTATTATATATCATATGCTTAGATTGCTTTCATCCTTATCTGAAAGCCTGTGTTCTTTAACCAATCCCTTCTTAGTTACGTCAGTTCTGGCTCTGGTCATCCACTTTGCAAATCTCTTTATCTACAAGTTGAATGAATAGTTTTCATACTGTTATTCATTGATTTGCTCAAGTGGACGCCAGTAGCATTTCCACTTGTCCATAGCACGTATAGATAAATATATACTGACTCCCCTCGAGGTATTGCAGGTGTGCCTGTGGTGCCAGGCTGCATCAGCAGTTGGCAGACAGGAAACAGGCTTGTCTACACCCAGGGCTCTGCCCATGGACCCTGGATGGTGGATGGTTGATGATCTAACATAGAAAAAAGACTGGGTCCTCTGGGATGAACCCAGAGTCAGGGCAGAGCCTGGCAAGCTAACCATGGTGTGTTCGAGTATTGTAAAAAACAGTAACAATAGTGGACCTCTTTCCCAACAAATGGAGATATTATTGGTGCCCACTCAAGCAAATTGATGAACAATGGGAACACAAGTGACAAGTGTGAGAATATACTGCATATATTTTACATTTTATTGTATATATAATTTTTAATTTGTGGTGAATACAATTGGTACTTGTGGGGTTTGGGGGTTGTTTTGGACCACAAAGGTGATATTCAGTGGTTACTACTGGTTCTGCACTTTGGAATCACTCCTGGCAGTGTTCAGGGAACTATAGTGGATCTGGGGATTGAACCTGGGTCAGCCCTGTGGAAGGAAAATGCCCTATCTATTGTACTTATGCTCTGGCTAAGTAAATGACCCTTTTAAAAAGAATGTTAAATGATAGGGGAAAAATCGAGAAGTGTTCCCATTATTTTCTGTATCTTTGACTCAAAATCTTACAATTTTAAAATAGTATATATTTAGAGTAAAATATATATTTTGAATCATTAAAATGAATTTCATTAAATATGGATTCACAAGTTAAGAAAACTTGGTAATTAATAAGTGATCACTGATTAATGCTTTTGGTCCATTCTTATTTTTGAATAGGGTTCATTTGTTTGAAGCATAATTAAGATTAGGTGATGATGGGAAGAAATGGCCAACTGAATCAGTAAAAAAATATAATGATTATTACTGTTACCACATACTTTTCACCAAGAAATTCTTTCTCCAGACCTTGTTTTAACACCATGAAAATCCACATTACTGCTAAAAGAAAGTTTTTTCTCAAATTAAAAAAAATATTGCATGATTAAGACAGTTCATTCTAGTGAATCTATTTCTAGGAGTTCAGAGCAAAGGATAAGTATGGATTCTTCTAGAAATAGAGAAATTTGTTTTAACATAGTCACAGATCCAGAACAAAATGTATGTGACTTAACTCTTCCAGTATAAATGACACTATATTTACTTGGCTTAATATTATCTTATTTATATAATTCCTTGAAAAATGTTATATAAGGGTATGGAAATTTTTTTCAAAAAAATTTTCTTAATATATTAAACTGTATATTATAGGTGATTAATTAGAAGAAAACAAATAAAATATCCAACAGATCACTACTTAGCATCTTAGTTTCCTCATTTGGAAAACTGAGATGATAGTATTCATCTCACTTAGAAAAGGATAAAATAAATACTTGGATATAAGTCTCTTGTATATTGAATGAGATAATGTGCAAAAGTATGAGGAGACCAATTTAGTGCTCCTGACTGTTTTATGTTGATTGAGGATGATAATTGCCTTTGGAAACCCTCAGTGGAGGCAGACTCAATTTTGGGCTCCAGCACGTCATTTTGATATAGAAAACAGTATTTTGGACAGTGCTTTCAGTAGATACCTCTGCTTAAAGTTAGGGAGGGTCACAGACATGGAGCTGATTCTTCCTGTGGACTCCCAAAAAACAAATGCAGCATTGAAGGATCTGGGTCAAGTTCTTTCTGGGGCATTGATTTGCCTTTGCAGACTTCAGAGGAAGGAACTACTTCTCCCCTAGTCTTTCTTGTAGCATCTGCCATCCTTTCTCTCCCATGTCTTCTTCTTTCTGTCTCATTTGCTTCCTTCTCCTACCCATGACAAATGTCTTTCCTTATCTCAGGCCTTCCTTAGTCTATTCCAGCCACATTTTATACTCCTGTCTATCTTATTTCTGCCTCACTATCAACGCTTCCTTCTGACTAGTTGTCTCTTCTAAAGCTTCACTGTGAGCAATCAAGTTCTTTTTTTTTAGAAAAAATACATTTGTCTTCTGATTTTTCATAGAGAGTAAAATTGACTGGTGGAGCATAAACATTTCTTCATCACTGAACTTCAAGGTATTTCTCAGATGCATTTTAAACGAATCTGACTGTCTGTTTGCTCTTCTCACACAGAAAAGCTTCCTGTTCCTTGAGTGCCCCATTCATTTGTTGGTGCTCTGCCTAAAGAACCTTCCAGTACTATCACCCGGAAGTTCTCCCCCAACTTCCTTTATGTGAGAGTTCTTGCTTTGTCTTCTTTGATCAGAGACGCAGCCTCCTGTAGCGCACCTCTCTTCCCTTATCCAGAAAGGTGGTTTCTCTTTCCTTTTGGCTGCTGCTCAAACTTTTATGTATATGCACTTGTACTGGATGTGTTTGCTTCATAACTTTGAGTTCCATGACCAGAAGCTCTCTGTTTTTATTTAGGTGTGTCTTAGTGGGGGAATCACCCAAGCAATGCTCAAGAGACAGAAGGTCCATCCCAGCGATTTTCTGACAATCAGGTTCCTGGTTCAATGCAGTGTCTGGGGAAGCAGCACTGCTTGGATTCTTGGTGCAGGGAGTTACTTTGACCACCCCAGACATGTTCAGGGGCTCTCAGGACCATACTCAGCAGCAGTTATGGAGGGACGGTGCATCCAGAGCTATACCACATGATGCCATGGGGACCACTTGGAGCTGGGATTGGCTGCATATAACATAGCCAACATCTCCAATCTCCCTGATTCAAAGCTATTTGGCTATAACCCAGGCCCAGGGAAGTATTTCATATATGGTAAGGTCCTCAGATAACTGTTGATTTGTTTGAGAGGTACTTTTTAAATGCTAACTATGTATACAGACTCCCACCCACCTTCATATTCTTAAGAAAAGGAGTCCCCAAAACACAAATATATTTTCTATGGCATTTGTCAAGTTTGAATTTCACTGGGTAAAGTATCTGTGAAATTACAAAGGTCAAATGGATTTGGGTACAGAGAGACACAGATACTTAAAATGACCTCAACTCTTCTCTTTTGCATGCTATAATTAACTTTCTTCTCCTACAGATCCTCCCCACTTGGTGGCACCTAGTGTGCAATGATCTCAACAGATTTATATACTCCCAGATAAAGATCCCTGAGAAAGTGTCTATTTTCTGACAAATAATGAATGCAAAACTCATAAGTGTGTTTCTTATTTGGTTGAACTTAGGTCATGTCTCAATCCCTAAATGAATCAATGTCTGCATGATTTAGTAGCAGAGGTCAAAGACAAATAACGTGTGTGCTGAAAGCAGAGGGGAGGTTTCGTACAGAAAGATTTTTTTTAATTAAAACTGGGAAGAGAGAGGGAAATATGTGATGGTGGATAACACCCCCCAAAAAAGATGTTTGCTATGAAAATATCAATAAAAAACTCCTTACTTAACGGTGTAAATTCCTTTTCTCCTTCTGTCCTCCAGGCCCACCTTATGTGTAAATTCCTCTACAGTGTCTCTGAATCTTAAAAACTCTCCCTTGCACCACTGTGTCCCCACCTGAGGACCGTATGGGATGCTGGGGATCAAGCTCAGGTTTGTCACTTGCACAGCAAGGGCAACGCCTACTGTACTGTACTATTGATCCGACCCCATCAGAAGAGGCTGCAACTTGGAACTGTGAGTTCCAAGTTCTAAGGGCACCGAGCCCTACCCAGAGAATCCTTCCAGAGGTCACAGCATTAAATCATATAAAATTTTTGTAGCTCTCATCAAGACATTTTAGATCTCATAAAATCTGAGGCATTTTAGAAGCTCAGTTCTAGAAAGTAGGACAAAGACCAAATTTATATTTATTATTAAAAAAGAACACTATATTGAAGAAACTTATTTTATGAAGAATTGATTGAAAATATACAGTTAGCATGTTCCCATTGGTCAGTGAGAACACTCAGTGTCCCTGGTGAGGCAAACCATTCAGCATAAAGGTAGTAAATTTAGCTCTGCACAGTACCTTCAGAACTCAGAGCTTTAACAATTCTTTGAAAGTTACTTTTACTCCCACACAGTCAAACCACACTTGTTACCTGGGTTCATAAGAAAAAGGATAGATTTAATATAGACATAATGCATATGGAAAAGTATCGGATTATTTTTTCTTTTAGTTTTATTTTTTGAGTGTTGGAGCAGGAGTGGGCCTTGGGTCACACCCAGCATTGCTTAAGGGCTACTCCTGACTCAAGGAATCATATGAAACACCTGGTTGGCCACATGCGTGTCAGTGCCCTAACCACTGTTCTATCTTTCTGGCCCCCTTCTTTTATGATTTTAATAAATCATTATTTTTACTAATTGGAAGGAAAGGGTCTAGATCACACTTAGTGATGCTTACTCCTAGTTTAGTCCTCAGGAGTTATTCCTGGAGGTACTTGGGAATCATATGTGCAGGGATTAAACCTAGATTGAATCCATGCAAGACAAGCAAACAGTTTTCACTTCTCTTCAGCTCTTGACTTTCAGGGGGGAAAAGGTCCAAAGGATTGAACACAGGGTCTCACTAAAGTGCAGCATGTACTCTATCTTTTGTCCTGCTTTTTCTTTTTAAAATTAATAGTCACTATATTCTTACATGTGGCTGCCCACCTACAAGATGGTCAGACTTCTTCGTCAAGACCCTGAATGAACAGTTTGAGGCTCTTCATATTCATGAAGCAACCAGAAGCCATTGGGCTACACTGGTAAGTTGTAGGTCAAATGGAAATGTTACTGGCACCCGCTCGAGCAAATCGATGAATAATGGGATGTCAAGTGATCAAGTGATGTTCCTACAACAGACAGATTAATAGGAAAACATGGGGGAAAGGTTCAGGGAGTAGAAAACACAACTCACAAATTTCTAGACTAACAGTTTCCTCTACTATTAACATATTGCATTAGTGTGAGTGATCTGTTAAAATCTATGAGCAGATATGATAGAAAGTTATGAACTAAAACATATTTTACATAAGGATTCGTTCATTCTTGGCTGCATAATTTATAGACTTATATATATATATAAACATATATCTATAATTATAATACCATAAAGAATAGTTTCATTGTCCTAAAATTCTCACCTGCTTCATCTCACCTCTCTTTTCTCCCTCAAAGCCCTTGGCAACTGATAACTTTATATTTCCATTGTATTTTTCCTTTTTTGAAGTGACATCAGTTTGGAAACATGTAGTTTGCAGCCTCTTTCAGATTGGTCACTTTCATGTGGCAACAGTATTGAAGATTCCTCCAAGTCTTATTGTGGCAGGATAGCTCATTTATTGTTAGCTTTGAACAGTATTTTGTTATCATAATTTATCTTTTCATCTACTGAAGGAAATCTTGGTTGCTTCCAAATTTTGACAATTATAAATAAAGCTGCCATGAACGTTTATGCACAGGTGTTTGTGCAGATAAATATTCTCATCTCATTTGGGAGAATACCTGGGCTCATGATTATTGGACTGTATGGTGAATCTGCATTTTTTATTGTGCCGACTTGCCAAAATGTCTTCCAAAATGGCTATACCATTTTGCATCCCACAAGCAATGAATAAGAGTTCATTTTGTTCCACATTCCTTCAACATTTGGTGTTGTCAGTGCTTTGGATCTTAGCCATTCGGATAAGTGTGCCATCAAATAGACTTTCTATTCAAAGGTGTCTCTTGGTATCATCCCCTGTGACTCTAAATGACTGACTACCTATCATTTTTTCAATGAGCACAGCCATTACCTGTGACCTGGCTGAATGCCCTTTTTTTATCTTCATCCAAGACAGTTAAACTTGCATCAAAATTATACAGAAATCTGGGAATCATTCCATTTTTTATTCACCCAAAATATCTTGGTCAAGGCCATGGAATGTCCATAGTTTACAAGTTTCCCTGCTGATTCTTGGGACTTAGAAATCATAGAACAAGACTAATATTCTGCCTCATCTCTAGCTTATGGGCTTCACTACAGGAACCCCCACCCCCACATGTCCATATCCTTGTTCAGAGCCAATGTCAGTCACTCTGGGCACAGTGCTTTTGAAGCAATGTTTTGCAGAACTCTAAGCCTCTGGCTCCTCATTACTCTGGTCTGAAGATTAACACACATACTACTTGCTCTGCTGAGCATCTTAAATCATTGGGTGAAATAGCTGGTATGAAGTCTCCTGAGACAGAGAACACTAGAAACTCATTGCCTGCATCATTTCTTCCCTCTGTTTCCGCATACACTGCTTGTGCAGATGACCATGTCGCTGCTTAATTTAATTAACTGCATAACCCAGGTCTGACCTTCTGATGCACATCAGAGTTCAGACTTCTTATTCGATATTGCTGAGATTATCACTCTCACTTCTGTTCCTGTTGTTCATCGATTTGCTGGAGTGGGCACCAGTAAAATCTCCATTATTTGGGAATGAGGTCCGTTATTGTTACTGTTTTTGACATATCAAATACACCAAGGGTAGCTTGCCAGACTCTGCCATGGCTCTGGGTTCACCCAAGGTGGCCTAGTCTTTTCTAGGTCAGACCATCAACCATCCAGGATAACAGGGCAGAGCCCTGGGGGTGTAGACAGGGTCTGAGATTAACAGGAAAAATGATGTAGGTGAAAAACTTAATTAAGACTGATCCCAGCTGAACCTACACTAAACCATCTCTTTCCATTTTATAGAAAGAAAGGGAGAGGAGTGGTAAAGAAAAAAAAAAACTTATTTCTATCACAAAGGAGACTCCTCGTATACCTGTATGAAGGATGTTCATGTCAAGTGCATGTGAGAAAAAAATGACTTTGAGTCTATATGATGGTCTCAGTTAGAGGGAACCAGTAAGATGATCAAATCCAGTTACCCCTTTGGTGATGAGCAAGTGGAAGTTCACAGAGGCAAAGCAAGCTCATATATAGATATGATTGCAGGTCTGAGGTAAAAACCATTGTCTTAAAGAAGTTGTTTAAAATTAGAAGTAAATAAAGTCTTCCCTGGCTTCCTTTTCACAGCTTAAGGCTCTATATCTGATGTCTCCCGTTTCTATCTGATGATGGTCTTTCTTGGTGCCCCTGTGGTCATATGTCAGCCACTTTTGTCCAAATTTCTTTAATGGACACATCAACTCCTGGCAACTCAGCTTTTTGTTTCTGCTTCCAAGTTTCTTATCGCTCTCCTTTGCCTTTTCAAAGAACTGGTGGAAGTTTATTCTCTCACTCATGTAGGGTACCTAACACTGTCTCTTTTCAAGACAGGGAGCTCCCTAAATATCAGTATACATTTTCACACCCAGGCTCCCACAGAAAGAATTATTAACCTTATTTTATTTTGAAAGGATTTTGTTAAAAATAATCCATTATGCTAATGTCTGATAAAAATTTGTGCTTTGACAAATGCAATCCGAACACATCCCTGGGGACTGATTTTTAAACTCATACTATTTGGTTAGTGATAGTTAAATCATTCCTTACTTTGTATTCCTCATGGCTATCTTCCAATCACACTTTCTGATCTGGGTAAGGAATCCAATGTAATTAAAATGATCTATTAAAATTTTCCAATAGTGAAAGGATGTAAAATTTTAATTGCCTTGGGCAGCCTGATTGCCCATAAGAAACCATTCTGCTTTGTTCTAATTAAAAAGTAGAAACACTTCATGGAGTCTTAAAACAATCATCCATGAAGCCTAGACTTCGGTATGACACTATGAATAGACCTGGTCTAGAACAGTGGAGAAATGCTCTCCTTAAATTCTTAGAAGTTCTTCAACACACTCCCTTATGGGGGGCACACAGAAATTATTGTGAAGTTTAGAGCATGGGTCTAGAATAAATGAAGCATTATTCCCGGCATAATGTTAGGTTTCTTCTGTCAAGTCATTTTGACTGCTAAGTCGGTATTGATCTCTCCATTCTCAAATATCAAAACTGACTTGTCAGCGATAAAAAGAAAGTGGCCAGAGACCTCCCCGGAATTTCCGGCTTAAAAAAAAAAAAAAATCTTGCTCTTTGCTCTCCAAACGCTCCGCATGTTAAACCTCGCTTTGAATCAGTCTCTCAGACAGATAATGAGGTGGTAACACAGTATAGGAAAATGGATTGAGTGGAAAAGGATTTTGCAGGATATGAGCTGAGATATGTTTACAAAACCAGGCAGCACTCATTAATAAAACTCATTCTTTGGGCCTCACTCTTAATCTGTCTTTCCTGCCTAGTTGGAAGCTGGGATTTTTTAGAAAGGAATAACACATCAAACAACACATCTGCGTGGTTAATGGAGGTGTCAGACTAGAGTTGGGTTTTAAAATGGAAATCCTTTGGCACACTGCAAAAAGTAGATAAGATCCTTTTTATGGATGGCAAGAATTTAAATACTTTGAATTGCTTTCACAGAATGTCCTTAAGTTTTAATAATATCCAGACTTTCTTTTTTTTGCAGTGAATGAATAAGGAGAAAATGTGTCATATTTTTCCATAATTACAGAGACATGGGCTATTTTGAAAAATGAAAAAAAATGTAATGTGATTCTAGGTTTTTTTTAAATGTATAAATGAATGGAAATTGGGAGCTGCTAATTTCATTTTATTTTTTCAATTTATAGATGAGAAAACAGAGGTGAGTTTACTTGTTTCTTCTAGTTAATTAAATGAAGATTAGAATGGAACTGGGATATTTGGAAACTTAGTTTTATTAGAAAAGGGGTGCTACTGACTGTATATCTGTTATATTTTAATAAAACTGAAGAAACTGAAAGTAGATAAAAGTGGTAATACATATATCAGACTGTTGGATGAGTTCAGAGACTAAATTTGCTTTTGACATCCATGAAGGCGATTTAAAAAATTTTATGAAATAGAAGAATTTGAGGGGATTTATTTATATGATAGTCTGGAGGCCAGAATATCTTTAATAAAACCTTAAGGTGGTGAGGCTTGGAGAAATCAGTGCTGAGAGCTAAAACAATCACAATGATCAAAAAAAGCAGACTGCGAAGTTCTAAGACTATCCTCAGCTTCTAAAACTATAACCAGCTTCCTCTAGACTAAGTGTGAAAGTATGCACAAGCATGTGCATACCCTTTTGTTTAAGTTATTTTTCATTATATTATATGAATATCACTTTTCTTCCTCTTGATCATCAATTTGCTTGAGTGGGCGCCAGTAACATCTCCATATGTCTTGTCACATGCTAGCGTAGCCCAAGGGCATCTGCTTGCCGGGAACATAAAGAGCCTCAAACCGTTCCATCAGGTCATGGGAATGAGGTCTATAATTGTCTGTATATGAATATAGGCATGAAAAAGAAAGAAATGTATTTGAGCTAGGAGAGCTAGTACAGGACTTAAGGTACATGCCTTGCATACAGCTGACTCTAGTTCCATTCCCCAGAACCATATGGTCTTCTAAGATCCATGAGGTATAATACTGGGGACTTGCCTACCACTGCTGAGGTGGCTCAGGTAATCCCTGTGATTCAGGATGAGAGAAGCACTAGGTCTTTGTATGTTGGAACTGTATTGCTGCTAGGTTGGCCCAGAATCACTGACTGTGGCCCCAGGTCCTGAAATACAATTGGAGGACATCTTCCCACCAAAGATGGGAAATGAAAAAAAATGGTAATAGACCTTATGTACAATATACTGAAAAATTAATTCTAGTCCATAACTCACCTCAATGTGAAAATGAAATGGTAGAACGATTGGGTAAGAATTGAAGATGACTGCTGGTATAGAGCCATTACCGACTGAATCCCACAGGACATCAAAAGATCACGTGGCTGCCCACCTACAAGATGGTCAGACTTCTTCGTCAAGACCCTGAACGAACAGTTTGAGGCTCTTCTTATTCCTGAAGCAAGCAGATGTCCTTTGGCTACACTGGCACTTGACAGGGACAAATGGAAATGTTACTGGAGCCGGCTTGAGCAAATCAATGAATAATGGAATGTCAAGTGATCAAGTGAAAAAGATAACCTAACTATAGTGGGAAAAAAAGTAAGACATATTATATCACTTCAAGCAGTAGATGAGTAAGAGCCACTGAACACTCATAAGCAGCTGAATGGTGTTTAGGTTGGAATAAACAGTTTGGAAGAAATACAAAAATTTAAAAAAAAATACTGAACCTCCCTAAACTCTTGCCTGATAATATTATATACGTATATATATGTACATATGTGGGTCAAAAGTGAGACACAAGAATATTATTAGAAGTGCTGCTTGTACCAGTGCGCTTAACTACAATAGAAAGGATAATTAAATTGTATGTCAATGCAATAAATACTGCACAGAAATTTTAGAAAAAAACTAACACTAAATATGCAATGTTCCCATGATTGAACCTTAAAAATAGTGCTGGAGGAAATTTTAAGATAGAATCCCTAAAGTACTAAATTGATTTAATTTCTATCAGGTTCAAAAATTAGGAAAAACAAACTGAGTTTCAAATCAGGCGCAGTAACTGCTTAGGTTGGTAGCAAACTCTATACGTGGGTTAACACCAATAGAAATGACTGGGATTTGGCTCTTGTACAAAACATCTCAACACTGATACAAGTGCTGCTGCCCAGATGCAAACATCTTATTTAATAGATGACCATATAAATATGTATCTGTGTGTACAAATGTGAGCATTTGTACATATTTCTGTATTCATCTACTTAATGACGAACAGAGAGTGTAGAATTCATGAGATGTTAGGCTTTCAGTTATATGCAATATTATGGGGATATGTTAAAATAGCAGATTTCAGCACTCACACTACATGAAATCTTAGTATTGGAATCAGAGAGGAGCTAATAAAAAGCAAGCAAGCTGAACACCTAGATAATTCTTACTAAATAGATTGTTATTTGTTTACATTTTTCAGATTATAATAAGGAGTCTTAACTTTTGTATTTATAATTTGTGCAGGCACATAGAATAAGCTAATCATAAAATTAAGAGCGTGTCTGAATAATTTTTAACTTCAACTAACATTGGTCTACAACACTTGCCATATTTCAGGTGTATAGCTCTTTGCCTTGTCTAAAGTACAGGACTTTGAACTGAAGATGTAAGCATGGAAAATGTATTATTTTCTGTTTTAAGGGAGCTATACTTCTGGGTATGGTTTTCATTTAGTAAATAGCTTTATAGAGTGCTTGGATGTAGAGACTAGGAAGAGGAAGTGTCTGTTAATGGGTGTGGTACACTTTCATACTCGTCACTATCTAGTCTGGCTGTTGGAAGTATACCAACGTGGTGACAAAGTCATTACGACATAATCCCTTTCATAGAACCTCCAGAAATGAATTTGAAGAGCATAGAATGCATTACTGAAACTTTTTTTTCACAGAGAGAAAAGTGAGAAATGAGATTCTGCGTGACTTCACTGCAGAAGCATACTTTCTGGGACATTTATCCTCTTAGTGATCCTATTAGATCACTGATCTCATTAGGTTGGTGAAGTCCACTAAACAAGAATTTGCTATAGTTCAGTGGTGGGGAAGAACAATTCATTTTGTATTAGTCCCCCAGAGCAATCAATGATAATATAATAGAGCACATTTTGCAGGAAAGTAAGCAATTTTTATTGTTCATCTCATTGAACCTCTTGAAACATATAACTCTTTCATATACACATTTTGTAAGCTATAGCTTAATATTTTTGCCAAATAAAATCAACACTGTCCAATGTGGGTTCATTTCTGCTATCATAACTAAAAATGATGGAAACAGGCAAGCGGAGAGAAGCAGAGAGGGAAAGCAACTTTATCCACCAGATGACGCTGGGAATAATTTCTTCTTTGGCTGAAATTATATCACATTAGATGAGATGACTTTACTAATGTTTCTATTTTTAAAATTCTGTATACTAATCAAGATCTTTGACTAGCAGTAATATGTGTCTTGAATTAATTTTTAAAGGAAAATGATTAAGGCTGTTTAGATGAAGTCAACAAATTTATGTGTAGCTATACTTATCTCTGCCTCTTACGGCCTTGTCTCAAGACGAGAATTAAAGTTTCTTCTTCCCATGATTTATGTGCTGCCTATATTTCTATTCCATTTTTCCTTATTCCTAGAGTGAACTATTTTCATCCTAAAATGCTGTTTCTTAGTACGTCTTCAGACATTTTCTCCTTATGCCTCTCCTTCCCATTAGTATATAAACATATTCAAGTCAATCTAATTTGTAAACTAAAATACTCTTCCGTCTCCTTGTCATCCTTTGCTCACTTTTATATACTCTTCCCTGCTAAAATATTTGAAAGAACTGCCCAATCATTTCCTCACCATTCAACCTCCAAATCACTGGAGTCTGGTTAATGCTTCCATTATATCTCTGAAACTGCTCATTAAAACTCATCAAATCCCTCCTAAGTTGATGAATCCAATAACTAATTTTCAATTGCTATCTTAACTTGAGGTTTCTGGAACATTTAATCTTATTGATCTTTCTTTTTCTTATTCAAGTTTACCTTCTTTTGGGGCTCAGACTCACCATTTTTTTCCCTGACTCTCTACTTACTTGATGAAAGAGATTAATTTTCCAGACCATAACTTTCAAAAGAGGCCATGTCCCAGCCACTCTCTTTCCTTGAAGGTGCAGTGAAAGGAAGACATGCAAATACCCCTACCCTCATCTTTCTTGGGACTTAGGTATACTCAGGGAAGGCACAAACAGACTCTCAATTTGGAGATGATTTATTTTGAAGTTTTGGGCTTTCTTATTTTTTCTGCTCACAGATATAATTGACTCAAATGTGCTCCTAATATTCAGGCGGGAAAGAGATCTGTTAAAAATAGTGAAAGTGAATTTCTTCATTATTTTGGAGTTACTGAAGCAGGAAGCTGGTGTGAGGCATTAAAATTGCTGGCTATGGCTTCTGGAGTTTTTTTTTTTTTTTTCTGAATATATGTCAATGGCTCACCAAGCTAAGAAAACAGAGACCACACGAGGTAATTCAAATTAATGTAGGTCAAAGTACAGTGGTTGAAAAGTTATATAAATGATGGCTAAATAGATAAGTCAATAAACACAAGCTATTTCAGCAACATTGGGAAGCTGCTATCAACACTTACCATGAAAAATATATTTTGCAGGAGACATTCAGACAAAGGGTTTAGGTAACCACTTTTATTCTTAAGGAGCAATACATTTAATTTTAATTTTTAAGGTTCCATGAAATATATTTTAAATATTAACAGTACTGATCTATTGATCCTCATATGATTTGCTCTAATATTTTAACTAGGAGAGTTCAAGGTTACTAGTATGGGCTCCAAATATGAATGACTTCCTTGTCAATTTTAAGTGAGAAATCCTTAATTTTTCCTTATACCTAAAATTGCTAGTGCTGGACTATCTGCACTGTTTTAATTGTCTTCCAAAATTAACTTCCAATATCTATAGGCACAGCTTTCATCTCCCTAAATTTCAGTTCAATGACTTCAGCTATGTGAGTGACTTTTACCAAAATATCTTACTTGTGGGATACCTGGGTACATTTGACTTACCATATCCCCAGTAGAAAACATCTTATTCTCCAATGCATGATTCTGCCTTTATTGTTTATCTTTCTTTGTATCAGAGAGAAGCATCCCAGGTGGATATTGAAGGGTCCCACCTGGTGCCTCTCAGCCAACCAAGCCAGTAGTTCAAGGTGAGGATGTGCATTGCTATTCACGTTCTATAGTACTGGAGGTGCTTGTGATCTTCCAAGGTCACACTCAGCAGTGCTCAGGAGCCACAAGGGCCACACCAGGAGATACTCAGGTACCATGTGGTACAGGGATGGAACTGAGGTTGGGCCTATGTGAGGTAAGTGCCTTAGTCATATATTACTCTCCAGCTCCATTATTACTTAATAATTGTTGATCACATGTTGTGCAATTCACGAGCCCAGAGACCCCTTTTATTCCACTTCTGTACAAAACTTTTACTCAAAGAACAGCCAATTATATGCACCCTAAGTATGTCTTGCTCTCTGATAACTCCACACTGTCTCCTCCTATCACTCCTGCTGCTGTTCTTTTTAGACTCTTTATTTTCTCATCTATTACTGCTACAGCTCTGAGTATCCTATAACTTATGTCTCACTCCTTGCTCCATTTCTGATGAGCTCCTGGATAATCTTTATAAAATAAATTTCCTATCATTTTGTTTTCTGGCTTGAAATGCTTCAAGGACACCCCACTATTTATTTTATCTAGTTATTCTGGAGGGTGGTGGGGGCTCTCACATGGTGCTCTATAAGAATGCTCAGCCTACAGTGACTGGAGAGTTTGCCCTGCATGCGGTCTACCCAGGTTCGATACCCGGCATCCCATATGGTCCCCTGAGTATACTGCCAGAAGCAGTTCCTGAGTGAAGAGCCAGGAGTAAACCCTGAGCATCACTGGGTATGACCCAAAAAGCCAAAAAAAAAAGAATGCTCAGCCTACCTGGCTATGAGCACCTGTCAATCCAGTGTTGTGCTATACTCAGGCACAGAGATGTCAGGAAGGATCAGAGGCATCCTGGTGATGTTCAGAGGATAGAACGCAGGGCTTCACATATGTAAGACATGTCTTTGGCTCTTTGAGGGGTTTCCATATCCCTTTCTACTACTTTTAAATGGGGAAACTGTCAAGTCACCCAGCCACATCACACTAAGCCCTTTTCTAGTCTGCTGCATGCAGCAGGAGTTTTATTTCTCACTCTATACAAACATGAGCAATAGCAGAAGCACAGCGAATAAGTAAGAGACTATGAAGGCAGAGGTAAAATGGAAATAGAAGGTGAATAAGGACCCTGAAGCATATGTGAAGGTATAGAAACTTTTCATTGTGACATGGGGACCCAGTGAGGATCTTACAGAATCATCACTTCAGAGATATACTCTATGCAGGCGAGAAAGGATCAGTTAGGAAGTCTTTGGTGAATTCAAGTGAGAGATAACAGTATCCCAAACTTGACTGATGCTACTAAATGTACTTAGAGGTGGTTGGATTCCTGTAGTATTTCGGAGGGGACAGGGTTACACTAGGTGGTGTTAAGTGATTACTCCTAGCTCTGTACTCAGGAATCACTCCTGGTAGGACCAGGGTGCCAGGGATTGAATCTACGTCCACCATGCGCAAGGCAAGCTCCCGACCCACTATAAAATCTATCCAGTCACAACCTGCAGTATTTTGAAGGCTGATCCTACAGGGTTTCATAAATGTTGACTCTGTGTAGTACATGCTACAATGATGGATGTCAAGAATCATTCCAAGATGTAATTCTGAATATTTGCTAGAAAGAGATGTTATCATAGAAATAAGAAACAGGAAGGTTTGTTTGAACCCATTAAGCTTGAGTTATTCTTTCAAAATCTGTGTAGAGTTTATGGTGACATTGTGTCAGCTCATTGGCCTAAAGGAATCCATTCAACTTTCAACTCCCTTTAGTAATTTTAAACTAAAATATGTCATTTCTTCTGGTTTCCTACTACATAAGATGGCTTAATAAGTGGGAGATTTTAGAATAAATGAATAGATAAGTGAAAAAAAATGAGTGAAAGAAAATTTGTACTCCGTGTGAGGACACAATGAAACAAGTAGCACACAAAGTCTGCAGGGAGTTATTTTGCCCGTGGTCATATTCTTCCTGAGGCAGTTCACATCCAATCACTCCTGGAAAAAAATATTATAACAGGAGGCTATTTCAACCGGGTGGGACAATGCCTAGAGCCATTTAACTACATAAATTTCAATAAGCTTGGAGAAAGCTGTCACAGAACCAGCATTTCAGATACACTTTTCCTCTGCCTATTCAACACCAATTTCCATTGGTGTTGACACCAAGAATATTCCCTAACATAAAAGAACTTTCTAATATTATGGAGAATTCTCAGTAAAGCAAGAATTGTGTTGTTTCCAAGTGAACCAGCAATTTCACTTTTTGGGTATCTACCCCCAGGATATAAAAATATTCATTCAAAAGAACATAAGCATACCAATACATATTGCAGCATTTAATATAATAATTGAGAGATAGAATCGAACTAGGTGCCCAACAATAGATGAGTGGATTATGAAGGTGTGGTTTATATACACAATGGAATATTATGCATTTGTAAGTAATGATGAAATTTTGTAATTTGCTACAAATTGAATGGAATTGGAGGATAAGATGTTAAGTGAAGAAAGCCAGAAGAAGATAAACAAAGAGAGGTGGTCTTGCGCATAGGGGAGAGCTGCTATCCGGCTTTCCCCTAGCTCAGCTGATCATGAGGCTTCCGGGAGGTAAGATGGGCTTTGGGAGTGGGCTTATCACCTCTGTATGGCTCAGAAGCAGCTGAATGAGACTCACTCACCATAATTGCCACCATTTTCATGGTCTGGACACCACTGCTCATCAAAATCCACCCAAGAGATGCTGATCAAGACCATTCTAGTAGAAAACCCAGTTCAAGCCCATGTAGGCGGCTCTCAGAGGTGGAAGTCACTGGGCATTCGTGACTTCCGGGAAGACACCAGGATTTGTGGAGTCCCCCTTCCCCTCTCTGACTCATCCCAGAGGCCCAGTGGCCTTGCCCCTGAATTGCCTCAGGGAGATCAGCCATCATGCAGAGACTCAGAAGCGCATGGTGGGTGGGGGAGATCTGCCATCTGACTCTCCCAGAGTCACGCCACCGCTTGCCACGTGGTATATCAAACTAGTGGAACGAATCATGTCCCAGAATATATTACAATCCAAAATGTGTAAGAAAGGGAAGTGAGAAGGAGAGAGAGAGAGGAGAGAGAGAGAGCGAGAAAGAATATAAAGAACCTGCCATAGAGGCAGGCTGGGGAAAGGGGGAGGGAAGTTGGGACATTGGTGGTGGGTAATGGGCATGGGTGGAGGGATGAGTGTTGGAACATTGTAGAACCAGAACTCAAACATGAACATCTTGGGGCCGGAGCGATAGCCCAACGGTTAGGGCGTTTGCCTTGCACTCAGCTGGCCTGTGCCGCCCGGGTTCGAGTCCCGGCATCCTGGCATCCCATATGGTCCCCGAGCACCGCCAGGAGTAATTCCTGAGTGCAGAGCCAGGAGAAACCCCTGAGCATTGCTGGGCGTGATCCAAAAAGCAAAACAACAACAACAACAACAACAACAAAACAAACATGAACATCTTGTAATTGTATATCTATATACATTTGGTATAATAAAAAAGAGATCTAAGAAACATAGAATAATCTAGATAATAATCTCTGATCTAAGAAACATAGAATAAATAGAAGAGGGAATGCAGTGTATTATATAAGGGGTCCCCCTTATATAAGGTGCCCCTTGACCCCAAAGTATAGGGAGGGGAAAGGACAAAAAAGGAATATAAATAGAAGAAGGAATGCAGTGTATTATATAAGGGGTCCTCCTTCTATAAGGTGCCCCTTGACCCCAACGTATAGGGAGGAGAAAGGACAAAAAAGGTAAGAAATTGCAGGCTTGGGAAAGAAGAGGCAGGGGTCAAGGGCCTCAGTCAGGCACATTGGGGACATGAAGGAGTGAGGTCGGCATATATCCAAACTACAGAGTCAGCAACACTAAAAACATGAGATTTGACTACAATAAACAAACTAAAAATGTGCCTGCCAAGGATGTCCAGGCGGAGGGTGTGGAAAGAAACTTGTTGGGTGGGAAGGTGACACTGGTGATGGGGTTGGTGCTAGAACATTGTATGTATAAAACTCAACTATGAATAACCTTGTTAATAACAGGGATTTAATACAATTTTTAAAAAGTCTGACTTTCCAGAGAAACGTGCTTTGCAATGTTGCTACCAGGATTGATGGAAATACCATAAAGTGGCATTTTTCATCTAAATTACTAGCACCCTGGATGGCAATGAGAGCTTCATGGTATTAACCTGAACACAGCTCCTGATACAGAGTAGTGGTCTGTTAAAATTTCTCTCATAGTAAACGGAGGTGTACTGGTAGAAAGAAATGTATGAACTCCAGGACATGTTGGGCCTTTGATCAAAATGGGAATACAACATGGGAATACAATATCTCAAATGATATTAAAAGGGGGTGTGCCTTATTTTATACATGTAAAATAAAGTGCTAATATGTTAATAAGGTGGTATATATACATATAAATACATTTTATATGTAAGAATATGGTAAAATATATACAAACATATATGTATATATATATATTTATATATACATATATATGGCAAACTGCTGAGAATGATTAATGGGCAACTGAAAATATACATAAAAGCCAGAAGGAATTCTTAACAACATACAAAGGGTCTTTATCTCTCCATAATAAGGAAGCACATAAAACCAAACAATACTAAGAAGAACCAGAATTAACAATACTTAGAAGAACTAGATTAACTTAAAACAAGAAATCCTATGGAATAAGGAAAACCTTTTCAACAGATACTGCTAGGGCAACAACTAGACATTCTCATGAAAAATATTAACAAATCTAGGCACAAAATGTTTATCTTTAACAAATATTAAGTTTAAATGGATTTTAGATCTAAATGTAAAACAGCAAATGGAAAATCTATAAAAGTCTTAAAAGATAAGAATAGATTTGTAAACATTTGGGCATGATATAAATATTTTAGATATAACACCAAGGACATGATTCATGAAAGTTGGACTTCATTCCAATAAATATTTTCTAACTTAAAACACAATGTCAAAAGAATGAGAAAAGATGTCACCAATTAGGAGAAAATAATTTTGTGCAAAAATATATATCTGACACTACTTTTCAGATTATTTCATATAATTAAATTTTATAATAAAAGAAATTGCTATCAAATAAATAATGGCCCAAAAATCTTAGCAAAGCTGCCAATTTATCGTACTAAAGCCACAAAAAACATTTGCAAAATATATTCTCACAGTAAGCCATTAAAATTGAAAATTCATTAGCAGATATACTACTAATACGTATTTTAATGTCCAACTGTGCAAAACACAAATAATACCAGATGTTGATAAGGATTTAGAGCAAGGAGGAATCTTGTTTATTAATGGTCAAATAGCAAAATGATACTGTGAATGATAGGGTAGCTATTAAAAAACTAGACAATCTCTTACCATACCATCCATAAATAATATTTCTCGGTATTTTCACAAAGTAATTAAAGATGTGTTGTCTGAGAGGAAATGCTGAATATGGACATTTCTAACAGACTAATTGACATTAGTTTCATTCCTAATTGCCCAAACTAAATTCATAAAAGATGTCTTTCAGCAGTTGAATGGATAAGTAGAATTTGGAACTTTTAGCCAATGGCATATTATTTAGCACTAGGAATACACAAGCTTTCAAGCCATGATGAGGCTTAGTGAAAAATTATATATAGACAAGCGAAGAAAGCCAACCCAAAGAGGTTATCTAGTGTATGATCCAAAAATTACAGAGTAAAATGATCAGTGTTTGGCAGGGGTGGAGTTGAAAAAGAGATGAGCAGAGCACTGAGGACCGTTTAGGGCTCTATAATGTTATTTCTTAAATTAGGAAGACAAATAACTGGTAACTGGACATTTGTAAACATTTATAGAGAGTACAACAGTAAGATTAAACACAAACTCCAGGTTTGCACTATGTTGTATCAATGGCATGTGACAAATATACCACTCAAGCATGGCCTGTAATTTTGTTTGAGGGTTCTTAAGCATGTCCTGCTTAAGGATAATAGGGTAATGGCTAAGAAAATGCTGAGCTGGAAGCAAGCGAAATAGAGGACATTTCTGTACTTCCTCTTAATTCTGTGTGACCTTATAGCTACTCTAAAAACTAAATTCTTTAAATATTAAAAACAAAGCAAAAGTGCAAGTTGGTTATGATTATATCAGAAGTCTGTGAAGAGACTAGAGAAGAGCATCTAAGTTGATGAACTTGAAAATCTAATTTCCTCCTTTCCCTGAATCATCTGACTGAGTAGTAGTAGACTGGGAGAAGCAAGAGTGGAGAGAAATATATGGATATTTATACTCAACGTGCAAGATCAGGAAGTGGTTCTCTTTAGTTTCAGAGCTCTGTGGCAGCTTGGTTTTATATGTGTCTTATTCATGGACAGGCATAACATTATAAGGTCATACATTATTGTTCCAATATGAAAAGACCTCTGGAGACATTTCTGAATAGAGAGTTGACAGTCTCAAATGTAAAGGGAATCCTAATGCTTGAGTGACATCAGTCGAGATGAGATGACTTGTGGAAGTAAAGTGGCACAAGGGATTTTATTTCGATAACTAAATTAGAAAACAATATTTGAGCTTCTGTAGTAGCACAAATAAACTTTCAAACTCTATTATAGGGCGTGCTTAAGTCAGAACAGGTATAAGGACTTGAAATTTCAACTTACTTGCCCTTCATTAGCTATTTTGTGGTTTGCTCAGTCTTTATGGAAGACTGGACACTTTCGCAGAGCACACTTGCAACATTGCTGGTGTAAGTGCTGTCACTTCCTTCTTTGAGTTCAGTGATTTTATGGATTGATGAAGCAGTAGAGTGACTCATCATCAGAAGGATGTGAAACAATATAGGATACATTTGCTATGTCCTAAACACTACAGTTGTCTTAATTAGTAATTCATATATTCAGCATATGAACTATGATACAATCACATGTTTAAATATGCAATCATTTCTCAACTTGATTGTAATAACTTCCCTATAATAAAAGAGGTCCTGCTCCATTGCCATGTTGAGTAAATGTTAAATTAATCATGGACCCATTCCAAAACTGCTTTAGGAAAAAAACAGCAAATAAATTGCTTTTCTAAGACTGAATCATGCTGCCTATCTTCTAAAAAGTATTTTTTGTAATTACTTCTTTGATTACTCAAGTGATAATATCAAGTTAGATTCTTAACCTTTTTACCAAATTTTTGTGTAAAAATACATTGGAAATATGACCAGTATTTTAATACACCATGCAAGGTGGAAGCCCTAAGCATTGCCCTAGTTTTATAACAGATTGAACTGAGCATCTGATCGAAAGATGAGATAACAAAGGAAAAATCCTGGCAGAGAAATTTACTTTACTTTGAATCTTAATGGAAGACATCTTGAGAAAGAGAAAATTTCACAAAGACTGTTTCAAATGTGCAGATAATTCAGAATGATACAAAATTCACCGCCGCATGTGGCTATAAGAAAAATGAAGTATAGATGAACCAAAATTCATTAGAATCACACTGTTTCCACAAATTAAAGAAAAAATCTCAAGGAAGTTCTTTGGTATCTTAGAGAAATACAGTTGTGGGTTTTGGAGAAAGGAAAATATTTATGTCTGTATGTGTGTGTGTGTGTGTGTCTTTTCACAATTAAGGACTCAATCTCATGGACAAGTAATATCACTAATCCTTGGTCTTATTTCAAAGCTAGCAGGTATATGCACTGTCATCTTTTAAAACTGGTATAATATGTATTCCATTATGATTTGGGATGTAATTTGATTTAAACCTGTTAGTTGAAATGAAAATCAAATTTAATTTTATTTTTGACTAAAAATTCATTTCCACTTCTATTTTCTAGGGAGACTTCTAAGTTGTCCATTATTGGAAGGGTGTTCAGATGAGGAAAAAAACAAGCCAATCCCTTGGAAAAGGAGCATTCATTTTAGGATGAGAAGTCAGATAAACCAAAACTTAATTCTTGAGAATCAAACACAGAATTCAAATAATGCAGTTGAGAGTATGCTGCATTTCCCCTCCTCTCAATGTGTGTTAGAAAAATTATTGCAGGAGGTATGGAAGACTCATAATCAATCATCTTTTTCCAATAGTTTATGTTCATCTGTCCATGAACAGCCCAGGAAGTTTCATTTCCCTAGCTATAGTCACTGCAGTAAAGTTTCCTAGCCTTCTTAAGGGGGAATTGCTGCAGTATGGGCCCTTTTATTGAATAGCACTTCACAAATCCTATGGTTTTTCAAAGAAAGGGTTTCTGGCAACACAATGTCAAACAAAACTATTGTCTGCAATTTCCTAATAGCAGGTATGCAATTCGTACTTGTGTCACATATGGGTACTGTTACAATGTTTAAAGTTTTCATTGTTTTTATCACTTGTATCACTTGTCTTCCCATTGTTCATGGTTTGCTCAGGTGGGCACCAGTAACGTCTCATTTATTGGGGATGAGGTCCATTATTGTTACTGTTTTTGGCATATCGAATATACCACAGGTAGCTTGCCAGGCTCTGGTGTGGCTCTGGGTTCATTCCATGGGGCCCAGTCTATTTCTATGTCAGACCATCAACCGTCCAGAGCCCACGGGGCAGAGCCCTGGGTGTAGACAAGCCTGTCTTCTGTCTGCCACCAGCTGATGCAGCCAGGCACCGTAGCTGCACCTGCAACATCTTGAGGGGCAGTATTGTTTTATATATTTTATAATGATCTATTATGATAAGTGACATTTAATGCTACTGATATGATCTTTTGGGTACCATGAACCACTCCCCATATTAGCTAGCAATATAATCAAGATAATCAAGGTCCTGTATGTTATGACTTCTCCACCAGCTGACCACTCTCAGGTGCCTCTTTAATTTGGCACATATTTATTTCTTGAGAAATCACTATATTGAAATTAGTCAAATAAGTATCCATACCATGACTCCTAAGTGATATTTTTAAAATATTTGTCACTGCCAGCACAACTTTTAGCAACTGTCACCCTAATCTGTCAGTAGTCATAAGCATTGGGGCAGGACTTTGTAGCTTCAGAAAATAGTAAGACTTTATTAAGGCTTATATGATAGATTTTTAGCAATAAATTTTTAATTAGGATGTAATTAGACAGTAATGGTATATATAGTAGTAGAATGTAAATTTAACAGTGATATGCACTAAGAGAAACATTTGATATTTGCTTTTTTGTGGTAATCTGGTTTACCACACCTATGGCCTAGCTGATCCCATAAATATCATCTCTTTCAGGGTCTTTTCCCTGGGAATATGATCATTTATTCAGTCAAAGATTTCCAGATCTTAAAAATTGTTAAAGAGTCCAGGGAGCAATTGACCATTATAGTTCCTATTTTTAAGAATGAGGCCATTTTGGAGGTTAGGTAAAATGAGAAGTCTTGTCAAAATGTGACTTAGAGAATATAATGGATGCAAGGACTTTTAAACAAATCCAATGGTTATTTTTTTTAGTTTTGCTAACATATAATGAAACTGATATTTTTGTAACTCTCAGTAATCCATAATTATGATTTTGGCTCTTGAGATAGGGTTATCATAGTGTAGAAGGGCAAGTGGGATGCACTAAGGTGATTGCTGATCAGTTAGTACACCAACTCAAAATGGTATTATTTTAAAAGGAGAGATTTGTAGACTTGCACTACCCTTGGCGATCTTCATTCAAATGAATAGTCTCATAGATACAGCATAGATCCTGGAAAAGAAAATATGCGCAACTAATCCAAGTATTGGCTCTGCATTCAAAAGTTATGGTGGGTGAGGAGTTTTCTGTATTCTAGAGAAGATAGTGTCCTCTGATCAATTCAATTCACAATGATTTGGTGAGTACATTCTTTCCTACACTGATTGGGTGTTAACTACTAAGCCCTTTAAGTCTGCACATGACAAAGTATAATGATAAAAATTAGAGAAACCCAAATGAAGCAAATATTATAATGATTTTGGTATATTAAATCTTGGAGATATTCTATTGGCATTATTGATGTGTACTAACATGTATGACCCTCTGAGCAACATGTGTGTTATTATTTAGCTTCATCAGTGGCCTGAGTTGCAATAGGTGTGGACCACTCACCAACAATTAGATTATCATTGAGTATATCTTTTACCTACTGATAGAATGCACATTCTCCATGACTTGGAACACATTTTCCAGTCTTGATTAGGAGCTCCCTACAATGTGATTAAATGAAGCAGCATTTCACAGAGGGGGCAGGAATAAATGTATTTCATTTATAAGGAGGCCCAAATGTCTTCTTAGATTTAAGGTCAATTTTCTATGCATTTTAATTTAATGAACCATTCCAAATGTTGGCACTGGATTAAATGTGCTCACACATACATTCTGAATTGAACTGATCTTTACAGGAACCTTAAAAGAAGTTAGGTTTTGTATCTCATAAATGGAATTGTATTTAAGTCCCCATTTTCTAACCTTCCTTTAATCCATCTTTAGTAGTTATTGAACATCATAGGTAATGACTGTTTATGAAACTTTTAAGAACTTTTTGGCTTAAGACATTGGATTGGACATCCTATTTCACTGAACTGTAATTTTTTAGAAAGACTTTCTATAATAATAAATTATCACTTTCACCCATTACCTTGTTTAATGATCATTCCTATGCCTCTCCTCTTACATAATACCATTATGTCTGTGATTTGAATACAGTCCACTTCTCTTCAGGCATTAATGTTCAAGGTAATATCTCTTGTTTTTTTTCTTTATTGTTTGTAATTGAATTCCTCAAATTAGCCAGTCTTTATTTCTTTTTAATCCAAATATTTCTAAGTTTAAACATAAATCCTTGAAGAAATTTCTATTGTTCTGTTTCAGTTTTGTTTTGTTGATACTTGGTGATGCCCAGCTTTGCTCAGGGTTACATCCTGATTGTGTACTATCCCTCCTGGTTGGGTGGCTATCTGGAGTACTAGGGAAAGTGCCTGGATTGGCTGGATGTAAGTTAAACTCCCAACGTTTGGTGCCATCACTCCACCTCCTGCTATTGTTATGGGAAGATAAACCCAATGGTGAAGTCAATATTGTGGATATTTTGCCTGTCTTTTTCTATGAATTTTGTGGTACAGGTATGATATCAATATATGAATTTCTAATAAACGTTGTATTATCTTTTATGATTGGCTGGGCACAGTGAGAGCCAGTAGCAGCTCTGCCCCATGTTTGTCTCTCATCAGGAGTTAATACAATTAAAAAAAAATCCTGCTTAAGTCCCTAAGAAAATCAAAAGTAACATTTCTCTTCCCATTTATGGCACAGCCCTCAAGTCTGAGAAAAATACACTTTGGGAACCAGAAAAGATTGCACAAAGGCAACCTGAAAAGTTCTTGGTGAAAAACACAAGTCCTCTAGGGTAGTACAAAAGTATGTGCAAACTTATTTACAAACATTTACATTTCCAAACAGAATGAGTTATTTCTTCAGCTGCTCAACACCAATGATCCATAGGTATTTCAAAGGGCATGAAGATATGCCCACTGTAGGCGTGAAGATATGCCCACTGTATCTGTGGGCACATCAGAATGCATAGAACTAGGTAGCGGCCATGGGTTTTCAGTCTAATGCCTATCAGAGTATGTAGAAGCATCTTTCTTTACATTTTAAAAGCTGTACAACCCAAAAAGCACTGAGCAGATGTTTCTATGATCTTGCACAAACAGACGTTAAGTACTACTGATTTCACTCATTTGTTCGACAACTTGCCCTAAAATCTCGTCAACAACATCAACATTGTAATTCACTTGCTGAAGGTCGAGGTCGGGAACAATCATGACCAGCAAGCTGTCCTACATTCACACGAAGAGATCGAAGTTTGAGGCTAGACAGGGCACCTCAGCTTCAGGCAGTCTGCGAGCTCACTGATCACTTTTGTGGCACGAATGGGAAGTATATGGTCAGTGACATCATGAAATAAGCAACAAGCTGAAGCTCCAAGTAGCTCGCAGACCTGAAAAAAAATCATGAGGTGTCCGGGAGGGATGGCAGGTTCTAGCCCTGGCCCGCCACCCCAGCAGAGCCTTACAACAAGCCAGACGACCCCCACTCCATGAGGACCTCCATTTTCCACATCCGGACTTCCTCCTCATCAGAACTCCACCCAGCAGACCAGCCTATCACAGCCCTGCTCATCAAGATCCACCCTGCTGCAGTCTTTTAATCCGGCCCAGGTATGATGATCCAGAGACAGACATGGGGCAGAGCTGCTACTGGCTCTCACTGTGCCCAGCCAATCATGAGGTGCCCGGGAGGGATGGCAGGTTCTAGCCCTGGCCCGCCACCCCAGCAGAGCCTCACAACAAGCCAGACGACCCCCCACTCCATGAGGACCTCCATTTTCCACATCCGACTTCCTCCTCATCAGAACTCACCCAGCAGACCAGCCTATCACAGCCCGGCCTCGGTTCATCAATAAATGCTGGAGTTTGAGATGACTACAAGAGTATGCTACCTGCACGGCAGAGCCTGGCAAGCTACCAGTGTCATATTTGATATGCCAGATACCAGTAACAATTATAGACCTCATTCCCATGACCTGATGGAATGGTTTGAGGCTCTTTATGTTCCTGGAGCAAGCAGGTGCCCTTGGGCCCTACTTGCATGAGACAGGTCATATGGAGATGTTACTGGTGCCCGCTCGAATAAATCGAAGATGAACGGGAAGACAGTTAGAAGACAGTAATATCTTTTATGCATGATGTGAGGAGTTATCCAATTTTACTCTTGCACATGACAGCCCAGTTTTCTTACACCATATATTAAAATGACTTTGTTTTTCACTATATATATTCTTAGCTTTGTTACAATTATTAAGTGTATTAAATGTGAGGATTTATTTCTAGGTTTTCAGTTCATCTCCATTGATCTGAATATCTATTTTTATTCCAATGCCACATTGTTTTACTTACTATAGCACTGAGGCATAGTTTGAATTTGGGGGAACCATGGAAAATAAAATTTATTCTAGGGATTGTAAATAATTTTAAATATGTACAATTCCTTAAATGTAATTCAAGAATAAACCAAAGGAAAGCCACATGATTATATCTAACTATCTATCTACCTAGCTACCTACCTAGCTACCTACCTAGCTACCTACCTAGCTACCCATCTACCTAGCTACCTACCTAGCTACCTACCTATCTACCTATCTATCTATCTATCTATCTATCTATCTATCTATCTATCTATCTATCTATCTATCTATCTATCTATCTATCTATCTATCTATCTATCTATCTATCTATCTATCTATCTATCTATCTATCTATCTATCTATCTATCTATCTATCCACCACCACCATCCACCACCATACCCACCCACCCCCATCTATCTATCTATCTATCTATCTATCTATCTATCTATCTATCTATCTATCTATCTATCTATCTATCTATCTATCCATCTATCTATCTATCTTCTATCTGTCTATCTGTCTGTCTGTCTGTCTGTCCATCTCTCTATCTATATATTCACCTGTCAGTGGATATTTGCAGATATTGGGTACTTTTTAGTTTAAGATTATTATGAGTTACCTATTATGAGCACTTATGTTCATATTTTGTATATTCACATAGATTTCAGTTTACTTATTTAAAGAATTATAGATTGGATGCTTTAAATGTAAGGAACAGAGAGTTGTTAATTTTTTACATTTCCTGTATACAAAATAATCTTTCTTTCCATAGGGATGTCTAAAATAACTCTACTATGGACATTTCATATGATACATAAATATACTTTATTTCAACACAGCACAAAGAGTTGGAATTGGAAATGTATTGGAAGCCAAGTTTTGCCATTGACAAAACATAATATTTGCCAAATCACTGTATTTCTCTAAACTCCATTTTTTCTCATCTCCCAAATGAAAATCACAGAAATACCTGTCTTTATAGTTTGTTCAAAGCCCTAGAAAAGCTTTAAAAAAGTAAAAAAAGTCTTTGTTCCAGTGCCCATCATACAGTAAATGATAAACAGATATGCCTGGCACAGAAAATCTCAGAGTGGCTCAGAAAATGAGTTTTCTAGTACAGTGACTTTCGATCTCTTTATACTAGTTGAATACCACTCTACCCGCACGGCAGAGCCTGGCAAGATACCCGTGTCATATTTGATATGCCAGATACCAGTAACAATTATAGACCTCATTCCCATGACCTGATGGAATGTTTTGAGGCTCTTTATGTTCCTGGAGCAAGCAGGTGCCCTTGGGCTCTACTTGCATGAGACAGGTCATATGGAGATGTTACTGGTGTCCGCTCGAGCAAATTGAAACGGGAAGACAGTGATACAGTGACCACTGGTAAATATGGCAATGAAATATGATAGCTGACTTTGATACAGCAGAAAGGGAATTTCATGTCTATTTAAACATTATTTATGGACTGGAGCGATAGCCCAGCAGGTAGGGCATTTGCCTTGCACGTGGCCTGCCTGCCGGCCCAGGTTCGATCCCGGCATCCTATATGGTCCCCGAGCACTGCGAGGAGTAATTCCTGAGTGCAGAGCCAGGAGTAACCCCTGAGCATTCCCGGGTGTGACCCAAAAGAAAAAAAAAATTATTTATTAAAAGAAAAGAGGAGAGGGGCCCATAGCATATTATGCTGTGACCCATGCGTTTTACCTATGAAGTATTTTTCTACAATAATCCACAGCATTCCCCACTAGAAGACTCACATTTGTATCCTAAAGAAATATCTAATATCACAGAGCCTTTCTCATTTACTGTGGCATGTAAAATTACTGAGCATTAGCTACCAAAAGATCGTATCAATATGAACTTTGATTTCTTAAGGAGGTCACTGGCAGAAACTGTTAAAAATCAAAAAAATAAAACAAAAGGAACTTAACGCAATTAACAATTATTCTTAGGGCACTCACTCCCAATTGAAAGCTTAGATGCTGTTGTAAACAAGTCTCTTAAAGATGAAGTTTCCAAAAATTAGAATAGATAGCTGTTTTAAGCTGGTCACCAATACATGCTTACAGGAAGTATAGAGAGGGAAGGTAATAAAAGAGCATAATATTATTGGAGTCATCATTGGGAGACAGTGACATATTCTGCGGTGTTTCAATAGTTATATTTTAAGTGACTTTTTTACAGTTTTATTGAGATATTATTATAATAGGTCAAAATGCATACATTTATAACACAACAACATGCACAAATTTAAACTAGAAGATTTGATGCTTGCCATATACTTATACCCTGAAAGTACCCTCAGTGTTAAAATAATGAACATATCCAGCATTTATAAAATGTACTCATGTTATTTTGTACACATCTCTTTTGGGTTTCTGGACCTAGCTTCAAGTCTCCTAGTCTCAGACACCAGCTGGGTGTCCTATAATCCAACATAACTCAATACTCTCTACCCAGACCTAGGAGTCAGTCTTGCAAGACCTCCCTGCTACATCCAAATTATATGTCTCCTGAAACTCAGTTAGTCACCAGTGATTCTTTTTTTTTAATTTTTTTATTTTTTAATTTTTTTTATTATACCACCGTGTGACATACAATTACAAAGGTGTTCATAATTGGTTCTTGGTAATACAGTATTCCAGCACCCATCCCTCCACCAGTGCCCCATTTCCACCACCAATGTACCCCTCCCCTCCCGTCCCCCAGGCCGCCTTAATAGCAGGTACCCCAGTTTCCTCTCTTTCTCTCTCTCTATCTCTCTCTCTGTCTCTGCATCTCTCTCCCTCTTATTTTACACATTGTGGCTAGCCCTGCAGATATTTAGAGTTTATCACTTAAGTCTCTTTGTGTATATTCAGTGGTAAGTTTTAATCTGCCATTACCATTTCCCATATTTATTAAAACAAGTCACCAGTGATTCTGACCAATTTGCTATAGGTGTGGGTTGGGTGTTCGCAGGGCATAGTGTGAGGGCAAAAACAGGTGATGATAAACTCCTTATATTTGATTAATTTGCTTGAGCAACTCTTATAGATCATTAGTCACTCAATGTGATGCTCATCATAAATGAAAATAACTGAGGGAGACCTGAGAAATAGTACAGATGATAAGACATTTGCCTTACATATGACCAACTGTACATTCGGTACATGGCACTGCATGTGGTTTTCCTAAGTACCACAATAGGTCATTCCTAGCCGTGGAGCTAAAAAATAGTCCCTGAGTACCGTGGATGTGACCCAACCTACCTCCCATTCCCCATCATAAGAAATGGATATAGTTCATGAACAACTGGATGGTAAAGATGCAAAGAGCCGGAGCAGGGAAGAGGGAGCTGAGCTCCAACTCTCTGCAGATGCTCCACTCGCCCAACACCTCTGCCTGCTCACCAACGTCTTTGCGGTAACTGAGGAATGTGAGATTTCTGTCCTCTGAGCTGTGCTTTTCAACCTATTACACTTGTGAGCACCAGTCTGCAAACAAGAGGCTGAAAAAAAAACAACAAATCACTCCACTCCAGAGAGTGGTGTGAAGTGACACAAAGAGACTGCCCTTGCCAGAGTGATAAGAATTTGATGCTTTGTGTGTGTGTGTTGAAAAGAATCTGTGGTTAAGTTAGTAAGTTCAGGAATTTGAGTTGCTGCTTGACCCTTGCTTCATTTTCACACCAGGAAAACAGAAGATCATCTTCTATATGGGCACATACGGTATTTGGTGACCCTCTACTGGAAAGAGTAAATGTATAAAACCTCTGGAGCGGCAGGCCTGTGAATTAAAAACCACGGAGTCTGTTTCTTAAAGGAATGGGAGCTGTCTGCTGGTAGGATGGGCCTTGGATCATATGGAACCTTTGCCAGTGGAAGTGAGCAATGCCAGGCAGTGTGTTTTCCAGTTTGAAGATAGTATCCATTTTGTTAGCAGCAGGAAGGAGTGAGAAATTATCCATGAACAATGCTGTTTATTCACAGCCTAGGGGAAAAGAAGTGGATAAAGTGGGGATTAAATTGCCAGCAGCACCGCTATTGCAAGGCTTCAGAAATTACTTCAGTACTTTGATTGTACATTTAAAATGTAAACCACTAAAAATATCAAAGGAGTCTCTCATCCTGCTGTTGGGTAGGTGAGTGAATGTACACTTCTGAGAGGCCATATACATGCCCAACTATGTATAGACCACAGATTGATAAATTGTATATGTCACAGTCTTTATACAGTGTGTGCATGTACATATACAATGTGTATATTGTTGCATTTGCATTCTTGTGACTATAATTATTGTACTGTAGTTTTTAATATTAAAAATAAAAGAATCACACATGTTGGCATATTATAAATGATAAAAGAGAATTATTAATTGAAAAGTTTGCTGAGCAGTGGGAATTCATAAAGTGACAAAACCACCTAAATTATAGGTTTCTCCCAGTTACAGTTGAATCTAAATTTTGGAACCTTAGTGAGTTTGATCTTAGAAATATGTTTTATGATAGTGTGGGGGTGATTGAAGTACATGGTTTTCAATCCTAAAGATCTTGAGATTGCCTCTAAATTATTAGTGATTATTATTTTGTGATTCAGAAATGGGACCTCAATCTTATAAAAATGACTTGCCTAAGGTCAAAAAGTTGTGGATAGATGTAAATAACTGTGTGTGTGTGTGTGTGCGTGTGTGTGTGTGCTTGTATCTGTCTATGTGAGAGAGAGGAGAAAGAGCTTGGATTCTTCTTTTCCATTATAGTTCATCTTAGAGACCAGAACAACTCAGCATCCACCTAGCACTCAGTAATTACTCTCAACAGTTATTCAGTGAATAATTGGATGACTCTGCTTTCAAACATGATTCATGTACACACATCAAGAGGTTTTGCACTTAAAAAATGATTAGTGGAACTGTTTCTAAAGCGATCATCATCAATAAAGTGTGCCCTACCATATGGAGTCACATTGGCTGTATAGACAACCCAATTCCAAATAAAATCTGCCTTCTGAGAAGTGGTAAAGGACAAATTCAATAAAAGAGAGTTTGGTTTAAATAAATGCAAGTCAATAGTGTCTATGATTTCTTCTGTAGAAACATAAACTCAACTAACATAAGAGCAGAAAAGACCCTTAGAGACCAGCTGTCCACAGTGCTCTTTTGCACTTCAGGAAGAACCTCCTCACTGGATTCTCTATTTTCTCCTGCCCTTTCCAGTTCCCTTTTATGAGTTGCTGCCAAAGTGATTTTCTTGCAGATGCAAATATATTAATTTAATTTCCCGCTTGAGGCCTTCAGGAGCACCTCACTGACAATCACAATAAAATCCTTTTCAAAGCCTATAAGACTGTACTGACAAAGAGAAATGTGAGACACATCATGTTCCTTATGTTCCAAACTCAGTGGTGAGCTGCCATTCTCCATGGGTTCTGCTTTTGCCATTCCGGGGTATTTCCAAGTATATCTCTGGTCCCACTTTTGTGAATATCTCATACTTTCAGGTCACTTCATTTCTACTCACTCAGATCTCAATCTCAGCATTATTCTCCCAAGTAAGGATTCTCTGACACCTTAATAAGATCACAATTGTTCACTTCATAAGCTCATAGGTTAAAGACATTTGTCAGTTTGTTCTTACAAATATATATGCATGAGTTTAACATTACAAATGATCTTCCTGTGCGGAGAGATAATACAACCAGAAGGATATTTGCCTTGTACACCTCCAACCTCTGCACCCCACCTGGTCCTTAAGTCCATCAGAATGATCTCTGATCTCAGCCAGGAGTATGCATCATTGTGTAAAGCCAACATGCCAAAAAAACAAAACAAAACAAAACAAGACAAAACAAAAAAGAAGAACACAATGTTCTCCTCTACTAGACTACCAGTTTGACAAAGGCAAGATTTGACTCTGCTTTCACTAATAAATGTCATCTCAAGACAGTTGCTCATTCTATGGTAGGGATCCAGTCAGTAATTAAGTCGATTTTTAAAAATGATTGTCAATCCTTTTTTATCAGGAAAATGGGGAACAGTAACAATTATGACCTTATAGTAGAATCAATAAAATACATAACAATTAAGTTATGACTCTCCCCCAACTATTTATTCTAAATAAATGACAACTGTTATTACTATTAAACAACTTTTGGAAGATGCCTTCTCATAATACATCTTTTTTTTTTCTTTTGGGTCACACCCCGCTTTGCTCAGGGATTACTCCTGACTCTAAGCTCAGAAATAACTCCTGACACTATGTGGGGACCATATGGGATGTCAGGGATCTAACCTGGGTCAGCCACATGCAAGCCAAATGCCCTTCCCACTGGACTATTGCTCCAGACCCTCAAAATACGCCTTAAGGGAAAAAGATATAATAAATGCCAAATGGGTCCTAACATATAATGAAATAAGAACATATATGGTTAAGTAAATAATTTTGATTTTCTTCCTTGACTTGATTAAATAGAAGTTATTATTTTATATAATATTAGTTTTTATATAATAATGTTCTATAGAAAGAGACTGGCCCATTTTAGCAATCCCTAAGTTATAGTCCAGTCAAATGGTTTCTTACAAGTTATTGCGAACTAAGCTAATGGTCAAAATATATAGTTTGGAGAATTTAACTTAAACCTAAAGAAAATATTCCAACAAAATCCTGCTACACTCTTTAAATTACTTGCTCACAGGACACTGTTCATGTGTCATCGTTAGTATGCCAATGAGAACATTTTTGAATTGCTCATGTAGCCCCCTCTTTTTTCATTTGACAGATGAGGGAATCGAGCCAAAGGAAAGCCTAGTTATGTATTTTCCTAAAATGTTATGTTTGGATTCAGAAGGAAAACACAGGTGTAAACATCCAAACAACGGAGGAAACGTGAAAATGTGTATCAGAAAAACACTTTAGCATCAAAGACCTGACTAATAAAATATATCCTCTGCATTTTAATGTTGTGTAAGCTTTTGACATAGAGATAGGAAGCAATAAAGACATTTTCTTAAGACAAACTAAATAAGAATACCATAATAAAATTAGTAAAGACTTAGAAGCTAGAGGCAGAAGTGATAGCATAGAGAGCAGAGAGTTTGTCTTGTACAAGGGCAACCCAAGTTTGATCCCTAACACCCCATATGGTTTCTGAGTCCAACCAAAAATGGTTCATAAGAGTACAGAGCTGGAATCATGCCCTGATCACTGTCAGGAGTTGTCCCCACAAAAAACTTAGAATCTATATATAGCATAAGCATTTATTAAATTTCTTTCATAATAAAAAGAATGAGGGCTTGAATGACAGAGTGTGTGGCTGATCAAAACTTGTTTTAGCACTATTTATGGTTCAACATGATCTAGAGATTTTCCATTTTTCATCAAGTGTTGAAAACTATTCCCTTTCCCCTTGAACACTGACAACCAGAATGACAGTATTGACCTGTCTCTTGGAGATAACTGGTCATGAAATCCAAATATTATATTTGTGAGTAAAACCTAAGCCTTGTGGAGAATTGACGGTAGATTTTCTATGACCATTTCCGGAGTCTCATCTAGAACTTAGCCATATACAAAGCACAATGGCATAGAATTAGATAACAAGGTGAGAAAGGCAGCACAAATTAATGGTTATGATATGTATTAACCTCAGCTAAATATGTGAATTATGAATCTTTAATATTCTAACTCTGACCTTCTAGGTTCTGGATATTACTGAGCAGATAACCCATCTCAGCTGAGAATCTGTGAAACACTTATCCAAGAGCATGATAAGTGGTTACTTTATGGCACTAAGTATTACAAAACATTCATAGACAGAGAGAAATAATATGTAATTTGAAAGAATAAGGGAGAGAAGAAAACACAATTTTAATGCATATCTACAGTATTACTTTGGAGATATGCCTTTATAAATCATTCAATAATATAATATCACTCATATTTAAGATACATGAACTTGCAAAATGTATTATGCATCTTCCTTCTTGACAGAAAATAAGACAAGATGGAAAATAAGAGATATTATATTACTTTTTTTTCAGTGATATCTTGTTCTTACTCACACCATTTTAAGTGTGATTATCAGAGACTATTTCTTCACTTGAGTCAACCAAACAGCATCCAAAGAACTAACAAAAACACTAAAGAGTGACCTAAATGCCCAATAATAACTTAAAATGTATGGGACACAATATATTGACTTTTCCTGTGTTTGCTTTTACTGACATTTCTCAAGTTCAAATCTCAAAACTGCCTATTGCCAGTTGGGAAACTTAACACATAAATGCATTTAGCCCTAAGTTCTCTGTCTAGGAACTAGAACTAAGAACTCTTTTCACTGAGACAACTTGAGAATTAAAGGAGATGGTGTGATAGACATAATTTAACTCCTTTGTTTTAAACCTTCAATATAGGTTTGGGGGTTAGGTGCCTGCCTTCAGACTTCAATAAGACACTGGGCATTCTCCTACTAAAGTGAGTCTTGAAACAAAGATTGCCATCTCCCATTTTGGATCCCTGATTTTTGGTTTGAAAGGAGCATACTATGTGTTGCTTAGGTCTTATTCCTGGTTCTGCACATAGCTGGGAGTGCCCAGCAGGGCTTAGCGACCAATGGGCTGCTGTGGATTTAACCTGGAACTGTCAGGTGCAAGGCACATGTGCCTTACCCACTATACTATCTTTCTAGCCCCCTGAATCCTATTTGGGGGCCATTCCTACAGTTATAGGTATTTCTTTGGGTTTTTAACTTGATAACAGCTGTCCTTTTTGTTGTTTGTTTTGGTTTCAAGTTCCCATTCTACTTCTGAGTATTAAATCTCACCCACCCCACAGAGCAAATATTCTGAACCCCTGGCCTATAAAGAACATAGTCATTAGACAACACTGCTAAAATGTAGTTACATCTGGCCTGCTGCAGAGGGAGGTGGGACAGTGGGTACCAGAGATAGAGGTTAGAAGGACTCTTGAAAACTGATGCAACTAATACACTATTTACGATCATATGTTATGGAGACCAAAGTCACATACTATTGGCCTTCATTCAAGTCCACCTCTGCTGACTAGCAGCACCATTATCTTTAGCAAGCTACCCAACTTCTCCAAACATGGTTCTCTCCAGGTATAAAACAGTGCACAACAAGAGACCACCCTCCTGAGAACACTGTGTGTAGGTTGAGTCTGTAAAGTTAAAGCCCCAGGCCTGGCACATCCCATGCCTATTCAGCGTTAGATGTGTTTGATGCCCTGCCACACCACCTCGGGTCCTGAACAGGTAACACCGAGGTTGATCTGCTGCCAATGGCAGATTTGGTTGCAGATTCAGCTGTGGCCATCTGGCAGGCAGTGTCTGGGAGTGCTGGAGAACGAGGTGGCTTCTGTGTGGGGATCAACAGCATCTGCTTCTGGGAAAGAAGGTCCCTATGCCCCGTGGCATGGAAGCCACTCGTAAATTATCCCAGAAATGGAGATGCAGCTGAGCCTCACTATTTGTGGGAGATGGCACACTCCTTTGCTCAGTTTCGTCTGTTTGGATCTGGGGCCACAGCACCAGTTGGCTTGACAGGAAGCTGCTGGCTTCTGCTGCTCTCCCAGCAGTTCCTGCTGTCTCAACTGCTGTGGTTCCTAGAGGAGCTGGAAGCCTGTGGCTAAAAGATTGTCGCAGAGAGACAAATGCTTATTTACACCAATTTAGGTTATTTAATTTGCCTCTTTGAAAACGTTCAATGATGCCTGTGGTGAGGATGCTTTACCCAAGGTGTCTATATCTTAGTCCTGTGATTAGGTCCTGTGAGAGCCTATAAATAGGTTATGTTAAGTAGTACGGGGGGCTTGCTGGTATAAGTCCACTATCTGAAAGTAGAATGCTCTGGACATTTTTTTTTCTGTATCACTGTATCACTGTCTTCCCGTTCATCATCGATTTGCTGGAGCGGGCCCCAGTAACATCTCCATATGTCCTGTCTCATGCTAGTAGAGCCCAAGGCATTTGCTTGCTCCAGGAACATAAAGAGCCTCAATCCATTCGGAATGAGGTCTATAATTGTTACTGGTATTTGGCATATATATCAAATACAACACGGGTAGCTTGCCAGGCTCTGCCGCAGGTAGCATACTCTTGTAGGCATCTTAAGTCCAGCATTTATTGATGAACCGCGCGCCGCTGATAGGCTGGTCTGCTGGGTGGAGGTCTGAAGAGAAAGAAGTACGGATGTGGAAAATGGAGGCCCTCATGGAGTGGGGGGTGGTCTGGCTTGTTGCGAGGCTCTTCTGGGATGGTGGGCCAGCGCTAGAACCCACCATCCCTCCCGGGAGCCTCGTGAGCGGCTGGTCACAGGGAGAGCCAGTAGCAGCTCTTTTTTTTTTTCTATCCATGTGATAATGGTGTGTCACGACTCCTTAAATAACCAACCTTATCATACCAAACAGGGACATTCTGTCTTTAGGTAGTAGAAAAAACTTGATGGTTTAACATTAGGGACTTTAAAAACATTAGAGTAACATGGCTTATCAACATGACCCCAAGCTTCTGAGCTTCTGACCTAAGAACTATGGAATAAAAAGAATGTATTTGTTTTAAACCATAAAGGTTAAGTCATTTTTGTGACACCAATAGGAAACTAATATAAGTTCTAAAATTAAATTTCTAATTCTTTAAGGTTAAGGTATGTCCTGTCATATTCCTCATCTTCCTTTCTCACTTCATTCCATGTCACCCCGGATATGCCAAACTTCTCTGATTATCATGAATCTAGACTACCACTGTTTATTCAGTGGGTACATTAGTGGAATTTGGAACAAAATATTCCTCACTGGTTGGACAGGATGACTATCCCATACATTTAAATGTATGGAATATCCTGACTATCCTGACTATCCCATACATTTAAGGACTTTTGGCACCCTAGACTCTTTGAATCCTAAATGGCAATGGAATTGTCTGTACATTTTGACAATAAATAACACTCCATCCGTGCCTCCTGCCCCACTCCCAAAGAGTGTTTGTATGTCATGTTAAAGAATATGTAAAAATTCCACATGTACATATTGAGCAACTACGAAACAACAGGAAGTCTTATAATACTGAATAATCTTACTGAACAGAGTTCCTGCCTCTAAGGGAGTTCCATTGCAGTGTGATAGATATTTAAAAACAAATATATAGACAAATAGATAAACACTTTTAGGCCATTTCCAAAGCTATAGAGATAAAGCAGGCTAACAGAGTAGAGGGAAGGATGTAGAGCCTGCTTTATCTGGAGTGATCAGTGAAGACCTTTCTATGGAACTTGCTTTGAGAGGAGAGCTCATGTGAAGGGGAGTCATCACTTTAAGGTTAAGAAAAAGAAAATCCAAAGCAGAAAGAAGAGCCAGTTCAAGGTCCTTTGAGACAGTGAGAGTGAAACTGTGGTGATTTCAAAGGCCAAGAAGGTTAGTGTATGTGGGGCAGAGCAAACAATGAACAGACAGGATAAGAGACAGGCATGAGGAGCGGTAGGGGTCAGATCACTCACTCGGGACATTGTAGGTGTTGGTCGGGAATTTAATCACGGATCCAAGAAAAATTCACTGAGCTTTTTTCAGAAAAGATTTTTCTGAAAAATCTGTTGACAGTATAGTATAAGAAGGTAACCTGAAATCCTGAAATTAGTATTACCCAACTTTTTAAGGTGAATTCCCACCCACTGTCTTGAGATGATCACCAACACCTTTACTGGAAGGATTCAAGCGATGTTTGGTTTAGCTGTTGGGAACCTCTCTATGGAATTCTGTGGGGAGAAGAATGTAAGAAAGGGCACAACCAGGAAGGCAGAAGAAGGAGACCAGCATAAGGCAGAACTGCTTTGGAGGCCCAGAATGATTCACTATCACTATCACCATCCTCCCGTTGATCATCTATTTGCTTTAGTGGGCACCAGTAATATCTCCATATGTCCTGTCTCATGCTAGTAGAGCCCAAGGGTATCTGCTCGCTGCAGGAACATAAAGAGCCTCAAGCCATTATATTAGGTCATGGGAATGAACTAATATAATTGTTACTGGTATTTGGCATATCAAATACAACACGGGCAGCTTGCCAGGCTTGCCGTGCAAGTGGCATACCCTTGTAGTCACCTCTAAATAAAGCATTTATAGATGAACCGCACGGCCACTTGCTGGACGGGCTGTGATAGACTGTTGCTGGGTGGAGTTCTGATGAGAGGGAAGTCTGGATGTGGAAAAATGGCAGCCCGATGGAATGGGGGGGGGTCATCTGGCTTGTTGTGTGGCTCTGCTGGGGTGGTGGGCCAGGGCTAGAACCCGCGATCCCTCCTGGGCACCTCGTGAGCGGCTGGGCACAGGGAGAGCAAGTAGCAGCTCTGCCCCATGTCTGTAAGTCTCTGGATCAGCATACCTAGGCCAGATTGAAAAGAAAAACTGCTGCAGGGTGGGTGTCAATGATCCGGGCTGTGATAGGCTGTCGCTGGGTGGAGTTCTGACTCGAGGGAAGTCTGGATGTGGAAAATGGCAGCCCCATGGAGTGGGGGTCATCTGTCTTGTTGTGCGGCTCTGCTGGGGTGGCGGGCCAGGGCTAGAACCTGCCATCCCTCCTGAGCTCCTCGTGAGCGGCTGGGCACAGGGAGAGCAAGTAGCAGCTCTGCCTCATGTCTGTAAGTCTCTGGATCAGCATACCTGGGCCGGATTGAAAAAAAAATGATTACAGATAATTAAAGTGTTAATGGTGAGTTCTGTGGCTGAACATAGTCTGGTGACAAAAAAGAAGATTCATTAAAGGGTGATTGGTCTGACTTGCCAGTGAAAACTTGAAAACTCATCTGGGAGAGGATAATAGCAATATCACAAATTCAAGCAACACATGTGTCACACACGCTCCACCTTCTCTTACACTTCCATCATCTCCTGCACACAAACAAATTCTCCAGAGCAATCTAGGCAAGCTTTTCCTTTCTCCTCTTTTGAGGTGGTCTTGAAACTCCTACTGTGCCATTTATATTTCTATCTTATTTTTTAATCATAAGGAATACATGTGGTTATTGCTCTTAGGTCATAGTGTCAAATGTGTTCTTTTAACTAGCTATGTTCATTAGCTCTCTTACCTTGGATGAATTATTTCCATTCCCTCAGTTACTAAGTAAAATTGTTTACAGACTACCTAGGTGGCTTGTTTCATGTAGGGAGATGTAAGGAATACAGGCTTTTTTCATATGTATTCTCCACTAGCCAAAGATGAGTGGCTACCTCTACTGTCAAGCGTTGTTACGGTTATTCTTACTTGGCTATTAAGCATTTTCACCCCAGAGGAGAGTCAGTCTTCAGTTGGCATGGCACTGCTTTGGTTGGGTGGTGAAGGTCAGATATCAGAATCAGAATTCAGAGGTGGTGATGGCATTTAGAGAAGCAACACACCAGAGCCTACAAACTGAAACATTCCTCAAAACTAGTTGGAAGAAGGCATGGAATTTGCTTCACATCCAAAATGGCAAAAAGCAGCAGTCTCTTGAAGCTGAATATGTTCATCTTAGCCCAAATTTGTGTAACTTTAATTGCTTCTTGGAGCTGGAGAGATAGTACAACAGGTAGGGTGCTTGCCTCACGCATGGACAATCTGTGTTTGATTCCCAACATCTCAAATGGTCCCCTTAGTACTGCAGTAGTGATCCCTGAGAGTAGAGTCAATAGTCAGCCCTGAGCACTACTGGGTATGACCTAGAAAGGAAACCAACAAAAAAATAAATAAATAAATAAACTGCTTTTTCTGACCCCTACACATCCATAGACATTTGACATATTCCTATAACATAAACTCTAGCAAAATGGAAGGTCTATGTGACTTAGCCCCTTCAATTGTTAAGACTTTTTTTAATATTATTTTTGTTACTATGTTTGAGAAGGACAGAGATATAGCTCAAAAGTTTGATCTCAGGGACTGGTGCGATAGCTCAGAGGGTAGGGCATTTGCCTTGCATGCGGCCGGCCAGTGCTGTCCCGGGTTAGATCCCGGCATCACATCTGGTCCCAGAGCACCACCAGAAGTAATTCCTGAGTGCAGAGCCAGGAGAAACCTCTGAGCATTGCCTGGTGTGACCCAAAAAAAAAGCAAAAAAAAAAAGTCTGACCTCATGCTTTTCAGAGGAGGCCCAGGTTTGATCGCTGACACTGCAAAGCAAACAATCATAAAAGTAAAGCAAAAAAACAAAACAAAAGAAAAAAACAAAGTTTGTGAGATCCCAGGATTTTATGTGCAGAAGTTTATTCTCCACCACCCATAAATCTGAACTAGGCGGCCTGTATCTGAGCCTCAAGAAGCAGCATGCCTTCAGTTTGCTCCCAGTGTCTCAGTAATGACTGGCCCTCAATAGGGTCCAGAGAGAAGGGATGAATCCAAATAGGCCTGTTGGCAGATGGATGGAGAGTGGGGTCACAGGCTACTCTTTTCTCCACTGCAAAGTGATGTAAAGGCAGCAGGCTCCGGAACAACATAAAACTGGAAATTAGGACATAGATCACAGCCCACGTCACCTCTTTCAACTCAGTTTTCACTCAGATTTGAATCCAACTTCTAAATTTGCTCCTTCAGAATCCTGGGAATGCCTGTCTGAATCTCTCCAACTTTTCAGGATTTTTCTTACATAAAAGAAAAACAATACTTTCCATGTGAACCTGTTAGAAGGACTGAGACTCTCTGCAAAGTTTCTTAGCACATGGTCACTGATTTCAGGATTAAAAGTAAGTTTGTACATTCTTCCTTTTCTATCTTTGTTTTCCTCATCGGAAAATGGAGAGGTCAGCAGGATAATTTTGCCAATAAAACCTGTGAAAATTACACAGGTCCACACTTGCTCTCCCTTTCTTAAAAAAAAAATGGGTATTTTGAAGAGGGAGCGAGATGCAGAGACAGAGAGAGAGAGAGAGAGAGAGAGAGAGAGAGAGAGAGAAAGAGAGAGAGAGAGACAGACAGACAGACAGACAGAGACAGAGACAGAGACAAAGAGAGACAGAGAGACAGAAAGAGAAAGAGAGGAAACGGGATACCTGCTACTGAGGCAGCCTGGGAGTGGGTGGGAGGGGAGGGGTACATTGGTGGTGGAAATGGGGCACTGGTGGAGGGATGGGTGCTGGAATACTGTATTACCAAGAACCAATTATGAACACCTTTGTAATTGTATGTCCCACGGTGGTATAATAAAAAAATTTTTAAAAATGGGTATTTTGTCACTTAAAACGTCACTAGAGGGGCCTGAGTGATAGTCCAGTGGGTTATCATTGCCTGGCATGTGGCTGACCTGGGTTAGGTCCCTGGCATCCCATATGGTCCCCCATGCAGTGCCAGGAGTAATTCCTGTGCAGTGTCAGGAGTAATTTCTGAGGGCAGAGCCAGGAGTAACCCCTGAGCATCCCTAGGTGAGGCCTCACAATCAAAAAGTCAGTAGAGAAAGCTAATTTTTAGAAACAGACTTAAACAGTGCAGATGAGTAAGAATGAGTCCATTTAGAAGGTTAAGTATCAAAGGTGGCAGAAATAGGGAAAAAAAGACAATAAACTTCTTCCTCAATTGAAGAAACTAACATTCCACAAGAAGGCTTTAAACTCACACAATGGGACAAATACTTCACTTGTTATCTTGCAATGTTCTCACCATTCTTTAACAGCAAATTTGCATAGCTGTAAACTAGGACTCCAGGGCATAATCCTTAGTTTGCTTAAACAACTGCCAGGACACACAACCATGAGGAGGCGGTGGATAGGGTCAGGTGAGTTAAGAGCCAAATGACCAGGAGAATAAGCAGACCTCATTTTTTCAGAGAGAGCCCCAGCATTGAGAAAATTTTTTGGAAAATTATTGATCACTTTTTTAAATCACTTTTTTCATGAAGGAACTAATATGACTGATAGCAATACCATCTTGCTATTAGTCATAATAGTCCCTTTAATCTCTCTCCAGTAATGAAACATTTGTATTTTCATAATGAAAATTCTGGAAAAATGAAAGAGAGATTTTCCAATCTTACAGAGTCAGGGAAAAATAAAGATACTGATGTAGGTGGGCCTCACGGGTGGCTGATGTGAGGTGGGAAGGGAGAGAGATGGCCACTTTCTCCTCAGCCGCCTCTGCAGCTCGGGACCTGCTGGGCAGGCTAAGGACTGATAAAGTCTGCCACAAGCCCCTGCTCGGGTGGTCCTGAGGTGGCTGTGAAGCCGCACCTGATGTCCACTTGATCTCTAGGCACGGGAGTTGATCCCCACCACCTGAGAGTTCTCAGGGAGCCATGGACTCAGGCTGGAGCAAGGAATTGCCCTTTTCAGGAAAGGAAAGTCAGTCCCTAGTCCTTACCCAGGGTTTCCTCAGAATTCTTGTCTTACCTCACAGAAAAAGAATTTTCAGGAGCAGACGAGCAGTGAAGTAAAACAGATTTTATTATGGGGAAGGAGGAGGTTTTAGGATGGGGAAGGAGGAGGGAAAGTGGGAGTAATGCGCTCAAGGGAAATATGGACTGCTTTATCCTCTTGGGTTGGAATGTTCAGGAATCTTCTGCTGGGCCATCAAAGGTTGATGGGGGGTTAAGAGCTAGGCAGAAGAAGGTGGATCCAGCTTCCTCAGGCTCTATTGTTAGTTAGTGGGTCTTATAAGGTGGCTTATTCCTAGTTCCAAACTCATGGCTACAGTTCACCCCCCCCCCCAGCCTACATCAATCCCTCCTTTTTATGTTCTTCAATGAAATATTTAAATAGACACACACACAAATCCAGATGAGCAGAAGAAAGATAAATTCCATGTATATCAGAGCTCCAGAGACTCCAGATTTAAAGACAGAGCCAGGCAATTCAGGTTTCCTGTGACAACCCCCTTTGAACCCCCCCCCAAGTCCTCCCAGCTAAGAAGAAAGGGCTAGGAGAGGGAGGAGAGGGGCTGCTGCGAAGGGAAGGAAGACAATTTATAGGATGATGAGAAGAAAAACTATTTGGCAGGCAGATGTTTGCCTTTCTGTGTGGATCAGGGATACAGAGTCACCCCCTGGCAATAACTCAGTTCCAAGAATATAGGTCCCTATCTAAACTCTCAGGCTGTTAAAAGAGAACTAAGAACGCTCATTTCCTGGGAGCATGAGAGCTCATGATAGGCGAAGCTCCAGATTCCAACCCCCAGCACCACTGGGTATGGCACAGATGGTCCCACACATAAACTGAGCACCTAGAATCACCTCTGAGCCTCTTCACCCCAAGCAGGATTGGGTTAAAGAGAGAGAAAAATGCTCTTTCTGAGAAGGCATTTGTACATTTTGAAGCAACTTATTCGGTAATCTCTCTCCAGTAAATGAACTCTGATATTCTGGCAACTTTAATAGATGACTTCTTCCTGTCTGTGTATGTGTCTGTGTACTCAAGCTGTCCACTCAGTGCAAACTGAGACTAAGGCGGCTGTCTTTCCCTTTTCACAGGTCTTTGTCACTTAAATGTTCTCTAGAATCATGGTTTTAGATGACCTCATCATGATGGTAGAGCCTAGATAATTAGCATTTCCACTGGAGTTTTAACACCTAAGTAGACCCACATAACACTTCACTCTAAACGGGTAAGGAACATTCTCCTGCTTGATGTAGGCACACAGACTAAAAAGGGTCCCCACAGAGTGGAACTCCTGAGGAATAGTATAACCACCTAGCCCTAAGGTCATCAGGACCTGAGCACCGGAACTGAGGTCGGACAAGGCTTCAAAGCTTCACCTGGCACCATGAAACCCTGAGGCGGCTGGCGCCTCTCCCAAGAGAAGCTCCAAAGACCCTAAAGGAATTTCAAAGAAGATCATTCACATCTCCAAACACTAACTCCTTGACAACACCTTAGCAATGGACTCTAACCTAGGTAGAAGCCCCATGTGGGGGCAGCTTGGGAAAAACCCTATAAAAGTCACCTTGAGCAAGGAAATACACACATGTGCTGCCTGAGCCCAAGTGCTGCTTGTGTCCACATGGCCGAATGCAGGTGGCACTCCAGCACATGTGGTGCCCACATCTCCCCTCTTGAGATCTGTACTCTCTCTCTTTCTCTCTTCTTTCCCCTTCCTAAAAGGCTCCAAATAAACTCTTTTTCTCTTTACTGTTTGTCTCCTTTTTAAATTCTTCAGAGAGGCAAAAAACAAGAATCTGCATGGCATGGCTAAGGTCTAGTCTTCCCATTGGTCCTGGGATGGCAGAGAGCGGATTGGGAGAATGTGACTGTCCCTCTCCTTCCCTGTTCACATAAGCCACTCATGGGGGCCCACCGACATCATTGCCTACTATTCCCCTTTACATGCCTGGCCCCTCATTTGGGTCCTACAGAGAGCTGGCATCCAATAAATAGTTCCCCACTATGGTCTACTGTGGTATATATACATTTTATTTTCTTTTATAGGTACACACAAACATATACAGAATCCTTCAGTGGGAATTTTTTAGCCCAAGTCTTTGTCTGATACTTTACTTATTTTTAAGTTTGTTTACTAAAATGGGTTTTTTAGATCAAAGGCCACTATAAACTTGCAATACTTTGATAAACATTGCCAAATTTTCTTTGCACTAAGACTTTAAATAGTTTCTACTCCCACCAGTAATGTATTACAAAGCCCACTGCCTTTACTCTTGCCAACACTGGGTATTATTTATTTTTTAAATTCTTACTAATTAGAGAGGCAAGAAATAGCATTGGCATCTTATTTCATTAATGAATAACGTGGCTCTTAAGCACTACTTAAGGGTTTATAGTAATTTGTAGCTGCTCAGTGAGTTTTTTGCATATTTTCTTAAATGTGACTTGATTATGACTATTAATATGAATAGAACTGATATTTTAATACAGTCCTAATTTAAATATCTCATAGTTATATGCATATGTTAGTTTTGAGAAAGACACTGTCTATGAATGGTTGCTGAATTTTTAATAAATGGAAGCAATAAAAATCATTTATGGAAATACAATATTTCTTGAAATTAAATTGTTTAATTATGAAATAATACACATGATTGGGAGATACATTGGAATACCAGTAGAAGCACTGATTGGCTTAAGACTTTTGAGGATCAAACTATGTATCTTATACTAATAATAATTTAAAAGGTAAGTGATCAGTTATAGTATATCTAAGTTTCTATTTTTGTTAAGGGAATAGTTTCCCATCAAATGCTCTGGGAAAGTCAGTACTGCTCCTGGCAATACTTGGCCAACTGGACCCAAAGGTTCAATGCTAACATCTGAGGTTGATAGTCCTAAGACCCTGTGTTAGGGGAGATCTCTAGGGCCACTTCAGTAGTACTTAGGGGCTCCGAGAGCTGTAGCAGGTGTGGGGGCTGAGGTGTCAGTGCTTAAATAGAGTGTCCCACACATACAAAGCATGGACTTCTGGCTCCTTTGCTACCTCCCTGGCTCATAACTCACTTTCTTGGTACTAGAAAATGGGATTCTACTACCAATCCCATGCCAGTGTCATGAAGAACTGCACTCTTTATAACTATAGATATGTGCGTATTGGTCGACACATGGTGACTGTTCAAATTACTTTGAGCCAGTTTGAAAGATTAAGTGAACAGATTAGCTAATTACAGAAGAGAGGGGCAGAGGTTCTGTAATAGAGGAAGATTGTGAGAGGATTAGATCGGAGAAAACCAGTGATTTAGAAAAGGTGAAGGAAGATGGTAGCAGCTCTTTGGGAAGAAAGAGTAAAACAATGGTGGAAGCAAACTCTTGGACAGAGGGAAAGAGCAGGTGTAAAGTCTCCACAGAGGTTGATATTGCTGAGGAACAAAATGATCAGAAAGTGACACAACATAAGGTAGGAAAAGTAGGGATGGGACTGGAGAGAGTACAGTAGGCAGGGTGCTTTCCTTGCATGTGACTGATGTATGGTCCCCAAGCCGTGCCAGGAATGATCCCTCAATGCAGAGCCAGGAGCAATCCCTGAGCACAGCTGGGTATGGCTCCAAAACTGAAAAAGGAAAAGGAAAGAAAAGACGAAGTGGGATCGACTAGGCTATTCAGAGCCTTCTGGACCATCAAAGGAGCTAGAGCAGAAAATATGAAACTTTGAAAAAATGGGGGGGTTAAGGACACTAAGTAGGAGATGTTGAAATTGAATCCATTACACATATTTGTAGCAAATTAAAAGATTATATTTTAAACATCAATAGTCATGAACCAACTTCAAATACTAATGGTATTAGTTTTGGTGGTGTACTATACAGAATAAAACATCAGCAATATATAAGCAAGATACAAGTATCAAGCCCAATGCCATAGGGGAAGGGTTTGAAATTTTGCTGTCCTGCTGCTTAGGTTTCAGGTATCTTTTTCCAGGCTTTCTGGTACTAAGAGATATTTTTTATTCTCTGCTCATACCTTGGTCTCCTATCTCCTAATTGGCTAACCCCTGGAGTTCTATATATTTTATCTTGAAAGTTTTACATCTTTCGAGCCCAAAGGCACAAATTTTGGGTCACCATCAAGGTTAAAAATATTAAGGGAAATACAAAATGATACAGAAGCTTTGTTTGCTAACATATCTGTATGAGAGCATTAAACTCTAACCTGCTTCTGCTTCTAAGCCCATGTTTCATTAAGCCCAGAGGGATGGCTTCAGTAATCTCATTTATTGTGATGATCAGAAAGTACATTAAAGCATACTTTCTTTCTTTTCTGTTTTTGGGTCACACCCAGCACTGCTCAGGGCTGTACCTGACTCAGTGCTCCAGAGTGATCTTTGCAGTGCTTGAGGGAAGCATTTGTAGTATGAAGGTTTGAACCAGGTCAGCAATAAACAAGGCAAGTACCTTGCACTCTACACAGACCAGAATTAGGGTTCTTAGTATATGTCTCCAATCCTGAAAGATCTTAGTATTAAAGATACTAAATTAAAGATTACTAAATTAAATTAAAGATACTAAATTAAAGTATTAAAGATACTAAAAACACTGATGGAGTGTGTGGCAGTTACAGAAGTCACCTTGACTCTGAATGAGTAACTTCTGACTTATTATTATTATATATCTACCAATAATAAGTAGATTATTATTATCATCACAGATACACAGGGCAGAGCTGCTACTGGCTCTCCCTGTGCTCAACTGATCATGAGGTGTCGGGATGGAAGGCAAGTTCTAGCCCTAGCCTGCCATGCCAACAGAGTCTCACAAGAAGCCAGAACCAGAAGAAACCCTGTACCATGAGGGCAGCCATTTTTTCAACATCCGGACTCCACAACTCATCAGAGCTCGACCCAAGAGAAAATCTGATCTGTCCCTGTTGCCAGCAGCTGCTTTGCAGCCTTGTGGTTCATCAGTAAATGCACGAACTGAGAGCCTACTTCAGAGAGTATACCACCCATATGGCAGAGCCTGGCTAGCTACCCATGTTGTATTCGACATGCTGAAAACCAGTAACAACTATAAACCTCATTCCCATGATCTGAATGAATGGTTTGAGGCGCTTTTTGTTCCTGGAGAGAGCAGATGCCCTTGGGCTACACTAGCATGCGACAGGACATATGGAGACGTTACTGGTGCCCACTCAAGCAAATCGATGAACAACAGGAAGACAAGTGACAAGATCTACTAAGACTTCTATGTTACCTAGATTGGGCACAGCTTCTCTTTGCTCCCACTGGACCCAGTATGGGACAGTTAGAATTTACCAGGAGACTATCACCCTGGCTATGTTGAGACTATCGTTTAAGATTATAGGAAGGATCATGAGTGTGACCCTTTCAGTGTACAGAGAAAAAGATATTCAAAATCACCCTGGTGCAGATAATAAATAAGGAGGACCTTGTGGGTACCATCTAGATTACAGGAAGCCCATGAAATTAAGATGTATTACCTTATACCAGTCCCATCCCTCTCTCCAGTGTTTTACATGAGATATATTCTTGGAAAAAGGGATTAGTCCTTGGCATAATGATTTGTTTAGACCTGTCGTAGCATGTGGCACCACCCTTCTACACTCTCCTACTATCTATAAACTATTTAGGGTTCTTTTTGACAGGACCCTCCCTGAAGTTAGGATTACTTTTGTGTATATAGGGGAGAGACTTGAGGTACTCCTCTCTCTCTCTCTCTCTCTCTCTCTCTCTCTGTCTCTCTCTGTCTCTGTCTCTCTTTCTCTCTCTCCTCTCTCTCTCTCTCATGGGATCTTCTTTGGTAGGAGACTTGGGCCCTCGTGTCTGGTCTAAGTTCTGAGCAGAGCTAGAGGTCTTCCATTATATTGGACTGCGGTGGTAGAGCTTGTTCTACTATTAAAAACCTTTTTGGAACTGCACGGATTCATGTGTTTTCATCCATTCCCCAGCGGTCTCAGAGGTCAAAGAGAACTTCTGTTCTGATACTGTTGGGGACACTAGCGGCTCTCGATAGTCCTGAAATTTATATACAATACATCACTATTTGATAAGTATACTGATATATGTTAATATCAAAGTGGAAAGTTGTAATCATTTGTAAAAGATTTAATTTTAAAGTTAAGGCAATACTCAGGGAAGACAAGAGAAAAAACAACAAATTTACTTGTGTATGAACCTGTATTTTACTATGTGCAAGCTATAAAAATCAGAATAAGTTTTATTGGCTCTTACTCTCACATATAACAGAAAAAGAAAATATTACCAGTGCACTGTTCTGGCATTACTCTAAGAATTAAAATATACCATGTTAATATTTAAATGAGAAATGTTTATGTATTTATTATTCACTACTGACTATAACCCTAGGGTATTGGCTGTGAAACATTTTTAAAGTAGGAGATGGAACTAAATAATTGAATCAAAAGAGCTTGGATTGAATTCAGGTCTGATTCACATCAAATTTCACAAACTGTCCAATCCAAAGCACTGGAATGGCTATGTAACAGTCTTCCCAGAATGCTTGGATATGTAACATTCATGTAACAGTCTTCCCGTAATACCTGTAAATTCTCTCCTCTCTTCTCCCATGATCAGAAATCAATAATCACTCCAAGCAAATTACCATAACTGATTATAAGGAAAGAGGACATGTTTATTCCCAACAGAGTACCATTCAGAAAACCTGGACTTTTTTTTTTTATTTTGCTTTTTGGGTCACACCTGGCAATGCTCAGGAATTACTCCTGGTGGTGCTCAAGGGACTATATGGGATGCCGGGGATCGTACCTGGCCAGCATGAGCCAGCCGCGTGCCAGGCAAATGCCCTACCGCTGGGCTATCGATCCGGCCCTACCTGGGCTTTTTTAATTAATTTTTTATTGTATCACCCTGAGATATACAATTAAAACAATGTTTATTTTTGGGTTTCAGTGTTCCAGCACCTGGCCCTCTACCAGTGCCCATGTCCCACCACCAATGGAAGACCTGGTTTTTCGCTGTCTTAAAAAGGAAGTTGTGAACTTCAGTTCTCTGTCTCTTTTGATAGTACTTCCCAGTGTTGGAAACTATGAGCTCTTGTTTTTGTCATATATATATATATATATATATATATATATATATATATATATTTGTCATATATATATTTGTCATATATATTCTTGTGATATATATATATATTGTCATATGTGTGCAAGTATGTATGTGAATGTATGTAACTTTTTTTCACTTATGTGTGCCACCTCTCTTGCATTCATGATCCTATAGTATCTCAGATGGAATAATAATTCTCCCTCCTGCCGGAGCAATAGCCCAGTGGGTAGGGCATTTGCCTTGCACGCAGCCTGCCCATGGCGTCCAGGGTTCCATTCCCAGCATCCCATATGGTCCCCGAGCACTGCCAGGAGTGATTCCTGAGTGCAGAGCCAGGAGAAACCCCTGAGCATTGCCGGGTGTGACCCATAAAGCAAATAATAATAATAATAATAATAATAATAATAATAATAATAATAATAATCCTCCCTCCTTTCAGTGTCATACCTTTAAGACTCTCATTGTTACTCTCAGGCAATAGGGTTCCTGATTCCTAGCAGATTATATCCCCTTTTGTAAAGGTTTGACTTACTGCATTATGACAATAGACCCAAACACTGAGTGCTGACATTATGTACTCTGTATCTTCTCAAATATTCTTCCTTCCTCCCACTGTCCCTCTTAGGTTCAACGTGTCACTACTTCCTGCCTCCCCTTCTGCTCCCTGTACTTGTTCAATCAAAGAAAATGTATCTTCCCATAGCTCCCAAACCTACTAGAGCTGAAAGGCTTGAACTTCATGTGTTCAACCATCTGCAGTTTCCTCATACAAGATTGTCTCATACTTTATCATTTATGCACACTACAAAAGTAATGATATACATGCATTTGCTTTGATGTTTGATTGTAAGTTTCCATACAAGAAGCCTTTGCCATTTTCCAAGTGATCTTTCCCAGTCACCAGCAGACATGGGCATGTTCACATAAAGACTCAGTAACCCCTCGATGAACTGTACCCATGAATGAAGCCCAAGAGCAGGGCTTCTTATTCCAGAGTCTGCACAATGCCTGCATTTTTTGACCCCGAGGGTACATTGTTCCTGGTAACTTCATTCTAATATTCCTTTGGGTGGGAGGGTGGGAACCCATTAAACCCACCCTTTATTCTCTTTCCTGTCTATCTGTCTTTACATGAGTTCCATCAATCAGCATATGATGCCACATAGTAATCAGTTCAGGACCAGAGCAAGTTACTCAACTCTAGTCACTGGTATCCGGAAAGAATCAAAGATTTTCATACCTTAACAGAGAGGATTTAGTGGTAATCCTCTTAGAGGAAATCATTTCCTAGATGATTCAACACAGGAGCAGCAGAGCTAAAACAGAGGCAGAGCAATATAATTATTTTATCTGTGGCCTCAGTCTCATCCAAATGTGAACGAAACAGCTTTTCCCTTTTTTGCTAAATTTACTTTGATTTTTCTTTAGAGTTTTTCTCTTTGCTTAAACCACTTTGAATTTATCTACTTTTCTGTCACTTGCCATCTACTGAGTCGTATATGTTAAGTAGGTATTGGTTAATTTTTGAAGAGATTCTTAAGGCAGTAAACAAAGCTGCCATTGATGTTCCCTGGAAAAGTCCTTAACAAGGAGCCTTTGATATTGGAGAGAGGACCTGAATATTGATGCTAGTTCTCCAGTCAGAGCAGGGAATCTTGGTTCTGACCTTCAGTAAAACTAAACAAACAAGACTCTATCAACTCCTCACAAGTTCCTGTTAAACAGCATAAAAAGTGTAACAATGCATAGCAATTGATGTGAGGATCTCTGGTGGTGCAGAAATGCTTATCAATGACATATTTAGGAAGGAGATAGAGTGAGAGCCAAGGAAGGATCACAAGGTTTGAGACCAGGTTATTTGTATGGCAGAGAAAGACGGTGAATAAGACCTTGGAGGACCCATGACTATGAGACAATGATTTTTTTTCTCCCTGGTTTTCTGTGTTCAGCTGTCAAATTCTGACTTTGCTGTGTCTCACTCATCATTGTCATCTGTAAAATAGGTCTGTATCTATAGAATACAACCATAGATATGAAAGCTTTAAGCAAATTTTATAACACCCTAAATTCCCTTGTTCATGGTTCTCAATTTTTTAAGCTAAAAATCCATGTTAAGAAATATTCTAAACACCTCAACCTAGGTTGCTAAATCTTCCCACATACCTATTCATGAAACAAGTTTTAGAAGACAATCTTTATTCCTTCAATGCATAATGGTCATTAAATTTTCATCGAAAATATGATCCTCACTGTTAAATGTTCACAGTTAATTTTATGTAAGACATTTTCATTTTAAGATATTCATGAATCACTCATGTCACCCTGTGTTCTTCATTGGGTCTGGAAACACATTACCATAAGTGACAGTGAAAAGTGCATTCTAGGTTATTACATGCTAAGCAGAACCATTACATGTAAGCAGAACTTCAGTGCTAAATCCTGAATAAACAAGGCTCTACCATAACCAACTTTTCAATTCTTTTGTGATCCTGCTTTAGACAGTGTGTGAGTATAAGGACTTATAAACTCCTGTCCCCTGCACTCAGTTCTTATTTTCATTTAGTGTTCTCAGATATTTCTACTCACCAGTCTTGTTATCTGAGAGGACTCCTTAAAACGGAGAAATTGTAGGTTCTCATATTTTAGTTTGCATAAGATTCTCTAGAAGACTTCGAAAATATTTTAGGCTACATAATCATTATACTAGGGAGCTTTGACATAAGGGCTGAAATTTGAAAACTGAACAAGAACCAGTGATTTTTGATAAAAAAAGGAAGACCCATTAAAACTCTGGATAAACACTGCATTTACAAATAAGACAAGGTTACACTAAATTCTATTTGAAATTGAAAACACAGAATTAAGCCATTCATGGTTAGCAGAAAAAAAATTCTTTAAAATGTAGGGTTGAAGAAATTTTTTTCTTTCTGTTTCAATCACTTGCATCACTTGTCTTCCCATTGTTCATCGATTTGCTCTAGCAGTCACTAGTAACATCTCCATATGTCCTGTCACATGCTAGTGTAGCCCAAGGGTATCTGTTCACCCAGGAACATAAAGAGCCTCAAACCATTACATCAGGTCATGGGAACGAGGTCTATAATTGTTACTGATTTTTGGCATATCAAATACGACATGGGTAGCTTGCCAGGCTCTGCCATGCAGGTGGGATACTCTTGTAGTTGCCTCTCATCTTGTGCATTTATTGTTGAACTGTGCGGCCGCTTTGCAGCCGTGCAAGCTGGGCTTGTGCTGAGATCTGCTGGATGGAGCTCTGACAAGCTGGGGAAAATGGCAGCCCTCATGGAGTGGGGGTTCCTCTGGCTTCTTGCAAGGCTATTCTGGGATGGAGGGCGGGGGCTAGAACCCACCTTCCTTCCCGGGTGCCTTGTGTTCAGCTGGGCACAAGGAGAGCCTGGTAGCAGCTCTGCCCCGTGCATATGAGTCTTTTAACTCACTTTTAAATGAAACACATTTAAAAATGTGTTTTAATCAACACATTTTTAAAAATAAAAGCGCTGTGATTTATGTAGTTATTCATAGTGAAGTTTTAGACATCCAGTATTATGCTGCTGATCCCACATCAGTGTCACTGTCCCTCCGCCCGATGTCCCCAGCTTCCACGCTATCCCTCCAGCCAGCCCTCTAGACAAGTACCGCTCCAGTTGTTAAGGTTAGGGATCTGTTGATTTCAGTGTTGTTAACTTTGCTCCTCAGCACCACCTTTGCTCCTGAATCCCTGATATGGTCCCTATTGCTTCTCCTCTGGTGCTCCTCCAGGTTTGAGGATGGTGGAGGCAGGACCAGTAAATTTTCATCGATAGCATCATTTGTGGTCCTAGAGTTGAGGAGACCACACACTAGGGTGGCCCTCTGTCCAAACACAGCCTCTGTCTCTCATGTCAAGCCCACGGCTTGTTTGGTTTGTCCAACAGGCGGCTGTCTTTATTAAATGATAAGGGAACTTATAATGAGACAAGGCTGGGATGGGGGCTGTTGAAGCAGTCCAGCTGTCTTCAGTCTCAGTATTTTTTTTAAACGTGGGTGTTCCATATGTCCGTCCTGGTGGGAAGCAGCTTCCGGGGACACCAGGGAATTGTTTTCTGCTATTTGCAAGATAGAAGGGTGGGAGGAGGCATGCTACTGCTTCATGAGCTCTCCTAAATTCTTTATTTAAGAGAGAGTGTGTTGAGCAACTGTTATGTTTGGAGAAAAAATTCAGAGAGCCACAAGGCAGTCCTTGAAAACCAGGGTAAAGATCTCAGGTTTCCAGCCCTTCATTCTCTAACAGGATTGGCCACTGGGCTGCCATTAGTGGTTAGAATCCTTGGGAATGCATGGCTTCTGGGGTCCCTTCTAAAAGTCTGCAGTGACTGGATACAAAAAGTCATTTCATTCAAAATCTTCATTAAAAGGTCAAGTAACAGCAGTTCTGTCTTGCAGATAAAAATTTGCTCATGTGTCTCATGCATCAAGGTTTTTGTGTCAGTCTTGTAAGAGGAACAATTTGAAAAGAGAAAGAGGTGTGGTTTTTTGTGTGTGTGTGTGTGTGTGTGTGTGTGTGTGTGTTTGTCTCTGTGTGTGTATTTTGGGGGAGGGTGAAAAAGTGGCTAAAAAATTCAACTACAGTCCTATAGCCAGGAAAAATTATATAATATGGTCTCTAAGCTCTTGGCATCACCAGGACTAAATGACTAAAATTCTCCAAGTCACTACTGTTATCTGTAAAATAATAATAAAATCCTTTTTAAGGTAAAAATATTTTTCTGTCATCCGTTCATGTATTCATTCATTAAACAAATTAAGCATCTACTGTACTTTTTTAAAAAATAAAGTAGCATTTGATCAAATGAGAGGGTAGGTAATATTGCAGTTTAGTAGAATTTGTTAAGGAAATCTAGTTCTCCATTTTCAGTAATCTTCCTCAGTTGCTTTCCTTATAATTTCCCTCCAATTTGCTATACTGGATGTTTACATGTAATGTGGTTTCATGGAAAACAAAATACATAATTTCAGCATTTCTAATCTTTTTTGGGGAGAATGGGGAGGGTCTTGCATACCCAGCAGTTCTCAGGGCTTACTTCTGTCTCTGCGCCAGGGGTCACTTCTTTTTAGTGCTGGGGAACTACATGGGGGTGGGGATTGACCTCCAGTCAAGTGTGCTGCCCACTGTTCTATCTTTCTGGCCCAGCATTTCCTAATCTTATTATCTTTTCTTCTTCCTCCTTTTCAAAATGAGCTTAAGTTGGCTTTGAGAAACTATTCTGCAGTCTTTACAGGTAAACTCAGTGAAACCACAAATCACAGTATCCAACCTATCACTGTGGAGCTCAGAAAAGAACCTAGGCTGTTTAATCGAATCACACTATGTCCTCTGTCCAGGGACAATTGGCCCAGGGAGTAAGTACATTTAATCCAAGTAGGGCCAAGAAAAGTTTTGTTTTAAAAGTGTTCATATGTATTCTACCTGAAAAAATATCACTGTTCTAAGGCTGGAGAGATAGTAGAGCAGACAGGGCACTTGCCTTGCACATGACTGATGTGGGTTCAATCCCCAGCACCCCATGTGGTTTGTTGAGTACTGCCAGGAGCAATTCCTCAGTGAAGAGCCAAGAGTCACACCTGAGCATCCCTGAGTGTGGCTCCAAACATTTGCTCTTCAGTTATCAAACATAAAGTTTTAGGTTTAAGTGTATCACGATTTTATAATTTACAGCGGATTTAGAACACAGAAAAAGAGGTATTAGATCTACTAAAACTTTATTTTAACAACTGGATCCAGTTAGGCTTGAAGTCATACCTAGATGACCCAATTCTATGAATATGGAAATATATTCTAATTTTGGTTTAATTGAGTTGAAGCTCAATTTTTTGGTTCTTGTAGATAAATTAAACTTCAATATTCCACCCTTATAACTCTTCCTCTATTTTGATTATCTTCTGGTAGCTTCTTTGATCTCAGTCAAAGAGTTTATCAGTAGAATCTATTTTTTCAACTTGTATTGAGCTCCACCCAGCAGAAGAGCTGATCTTTACCCCCTCATCAATAAATGCACGAGATGAGAAGCTACTACAAGAGTATACCACCCACACAGAAGAGCCTGGTAAGCTACCTATGTCGTATTTGATATGTCAAAAACCTGTAACAATTATAGACCTCATTCCCATGACCTGAAAGGAATGGTTTGAGCACTTCATGTTCCCGGATCGAGCAGTTGACCTTGGGCTACACTAGCATGTGACAGAACATATGGAGATCTTACTGGTGCCTGCTCCAGCAAATTGATGAACAATGGAAGACCAGTGATACAAGTGATTGAGACTTTCCCTTTTACTGGCTGATTTTATTCAATCATTTTCATTAGTGCCCTTATCCAGAATTTAATTGTCTATTGTCAAAAGAAGCCCTCTTTAACACTGATGCCTTATATTGCAATTAGTGAACTAATATGTGTCAGTATTTCTGACAATGGGTTGACATATGCTACCGTTAAAAATTACTTAAGTATTTGTACAAGGTGAGTTTTATTATACCCTTTTACAAATTTATAAAAGAGACAGTAAGTAATTGCAAAGCAGAAAGCAGGGGTTTAACTCCATTCTGTCTTTATAAGCTTTTGTTCTTATTTTGGGTGCTTTTGTGTATGTGTATAAGTGTTTGTGACAGATACTTCACTTGTCCTGTATCCACACCCTCTCCCAGTTTGGGTGATGGGGGATGCACCCAATATAATTAAATCAGTGAATAAATGAATTGTTGACACAAAACTGATTACCAGAGAGACTAAACAGCATGAAAATTACCTCATATGAGCCCTTTATGGCAAAATATAGTTAAGAATAGATGGCATAATCTTTGTGGTGTCAGGAGTTAGTGCCTAGCTAAAACCTTATGAGAGACTATCACCTTCTGAAAGACAAGCCCATTAAGATTGGAAGGAGCTGTAATGGATTTGAAATTCCATCAAAAGCATGATGAAGAACAGTAACATTGCTATGCATGATTTTTAAATCACTGCAAAAAAAATTTCATGTATGGGATTTCTGCATGTGAAAATTGATAGTGTTACCGATGTCGCTCATCTCTTTAAACAAGCAAACTCATCTTCTCTGGTGCTGTTTCATCAGTAATAAATTGGCTCCTCAGACAGATCTGCTTGCGGGTTGGAACTGAGATTGAATAGATAATAACTTTGTGGGTAGCAATGCCTGCCATGGCAAATAATAAAAGAAATTCACGACCTGCAAAGTGCATGGTGATCATGTTCCAAAAATATATTACACCTGGTCCCCAAGCAGGTTCATTAGGTATCTAGGAGGCTGCAAAAAATATTCGCTATCTATAGGGAGGTGACTCAAAAAGAATAATCTCAAATGTAGATGAACCAGGAGTTAGGAAAGAAAACATGTAGGTTAAAGAAGGGCTTGCTGTTAAGGGCCTTTAAAAGAAAGTCAAGACACCAAAGCTAGGACAGTGGGTGGCAAGTCCCTCTGTCCACTTGGGCAATTCAGCTGGGTTTCTCAGGTGGCCTTAGGAAGTGTGGCATCTTTTGCAAATATAACAGTGGATGCAGGTCGCTTTGATGAGGTTTGCAGGAGTTGATTCCCCATACAGTTGATCACTTTTCTCTCTTTGAGAAATAATTACGTGTCAACAGTGAGCTGAGTCTTTGCCATATGCAGACATAATTAAGTGAAATGAGGGAGGTGCTAAGCAATAGAAATGCCACCGAAAGTTGACAAGGTGAAGCTGATGTTCTATTTGTGAGGTGAGATCTGCATTGAGCTCTGTGTTTAACATTACTGGTCCAGAATATGTCACTTAATTTCCTGGTATTTTATTTGTTTTGTGCCATACCTGGCAGTACCCAGGGCTTACCCCTGGCTCTCCACTCAGCAGCCAATCCTGACAGGCTCCTGGGACCATATGGCGTGTCAGAGGATCTAACATGGGTTGGCCACATGCCAGGCAAAATATGCCCTACCTGCTGTATTATCCCTCTGGCCCCCACTTGGAATTTTAATTGTTCACTTTTTATTCATTTATTTATTTACTCATTTATTTATTTATTTATTTATTCATTCATTCATTTATTTGTTTGTTTATTTGCTTTTTTTGGGTCACACCCAGCGATGCTCAGGGTTACTCCTGGCTCTGCACTCAGGAATCACTCCTGGCACTGCATGGGGGACCATATGGGATGCCTGGGATAGAACCCGGGTAGGCTGCATGCAAGACAAATGCCCTACTCGCTGGACTATCGCTCTGGCACCAATTGTTCACTTTTTTAATGTTAGAAAGTTACACTCCCGAGAACCATCTCTGCCAAAATGGTTTCTAAAATTTTGCAAATTGGGGAGGATGCTGAAGAGGAAAGGTGTCACTGCAATGCTGCAGGGTTCAATTTTGATTGCTATTATATTCAGGCTATGGCGTTGCCTGGGGACTATAAAAAGGCATTAAAGCAAAAGAAGATGTTTAAGATGTGTAAGAACCACTAGCTGCCTCTTCAACTTCCATGAAAGATGTCAGGTTTTCCAATGAGTGTTCCTTGGGACTCCCCAGCAAACACGCCCCTAAGCCTGTTATTAACAGAAGGTACCCGAGCAGCATTTCTACCCCATTAGTTAGTGGTCTCCAGCACCAGCATTTTCTGTTTCTTTGATTGTTTCTCACCCTGACACTAAACTATATTGGATAACCGTGCCTAAACCACTGTTGCCATTACTGTTGTTGGCATTGTTAACATGGTCATTCTTGCCCGCTATTCTACTGATGTAGTCAAGATAGTCAACTGAGATCTTCTTATTCCACTGATAGGTTCCTTCTGTATTTAATTATTTTGATTTTTTTTTTGGTTTGGGGCCCATACCTAGTTGTTCTTAGGAATTGCTCCTGGCTCTGTATTTAGGGAGTACACCTGGCAGGGGGTCAGGGATGCTGGGGAATGGGAGCCAGGTCAGCAGCAGGTAAGGTAGGTGCCTTCTCTACTATCTCTCTGGCCCCGTTTTTGGCTTTCTTTTTCCAGAACCTGAATCGTTCACCTCCCTTCTTGTAAGCTCACTGATGCTAATTTGGGTTTGACTAATGAGAGGTCTGCGTTGTCCATTTTCCTCTGGGTGAGTCCAGGCTCTTGTTCTTATTGGTAACGATCTCCCGGTAGACGCTGTGATTCTGTGTTCATTACTGTGACCTCTGAGTACTGCATTCTTTGCACTATATGTTTCAGTGACAATAGGCAAGGCCCATTCTTAGGAAGTAGTGGGCCTGTTTTTTCTCTCTGACCCCTCTTTCATACCCTATGATTCCCATTAACCATATTGCTAAAAATCTAGGAAAGCTCAGGTTTGATCATAGTGTGGGGTCAGTTTAAAAAATTACCTTTGATGGGCGGAGCGATAGTCCGGCGGGTAGGGTGTTTGTCTTGCACGCAGCCAGCCCATGCCGGCCTGGGTTCGATCCCCGACATCCCCATATGGTCCCCTGAGCACAGCCAGCAGTAATTCCTGAGTGCAGAGCCAGGAGTAACCCCTAAGCATTGCCAGGTGTGACCCAAAAAAAAAATTACCTTTGAGTAATTATTTTAGTGATGAAGAACTTTATGTTTAAAATAGATCCTAGCACAACTATTTGACTTTCTGAACTCCATTACTAGGTACATTGGATGAGTTTTTAAATGCCTAATGTCCATGTGCTTATAACGTTTTTAGGCAAGAATAAACACATTAAAATTGTTAAATTATGTATCTAGTTGAACGTGAGACAGAGCGGCATCTTGTACTCCATACAAACCTCGATGAGCTTGGTTACTGTGTGGATATGGTCCATTGTGCTGAATCCTTTCCAGAAGCCTGCTTGCCCGCATGGTTGTCCTTCATCTAGTGTTCTGCTAATCCTGTTCAGGATGACTCCTGTAAACAGCTTGTAGATGATGGACAACAGGCAGATGGGGCGATAGTTGCCCGATGTCTGGCTGTCTCCCTTCTTGAACAGTAGAACTCTCCTGCTGGTTTTCCATTGGGGAGGGCACCTCGCATTCGGACAGGTAGCATGTGAAGAGCCGAAGCTAGTGTATTGATGAGTACCGACAGCAGATTCTTCAGGTGCTTCGGGTCTGACTTTGTCTGGGCCTGGTGCTGTTCCCTTCTTTACCGACGAGATGGCATGTCGCATTTCCAGAAGGAAGAACGTTGGGAATGGCATATACAGCCACGTTCTGTCTCACATTCATTGATTTACAGAAAGCCTTTGATTATGTGGAGACTGAAGCAGTCATCGAAGCCCTAGCCAAACAGGGTGTTCAAACCCAATACATCAAGATCCTTCGTGAGCTATATTACGGATTCACCACCAGGATCTCACCATTCTACAAAGAAGTGATCATTAATGTGAAAAGAGGGGTTCGACAGGGTGATACCATTTCACCAAAACTCTTCAGCGCCACCCTCGAGAACATCATGCAACAATTAGAATGGGAAGGAATGGGAGTGAAGATAGATGGTCGGCAACTACACCACCTCCGCTTCGCTGAACATCGTTCTAATAACACCAAACATTAGCCAAGCGGCACAAATGCTGGCTGACTTCGACCAAGAATGTGGAAAGATAGGTCTACAGCTGAATCTAAAAAGAAAAAATGTTTATGAAGAATGAACTAGTTCCAGAGGCCCCGTTCACTCTCAATGGAACAAACATCTCTGAATGCAGCAGTTATGTGTACCTAGGTCAAGAAATCAACATGATGAACGACCTAAAACCTGAGCTGCACAGGAGGAAGAGAGCAGCATGGAATGCCTTCAAAGGCATCGAAGAAATAGCTAAAAGGACAAAGAACCTCCTGCTCCAGGCACATCTCTTTGACTCCACCATTCTCCCTGCATTAACATACGCCTCAGAAACCTGGGCCCTACAAAAGCAGGATGAGAATACTATTCGGGTCTCCCAGAGAGGAATCGAAAGAGCTATGCTTGGAATACCACGCCTCACTCAAGTGAGAGAAGGAATCCGGAGTTCTGACCTCCGTCGCTATTCCAGAATCAGGGACGCTGTCTCGTTTGCCAAGGCATCGAAAATCAGATGGGCTGGACATGTAATGCCATTTGGAAACAACCGCTGGACTAGAGCCGTTATCAACTGGATCCCACGGGATGTCAAAAGATCACGTGGCCGCCCACCTACAAGATGGTCAGACTTCCTTGTAAAGACCCTGAAGGAACGGTTTAAGGCTCTTCATATTCCTGAATCAACCAGATGCCATTGGGCTACATTGGCACGTGATAGGGTCCAATGGAAATGTTACTGGCGCCTGCTCAAGCAAATCGATGAATAACGGGATTCAAGTGATCAAGTGATCACGAGTTTCCATTTTATTCAGCAATTACCACCCAGGAATATACCCTGGAGCCCAAAAACACACAGCAGAAACACCATCTGCACTTCTATATTCATAGAAGCACTATTCAGGACAGCCAGATTTGGGCTCTGGGCAGCTAATCTAGGGGCCTGGCCTCTCCCCACCATAAGACCCCTGAAAGAAAGCAGGGACCCAGAGGTAGACCCTGTCCTTAGGGCACAAAAACCAAATATATCCAGAAAAGCGTCAGTACTTATACTTAGGTATGCCTCTAAGCTTATGACAGAATATGCCTGGCCTTCCCTTTAGACAGAATATGTAATTACTATTTATTACAATGGAATTTAGCTTGAGTTATTCTATGGTCAGAAAGTTTGCAGGTTAAGGCAAGTTGTTCTTTATCTACTGAATAACTGTATGAAAAGCTTTGGCCTGCTCAATAAAATGGTAACTGCTCTCCAGAACCCATAGTAGGTTAGGTGTCTCTCTTTCCTGCAGCAGCAGCAAGACAGAAACTTCTCCCAAGTTCTTTACTCTCCTTCTCAGGATTTAAGTTTGACAAGATCCAGGTCTTTCTCATTAGTGTCAGGGCTGCTGAACAGAGCCCTCAAGAGCCAGAATCTGGAACCAACCTGAGTGCCTTAGAATAGACAACTGGATAAAGAAAATATGGGACATCTGCACAATGGAATACTATGGTAGTGTTAGAGAAAATAAGTTATGAAATTTGCCTATAAATGGATGGACTTGGACAATATCATGCTGAGTTAAATTAATCAAAAAGGAAAAGGACAGATATAGAATGACTGGATTAATTTGCGGGATATAAAAATAAAAATAGTATAAGATAAATATCCAAAACCAGGCATTACATGGACAAGGAGAACTTAACAATGATTGGAATCTCCCAGAAGTGTGTGGGGGTCAGAGGTTAGATAAGATAGAGAAGGGACCATTGTGTTAGTAATTGGAAATACTAATGCCAGACTAGAACTGAGCATTGAACATTAGCAAAGGAACATACATAGAAAACCCATAAATGTATGTATTGCAAGCCACAATATGTAAGACAAGGGAGAGAGAAGAGAGAGAATAAATAGAAGAAAAGTACCTGCCATAGACACAGGCTGGGGGTGGGTGGGGAATGTGGAGATAATAATCTTGGGAAGGGTTTTGGGGTGTATGAGTGCTGGACCAATGTATGGCTGAAACCCAATTATGGATATCTTTGTAATGTATATCTCACAGTGCTATCATAAAACAAACCAATGTTCCATCACTAATTCTACCAGTCAAATTTCTCTCCTCTGGTGTTTCCAATTTTGCTCTCCTCCCCACCCCACCCCAGATGCAGTCAGCCATCTTGACAGACATCTTTTAAGTTCAGTTATTAAAATTTGGGTGCCATGACTTCCAGTAGTTTTGACTCTTTATTTGGTGGGTTTAGCTATTTAGCACAACATTCCTTACTTTTAACTTTTCTCCCCATACCCTTTATTCTATGTATTTGCTTCTACTTTCTGTATTCTGAGGCAAAGAGTGATCTAAGCATACCCCTTTAAACCACTGCATTTCTTCATCCAATTACTCTAAATACTACGTATACATGATAGCATGCTGTTTACCCTTCTGGCTTACCTTATTTAATGTGTTATCTTCTAGTTCCATCCATATCGTAGAAAATTGCATGGTTTTTTCATTCCTAATAGCTGTACAGTATTCCATTGTGTGTATATACCATATGCTCATGACCTAGTGATGTGTTTTTTTGACACTGAGTTGATTCTAAACCTTAACTATATCCCATAGATGAATGAAATCATTCTATATCTGTCCCTTTCCTTCTGACTGATTTTACTGAGCATGATGATATATATGTCCATTCATTTGTAGGCATTTTCATGAATTTATTTTTCCAACAGCTGCATAGTATTCCATTATAAGTAGGTTAACTAAGAATGTAAAAGACCTGTACAAATAAAACTACGAAACCCTGCTTCAAGAAATAAAAGGACAGGAGGAAATGGAAACATATTCCTTGCTCATGGATTGGTAGAATTAATTTGCAATGAGTGCTGCAATGAATAATGGTAATGTATGTCCTTTTATGAATGTTTTTCTGTCCTAGAAAAAGTGCAATTGCTTGGTCTTATGGTAGCTTATTTTAGTTTACTGATAATGTCATACTGTTTGACATAGAAGTTGAACGAGGAAATATTCTAACTGACTGTGGATAATTCACCACATTGCCAAGAACACAGATTGTTCTCATAATTTTTCACTTGTGCTATTCATACTGGTGCATTGGTATCTCAATGTCATATTTATTTGGTTTTCCTAATAATAGTGGTGGTGAAGATTTTTCAAGTGCCTGTTTGTCCATTTGTTGATCTTTCTCTCCCCAATTATTTGATGAGGTTTCTGAATTTCTATTGCTGATCCTTGTGACTAGTTTACAATACTGGATATCAATCCTTTATATAATATGTTGTCTGCAATTTTCTCCCATGAAATATTTAATCTTTTTTTTCAGATTTACCTGGTGTTACAATTTTCATGCAGAAACAATTTTATTGTTTTCATTTTATTATGTTTTATTATAAAACCATGAGATAGACATTTACAAAGCTGTTCATGATTGGGTTTCAGTCATACAATGTTACACACCACTTCACTAATGCACATTTTCCCACCACCAATATCCCAGATTCCCACCCCCTACCACACCCTGACTCTATAGAAACATTTTTTTCTCTTATCTTCTCTCTCTGCCTCTCTCTCTCATGTTCGCTCACTTGCTTGCTTACTCGCTCTCCTCCCTTTTCTGAAACTTTGTGGTTTGCCATACATACATTTAGAGGGTATGTAAATCCCTTTGCCTACATTCAAAGATCAGTTCTTGTCTGGCAATACCATTTCCATCAATCAGTAGAACACTGGTACATAGCTAGATAGCTAGATATCTAGTCCAATAATGTGTTCATGAAATAGATATTTCAGATATTGTCTGCATTTAATACTGGTGGTGATCCCTAAGTTATTTATGTTAAATGGGGGAGGAGACATGCAGCAAACCACAAAAAGAGAAATCAAAAGAAATCTTCCACTTTCTCTCTATCCATCTCTACCATCCTGTGAAAGGTTGGAAAAATCTAGATTGATAAGAGTCAGCTGTGAACTTTGCTCTTTGCAGGAAAGGAAGGGTAGATAGATAGATAGATAGATAGATAGATAGATAGATAGGATAGATAGATAGGATAGATAGATAGATAGATAGATAGATAGATAGATAGATAGATAGATAGATAGATAGATAGATAGATAGATAGATAGATAGATAGATAGATAGATAGATAGATAGATAGATAGATAGATCAAAGATGAATTAAGTCATTCTGTATTTATCCCTTTCTTTCTGACTGATTTTATTGAGCATGTCGATATCCATTCATTTGTAAGCAAATTTCATAAGCTTCTTTTCCCAACAGCTGCATAGCATTCCATTATAAGTAGGTTAACTAAGAATGAAAAGACCTGTACAAAGAAAACTACAAAACCCTGCTTCAAGAAATAAAAGAGGACATGAAGAAATGGAGACACATGGATTGAGAGGAATTAACATTGTCAAAATGGTATTACTCCCTAGAGCTTTATACAGATTCAATTCACCAAACACTCTTGAAATTTGTATGGAATAATAAACCCCATGAATAGCTAAAACAATCCTTGGGAAAATGAAAATGGAGGTATCACATTCCCAACTTCAAACTGTACGACAAAGCAGTAGCAATTAAAACAGAATGATATTGAAATAAAGATAGACCCATATACCTATGGAATAGAACAGAATATACTGACACTCAGATAATCTTTGCTAAAGGAAAAAAATATTAAGTGGAAGAAAGAAAGTCTTTTCAATAAGTGGTGCAGGGAAAACTGAACAGCAGCATGTGAAAAATGAACTTAGACCTCTTTTTCTTACACCATAAACAAAAAATATTATCAAAATGGATTAAATATCTCAATATGACACCTAAATCTATAAGGTACATTGAAGAAAACTTAAGCAAAACCCTCTATGGCATTATAACTAAAATCAAAGACAAACACATGGGATTATATGAAACTGAAAAAGCTTCTGCCTCAAAAAGAAATGGTAATGAAGATACAAAACATCCCACAGAATGGGAAAGAATATTTACCCAATACTTATCTGATAAGTGGTTAATATCAAAGATATACAAGTCCCTGCTAGAACATTTCAAAAAAAAACATCCAACCCCATTAAGGTATGGGTAAAAAAAATTAACAGAAATTTCCTCAAAGAAAAATTCAAATGGCCAAAAAAAGCATATGAACAGTGCTCTTTTGTCATTACCATCATGGAGATGCAATTTAAAAACAACAACAATTTACCATCTCACTCCATAGAGACTGGCACACATCCAAAAAATGCAAGAGCAACCGGTTGTGGCATGGATGCAAAAAAGAAAGGGACTCTCATCTCTTGTTTTGGGAATGTCGACTAGTCCAGCCATTTTGGAAAACAATATGTACATTTCTCCAAAGACTAGATATTGTGCTCCCATTTGACCCAGCAATACCACTCCTGGGAATATACTCTGGATACCCAAAAACACACAGCAGAAACACCATCTGCACATCAATATTCTTTGCAGCACTATTCACAATAGCCAGAATCTGGAAACAACCATGCAAAAACACTTTAATCTGATGTCGTCCTTTTCCTTCCTTCCTTCCTTCCTTCCTTCCTTCCTTTCCTTCCTTCCTTCTTCCTTCCTTCCTTCCTTCCTTCCTTCCTTCCTTCCTTCCTTCCTTCCTTCCTTCCTTCCTTCCTTCCTTCCTTCCTTCCTTCCTTCTTTCCTTCCTTCCTTTCTTCTCCAACCCCACCTGTACTCAGCTTTTACTCATGCCTCTCCACTCACGCAGTCACTCCAGGTAACGCTCAGTGAAATTAATTCTGAAACCAGGAACTAAAACTGGGTTGGCTGCATGCTAGGCAAATATCTTACCCCCATAATGTAGTTTCAGCTCTGGCTGCTTTTAAAAAATCTGGAATAGCTGCTTTTCTCTCAATTATAACTTAAATCTTTGAAGTATAGTTAGACAAACTTAAACACACAAATGGCATACTTATGACGATATTAGGTGTCTTGTTATAGGTTTTTAAGCATTATATCAACTGTGTTTTTTCACACATTTAGTGATGATTTCTTATGTACAAGGCACTGGATTTTGTGCAATATACCAACTGATACTATATTAATTACTTATTCATAAATCATGACTAGATCTATGGTTCTGTGCTCCAACTATCTTATAACACAATTTTACAGTTTGGACCATTCTTTATTTTTAGATTTTTTTTTTCATATTATCTCATTTATTCAACACTAGTAACTTATATAGCTCTCTACTGTTCATCACTCTATATACCTAATGAAATAGTTATGCACCGGCACACACATAACAAAAGCATTAAACTCATTAAAAGAGAGAGGAAAACCTCTCCCACTGTTGCTATAAATGAAGTCACTTGTATATTGTCTTCAATTTTTCTAATCTTATATAATATTATATAATATCCACTGTAAAATCTCTACCAATTTTATGATAAAATCGTGTTTTCTTCTTGTAAATTTCCCATAATTTTGATGCCATTTGTTAGCCTTTAAAATGGCGAGTTGGAAAGAGTGGTGTGGAGGTCAAGAGCTGACAGTAGGTAGGGCACTTTCTTTGTATGTTATCAATACAGTTGAATCCCCATCACCACATATGGGGTCTGATGCATGATGGCAGAGCCAGAAGTAATCACTGAAGGCAGACTAGTGTGTCAAAAACAAAAATAGAAACAAAAAAATACAATTTCTTTCCTGAAGTACTTCCAATGGGCTGGAGTGCATGCTTCACAAGAAGTGTATTGAATTTCTCCAACTACATGGTTCTCTACGCATTGCAGTAAGTTCTAACCAGAACCAAGAGCAGACCTTTAGCACCAGTAGAGTGGACCTCCAGAAGATAAAATTTGACCAAATAAAAATGACCCACCGAGCAGAACCTGGCAAACTACCCGTGTCGCATCCCGATATGCCCAAAACAGTAACAAACCTCATTCTCATGACCTGAACAAATGATTTGAGATTCTTCATGCTCCTGGTAAGAGCTGATGCCCTTCGGCTACATTTCTACATGAAACAAATGGAGACGTTACTGGCTCCCCCTTGAGAAAATCCATAAAAATGGTAAGACACGTGAAGTAATCACTAATCTAAACATAGTATATATATTTTTTGGGGGGTCACACCTGGCAATGCTCAGGGGTTACTCCTGGCTCTTCACTCAGGAATTACTCCTGGTGGTGCTCAGGGGGACCATATGGGATGCCAGGGATCGAACCCGGTTAGCAATGTGCAAGGCAAATGCCTACCTGCTGGACTATCACTCTGGTCCCCAAACATAGTATTTCTATTGTCTACCAAGTGCATTTCTACCATTTGCTCTTTTATTCCTGATAAGTTTTTGTCGAATTTGTAAATGTATTCCTGCTAGGTAAATACAGAATTAACTGAGCAATCATTTTATTATTATTACCATTTTTACACATTATCATTTTCTATAAATAAAATGAAATAAAATTTAATTAAAATACTTGGCTGAGAACAATACTCCGCCTTTCATTTTTATTCCTACGTTGACTTAGCCTTTACGCTTTGGGGGCTTAAGTCTTATTCTTGTGTCTGCTATTAAGAATAAACCAATTTCTAGTATTGCACTCATTCCCATAAAAAATACATGCTGTCCTAGGAATTTAAACACCATCTAAATTCCCTCAAACTTATATATCCGTTCCAGCTGTGTCAGAAAATTCCAAATAAAAAATATCTATTTTTCTGACTTTATATCATAACCAGGATATGTAAAAAATGTAACTTTTACTGTCCACATAATCCTGTTGCAGATTTTCATTCACTATCAATACATTTAGTAATTACTACCATAGGTAATGATTCTTAACTTTCAGTGTCTCAAACTTATATCCACCCTTAACTCTTCTTTTACATTACATTTATTAAAAATATATTGCAGGAGCTGGAGAGATTGCCCAGCAAATAATGTACTGTCCTTAAATGCAACAGACCTCCTTTCAATAAACAGGATCCCATATGGTTGTCTGAGTAATGTAAGCCATGAGCACTCTCATATGTACCCCAATAACTTTTCCTAATTACCATATTCACAAGATAACTAAATCCATTATGTCTCATTCTCATCAATTATACTAAAACAATATGAACAATTGTCTCATCTATCATGAATTACCATTATCTCAAATAAGGCTCACTCTCAAAATAAAAACAAACAAACATCCAATATTCTATTAAAGTAATGTCATTGTTATATGGACATTTAAAGAAATATTTAAAATTTTTATTAGATTTATTTATTTTATTTTTTGTTTGCGAGCAACACCTAGCGATGTTCAGTGGTTACTCCTGACTTTGCACTAAGGAATTGCTCCTGGACGTGCTAAGACTACAAATGGGTAGCCAAAAATAGAGTTGGCTATGCACAATGCTCTACTATTGGAATGACATCAGTTTACAAGCATGATAATGTTTATAAGATTCATGGGTTCAATATAGCCACACCACTAATTACAGATTTCCCTCAGTCACCTCCCCTAGGATCCTTCCCATTCTCTGTCTGTGTCCTCAATTCTGTACCTAGAGCCTGCTTGCTTTCATCATATATTAGTTATTCCTATAATGTTCATATCCAAGTAATAAATATAGTAACCTCCTTTCTGAACACATTGCCCTGGACTCTCATTTGTTTTCTCCAGGTATCTTTTCCCTTCCAAATATAAGATTTCATAACTGTATTTTGCTTGTATCACTTGTCTCTCCCGTTGTTCATCGATTTGCTTGAGCAGGCACCAGAAAAAATCTTCGTATGCCCTGTTGTGGGCTAGTCTCTTCAATCCTGCTAATGTAGTCAGACAGAGTGTGATGCCCTTCCTCCCCGACATGGTAGTGAATTATTGTCCTAAGGCTGTCCAGAGTCACCTTTTGGAACCAGGAACCAAGTCTTGTTAAGACCTGCACCCTCAATACACCTTGAGGAAGCTGGATCAACGTTTCTCTGCCCAGCCCTTAATCCAGTTACAATCCAGGATGGAAGATCCAGCAGGAACAGAGGTCAAAAAAAAGGGATTTCAAAGAAGACCACTCCCAAAAAATCTCTTCCCTTGGCAATGACCCTAGCAACAGACTTTAACCTAGATTGAATCCCATATGGGAGTAGCTTGGGAAGAAATCTATAAAAGCCATCCTGACTAAAGGACAGAGCGCACATGCTGCCTTAGTCCATGTGCTGCTTGAGCCCACGTGGCTGAGCAAGTGTGTCCTGTTGTCCGCATCTCCCCTCTTGAGATGTGTACTCTCTCTCACTTTCCCTCCTCCTTCCTCTTCCTAAAGGCTCCATAATAAAATCTGTTTTACTTCATTGCTCATCTACTCCTGAAAATTATTTTCTGTGAGGAAGACAAAAACACTGAGGAAACCCTGGGTAAGGCCTAGGACTGACTAGACTTTTATCAGTCCTTAGCCTGCCCAGTGGGTCAAGGCAGCAGAGGTGGCTGGGGAGAAAGTGACCATCCCTCTCTTTCCTTCCTGCCTCACATAAGCCACCTGTGGAGCCCACGAACATTATTGCCTTCAATCAACCAGTGTGAATTGTGAAAAAAAGGGAGTTTCAGGCAAGTAGCAGGTGTCCCTTAGCCTTAGCAGATGCTGAGACTCCTGGGTTGCTGTAACCAGGAGCCCATTAGGGCATGTCCTCAAACAAGTAAGTTATTTTTTTTTATTTATTTTCTTTAAAGTAGGTAATCTCTCTAATATATTTCAGTTCATCTGAACTCCACTAAAATCAGTTATGTTTGGGTTTCAGTCATACTGTAATCATGAACAACTTTGTAATTGTCCTTTGCACACTGATTCAATAAAGAAATCAGTTATGTAAATACAAATTTTATAATTGAATCACAAACACACACAAATACACACACACACTCCACATTATTTTATAAAAAGCATTGTAAAATGTCTGAAGCTAGAAAATTCCCTGAGCGCTGACATGAACCAACAAGATGATCATTTAAATAAAGAGGAAAATAAAGATTTAAATATTTCATTTTTTCTTTCCCCAATTCATTTGTCCTTTAAAAAATTTTAAATATGTGTTGGTTTTTAGAGATGCATATGCATTCGTTAGTATTGCTTCTTCTATGAATAGATCTGTCTTCTAGTTAAGTATGGTTTTAAATTATAGAAGTTCACCTTCTCTGTTTCACTGGCTTTTTTGCTTGGTTAACTGCCAATTTTAGAGTATACTCAAGAAGCTCAGTGTAAATGCTTACAAAATAAGGAATCAAAATTCTCAAGTATATTCCTGGAAAAATTGAAGATTCCAGCAAATTATAACATGCAAGCCTTAGATGTAGGTTCTCTAGCCCTGGTCAAGCCTTCAGATAATTCTCGCTGCAAATAGCTTTACTAAGGAGAGGCAAGGAGCGATTGTCATTGAGGTATGGACTCCTATCTACATCTCCTCGGACACTATGACACAAACATTTATTATTTTGAGATACTGAGCATTGTAATAATTTTATGCTGTATGTACTTGCTAAAATTTTTTTGTGTATGCTATTCCTCAAATGTATTATTTTCTACACCAATATATTTGTTATGTCGGTGTAGAACGTTAGTCTAAAATCATATTGTTTATCATAGGGCATTTAAGATATTGAGTAAATATCTTTGATGAACTTCAGTTGTAACCTTATTTAAACTCTGCTACTTTGTGCACTAGCTTTGGTTCTCCTACTGCTCTACGAACCAGTTTGACAAAGTTTTGAGTGCATCTCAACTAGAATCAAGTAAAATTCTCCTGTGCTTACCCAGATAGCTCCAGGAAACCAAGATCAACTATATAGAATTATTCTCATTTCTACTCTTCTTTCATTTTTTTCTCATATTTTTTCTCATGAACTTAAGCAGATTCCCTAGATTTCTTCTATTTTCTCAAAAAGTTTGCATCTCCATCCCATCACACATTTTCATCATACCTTTATTTGAAATCTCAGAATACGAGTTGATAAATAAATATATACAATTTATTTCATATCACTCTAAACTAGTAATCTGAAGATGACCTTAAGATAAATATAATAAAGGAGTATTATACTAGGAAAATTTAAAATTAGGACTTATTTTGACATTATATTCTTTTCCCCCAAATATATGTAGTTAAATTTACTGTATATATGACACTGCAACTAATGTTTAGGAACAGACAGTTATTAAGCATTTTCACTGAGTAAATGAAACAAAACAAAACTTTAAGTGTTATTACATCAACTATGCTCATATATTAACCTCTCTACCCAACAAACTGTACATGTATATACATGTGAAAATGATCATGAAAGTGAAGGAAAGATGAAAACAGTTGAATATTTGATCACGTATCCTTTACTTCTGTGTTAATGGAAGCCTCCTACAGTTTATACTGCATCTCACTCAGAATTCATTTCAGATTGTTTGAATATTTTATTTTATGAGCATTTTAATTGGAAGTCAAATTTAATTTACTATTTTTATAATGCATTTCATTTATGTAGATAACTAGGTGACATTTGCTGTTAATTTTTCAAAGATCATTAAAAATATGTAACTAAAAAGACAAAGATCATTAAAAATATGTAACTAAAAAGACAAAATTTAATGCAATGAGGAAGAGCATGAACAATATTCCTATGTCTGAGTAAGAAAACTGTGAGTATCTTTAGTAAATAAGTTCTATTTAAAGTGGTTTAATTTAGGTTTACAAATCAGAAAATGGGTTGGAGCAAACTGCATGACACATAAGGGCTGGAGTGTGGGAAATGCAGCAAGAAAAAAGCTCTTAAAAGAATATTTGACATGTAAATTGATTATTTACAACCTGTAGTTCAGATAGCAGAAAAAAATAATTTTTCATATGGGAACTTATTTATGCATGTAATTAGTAAGAGCAATTTATAGAGTAAAGAAGTTGCTTACTATTAAAGTAGTAATTATGGAGTAGAAATCCTTGAAACCAATGGCTAGACCATATTAAAATTCATGGTCCATTTTTTCATTTTTGACAATTTTATTTATTTTATTCTTTGAGCTGCCTGGCAAAATATAGTGGTTACTTATGGCCTGTGATCAGGAATTACTTTTTGCAGTGCTTGGTTGACCATACAGGATGGCAAAAATTGAACCCTAGTCAGTCATTTAAAAGACAAGTGTCTTACCCATTATACTATTTCTCTGGCCTCAATTCTACATTTCATTTTTAATTACATTCTGATTTGTTTAATTACATATTCAAATATCCATTAGACTGTCCTTCAGAATTATGTACTTTTTAAAAACTTTTTAAAGACAGTAATTTTTAATACTTTTACATTAAAGGCTAAATAAGGAATGATAAAAATTTTTATAAGGTTGAATAAACATGAGTAAAACTAGATATTGCAGAGATAATACAGTGGATAGGGTGCTTGCCTTCTAAGATGGTCTGTGTTTGATGCCCAAGATCTCATATGGTCCCTAAAATACCGCTACAAATAACCCTAAGCATCACCAGGTGTAGCCTAAAAACAAAGAAAATAAATCAAAAACAAGTGAAATTGATATTATAAAAGACATTTAAAATTTAAAGTTATAGAATGAGGGACAGAGAGATTGCACAGCATCTAATGCACAGGCCTTTCATATGTGCAACCATGATTCAATCCCAGTACTACATGTGTTAGTTTGATCATTGCCAGGATTGTTCCATTCTTGTAGAGCCAAGATTAAGCCCTGAGCATAGTTATGTAAAAAAAAAAAAAAAACAATAAAAGAAATAATGGACGAAAATTTAAAGAATAAGGAAACACAATCTAAGTGTCATAAAATATAAGGACTTTTTAATCAATGAAGGATTATCCAACCCCTAAAGTTTAAAAAAGTAACTTTTCCTTGAATGATATTTAAGAAAAATAGAAGTTTACTCAGGCAGGGTTTTCATAAGCTATATGAATTATTTAAATTGGGTTTCTGTTTTCTATGTAAGTCTGTTTTCTGTGATTTCTAATGAAGCCACTAAAGTAATGACCCCCACCTCAAAGATGTTAAACCAGCTGGGCAAGTGTAAATTTTCAGTAAGAACAAATCTCATGCATATTTCATATATAAAAGAAAACTATGCGAGGTAATCACTTGCCCTTTTCCTAGTACTTCACGCATCAGGAAAAGACATTTTTTTAAGTGAAACACAAGCAGAGAGTCCCAAAAAGCCCTTTGAAAACACATCTGTGATACCAAAAGAATGCTGTGGTTGTTGAATCTTGTTTACATATTCATAAACTGAATATTTCTCAAGTTGGTACAAGTTACAAGATTTCACATTTTTTATTATTCAGATATTCATTCTGTGGGGGCTAAACTTCTCAAACCTTGTAAAATAAGTCAATTTAAAAACATAAACAAAACACCTTACAGTCACTTCAAAATAAGCTATGAATGTTTCCATGCAAATTATGTTCTCCATAAAATGGAGCATAAGCTCCCCAATCTTCAAAATAGCATTATCCAATATAAGGACTCAAGCGATAATTCAGAGAGTAGGGCATTGGCGTTGCATGTGGCCATCCTGGTTTCGGGTCCTTGGCATGCCATACGGTCCCCTGAGCACTGCCAGGAATAATTTCTGAGTGCAGAGCCAGGAGTACCCTCTGAACGTTGCAGGGTGTGACCCCCAAAAATGGTAAAATAATAAAATATCTAAACTGTGGGCTTATTGGCAATCATTTTTATGGCCTAGGTATATATTTAGGTTGGTCACTAAAAATAATTTTCTGGGTATAGTGCATTTAGTACATTAAAACCCTGTTTAGATCTTTAATATATATTTGATCTGACATTTATGTATGTTGTTAGAAAGAGACCTAAGTTCAGTATTTTTACATAGCTGCCCACTTTTTATTATATATCTGCCTATTTTTTAAACCACTTGTTGAAGAGGATTTCTTTGTTCCACTTTATTTTTTTTATTCCTTTATCAAAGATAAAGAGCTGCTACTTGCTCTCCCTGTGCCCAGCCGCTCATGAGGCGCCCGGGAGGCATGGCAGGTTCCTATCCCTGGACTGCCACCCCAGCAGAGCCTGACAACAAGCCAGAGAACCACCCCCTTACTCCATGGAGCCGGCCATTTTCCACATCCAGACTTCCCTCTCGTCACAACTCTACCCAGCAGACCAGACTATCACAGCCCGGATCATCAACACCCACCCTGCAGCAGTTTTTTTTTTTAATCTGGCCCAGGTATGCTGAACCAGAGACTCTCAGACATGGGACAGAGCTGCTACTTGCTCTCCCTGTGCCCAGCTGCTCATGAGGCACCTGGGAGGCATGGCAGGTTCTAGACCTGGCCTGCAACCCCAGCATAGCCTCACAACAAGCCAGACGACAACCCCCACTCCATGGGGCCCTCCATTTTCTACATCCGGACTTCCCTCTCATCACAACTCCACCCAGCAGACCAGACTATCACAGCCCAGCTCGCACGGCCGCTAAGCGGCCACACGGTTCATCAATAAATGCTTTATTTAGAGGTGACTACAAGAGTATGCCACCCACATGGCAAGCCTGGCAAGATGCTCATGTAGTATTTGATATGCCATATACCAGTAACATTTATATTAGGTCATTTCCGTGACCTAATATAATGGTTTGAGGCTCTTTATGTTCCTGGAGCAAGCGGATGCCTTTGGGTACTAGCATGAGACAGGACATATGGAGATATTACTGGTGCCCGCTCAAGCAAATAGATGATGACAGGGAAGATAGTGATAGTGATCAAAGATTAAGTGATAATATTTGTGAGTGTGTGTTAGGATATTCAGTTTTATCACATAAGTCTAAAGGTCTGTCTATATTCCAATACCATGCTGGTTTAATTACTAGTGCTTTGTAGTACATGTAGTACAGTTTGAAGTTGGGAAGGTGATGCCTCCCATCTTTTTCCTAAGGGTATCTTTAGCTATGCATGGGGAATTATTATTGCAAATGAAATCCATGAGTGTTTAGTCTCTTTGAAAACTGTCACAGGTATCTTTATAGGCACAGCATTGAATCTGTATAAAGATTTAAGGAGTATTACCAATTTGAAAATGTTAATACTCCCAATCTATGAGCAGAGTATGGGTCTCCATTTCCTCATGTCATTTATATTTCTTGAAGCAGCGTTTTGTAGTTTTTTTTTCTACAGGTTCTCAGTTTCTTTACCTTCTTAGTTAAACTGATTCCTAGGTACTTGATTTTCTCTGGCACAACTGTGAATGTGGCTTGAATCTATAAGGTAGATCAAAGAAAACATAGGTTAAATCTTCTACAACATTGAAGTTAAAGGAATCTTAAAAGACAAACACCACTGACAAAGCAAATTGAAGCAAAGATAAACTTAAGGTATTATATAAACCTGAAAAGCTGATGCCTCTCAAAAGGAACAGTGACCAAGCTACAAATAAAACCATCAGAACAGGTAAGAATATTTACCCAATGCCCATGTAATAAGGGGATATTATCAATGATATACAAGCTACCCGTGTCGTGTTTGATATGCCAAATACCAGTAACAATTATAGACCACATTCCCATGACCTGATGGAATGGTTTGAAGCTCTTTATGTTCCTGGGGCAAGCAGGTGCCCTTCGGCTCTACTTGCATAAGACAGGACATATGGAGATGTTACTGGTGCCCACTCGAGTAAATCAATGATGAAAGGGGATGAACGGGAAGACAGTGATACAGTGATACAAATAGCAGTAAAATGTTATAAGAAAAAAAAAACAATCCAATTAAGAAATGGGGAGAAGTAATGAACAGAAATTTCCTCAAAGAAGTTCAAATGGCCAAAACGCTTTATGAAAGTTTTCTTCATCATTGCTCATCACGGAGATGCAAATCAAAATAATAGTGAGGTATCTTCTCACTCTACAGAGACAGACACACATCAAAAAGTGTAAGAACAACCAATGCTGGCATGGATGAGGGAAGAAAGGGACTCTCATCCATTGTTGGGGGAATGTTGCCTAGTCTGGCAATTTTGGGAAACAATATGGACATTTCTCCTAAAACTAGATATTGAGCTCCCATTTGAGGCAGCTATAGCACTCCTCTGAATATACCCTGGAAACTCAAAAACACACAACAGAAACAACATCTGCGCATCTATATTCATCTCAGCACTATTCACTATAGCCATATTCACTATAGCCAGAATCTGGAAACAACCCCGAACCCAAGTACAGAAGACTGGATATAGAAACTATGGTACATTTACCCAATGGAATACTGTGCAGCTGTAAGGAAAAATGAAGTTATGAAATTTTCCGATAAATGGATGGACAAGATAATCATATTCACTATATATCACTGTATCACTGTCTTCCCAATATGTTCATCGATTTGCTCGAGTGGGCACTAGTAACATCTCCATTAGTCCTGTCACAAGCAAGTGTAACCCAAGGGCATCTGCTTGCTCCAGGGACAGGAGGAGCCTGTAACCATTCTTCAGTTCATGAACTGAGATCCATAATTGTTGCTAGTTTTGGCATAATAAGTAAATAAAACACGGGTAGCTTGCCAAGCTTTGCTGTGTAGGTGGTATAGTCTCAGTAGAAGGCTCTTATCTTGAGAATTTACTGATGAAACTTAAGGGGGAAGATCAGGTTTCCTCTTGGATGGAGCTCTGAGGAACTATGGAGTCTGGATGTTGAGAATGACTGACTGCATGATGTATGGTTTGCTCTGACTTCTTGCTAGGCTTGCTGGTATCAGTTAGAACCTGTCTAGAACTGTATACAATGTATAAATGTGAAAGATCTTGGGAAGGACCTTATCCTAAAATCAGCATTCTCTAAGAATATTGCGCATCCGTTTTGCTGCCGCACGCCAAGGAAGCTATGGGTCGGGCGTGGGTGGGTTCTCTCTTCCTGGGCAACTGGCATGGAGGTGGAGGAAAGGGCAGGGTCAAAAACTCCACTCGAATCCAGCCAGAGTGGTCTTTTCCCGCCCATGAGAGCAAACCCTTGGAGCAATGTTGGATGAAATCAATCAAAAGGAAAAGGACCAATATTGACTGACTGCATTCATTTGTGGGATATTAATATATACCCGTGTTCTAATTGTTGGAAATGGTAATGCCAGACTAGAACTGAGCATGAATGTAGGCAAAGCAATATACATAATAACCCCTTAATGTATGGATGGAAAGCCACAACATGTAAGAGAAGAGAGAGAGACAGCGTATGAGAGAGAATGAAAGTGAGAGATATAGAGAGAATCACAGAGACAGGAGAGATAAAGTGCCTGCTAAAGAGGCAGGCTTGGGGTGGGGAGGGAATATGGGGTCATTGTTGGTGGAAAAAGTGCACTGGAGGAAGATGGGTGCTGCAATATAGTATGACAGACTGAATCATGAACAAATTTGTAAATGTCTCATGGTGTCAAAATAAAATTTAAAAAAATAAAAAAAAATCTTCTTTTTTCCTTGTTGGGTCATAACCGGCAATGCTCAGGGGTTACTTCTGGCTCTTCACTCAGGAATGACTCCCTGACAGTGCTCAGGGCACCATGTGGGATGCTGGGGATTGAACCCGGGTTGGCTGTGTGCAAGGCATTCCAGGTTCCAGGAATTGGTTTTGAACATAAGGTATACCCAAAGCAGTTCATTTGATCACTTGATCACTTGACATCCCAATATTTGTCAATTTGCTTAAGCACGCACCGGTAACATATCCGTTTGTCCTTGTCACGTGCTAGTGTAGCCCAATGTCATCTGCTTGCTCCATGAAAATGAAGAGCCTCACACTGTTCATTTAAGGTCTTATGGAGAAATCTGAACATCGTGTAGGTGGGTGGTCATGTGATCTTTTGATGTCCCTTGGGATCCAGTCAATAACTACTCTAGTCCAACGGTTGTCTCTAAGTTTCATTACGTGTCCAGCCCATCTATTTTGCAATGCCTTGGCAAAAAAGACAGCATCCCTGACACTCAATTATTGATGGAGGTCAGAACTCAGTATTCCTTCTCTCACTTGAATGAGGTGTGATATTCCAAGCCTAGCTCTTTCGATTCCTCTTTGGGAGATATAGAGAATGTTCTCATCCTGCTTTTGTAGGGCCCAGGTCTCTGAGGCATATATTAATGTAAGGAGAATGGTGGAGTCAAAGTGATGTGCCCATAACCTGAGGTTCTTTGTACTTTTAGCTAGTTCTTCAACACTCTTGAAGGCCATATATGCTACTCTCTAACTCCTGTGCAGCTTAGGTGCTAGGTCGTTCATCATGTTGAGTTCTCAACCCAGGTACACATAAGTGCTGCATTGAGATAGTTGTTCCACTGAGAGAGAATAGAGCATCTGGAACTAGTTCGATTTTATAAACATTGTTTTGTTGAAATTCAGCTGTAGACCTACAGTTCACATTCACTGTCAAAGTCAGCCAGCATTTGTGCCATTTGGCTGATGTTTGGTATAAGTAGAACAATGTCATAAGCAAAGAGGAGGTGGTGTGGTTGTCAACCTTCTATCTTCACTCCCGCTCTGACCTTCTATCTTCAATCCCATTCCTTCCCATTCTAATTGTCACATTCTCAAGGGTGGCACTGAAGAGTTTTGGTGAAATGCTTATCACCCTGTCGAACCGCTCTTTTGACATCATGATCAATTCCTTGTAGAATGGTGAGATCTTGGAGGTGAATCCGTAATATAGCTCACAAAGTATCTTGATAATTGGTTTTGAATGCTCTGATTGGCTAGGGCTTTGATGATCACTTCAGTCTCCACAGAATCAAAGCTTTCTTTAAATCAATGAAAGTGAGACAGAACAGCATCTTGAACTCCCTACAAACCTCAATGAGCTTGGTTACAGTGTGGATATGGTCGATTGTGCTGAATCCGTTTCAGAAGCCAGCTTGTTCGCATGGTTGTCATTCATCTAATGTTCTTCCAATCCTGATCAGAATGACTTGCGTGAACAGGTTGTAGATGACAGACAACAGGCAGATGGGGGAGATAGTTGCCAATATCGTGGATGTCTCCCTTCTTGGACAGTAGAACTGTCCTGGTTTTTCATTGGGAGGGCACCTTGCATTCAGACAGGTAGTGTGTGAAGAGCCAAGCCAGTGTATTGATGAGTACTGATGGCAGATTTTTCAGTTGTTTGGGTCTGACTTTGTCTGGGCCAGCTGCTGTTCGCTTCTTTACCAAAGAAATCACTTGTCCGATTTCAGAAGGGAGAACGTTGGAAATGACATTTCCATCCTGCAAAATTTGTATGTGGATGTTGAACCATCCTTGCATTCCCCGGGATGAATCCTACTTGGTTATGATGTATGATCTTTTTGATGAGTCTTTGGATTCTGTTTGCTAGTATTTTGTTGAAGATCTTAGCATCTGTGTTCATCAAGGAGATTGGTCTGTAATTTTCCTTCTTTGTATTGTCTCTCCCTGCTTTGGGTATCAGGGTCATATGCGCCTCGTAGAAGCTGTTTGGGAGTGTTTCTGTTTCTTCTATTTCCTGGAAGAGCTTTGACCCAGCCATACCGCCTCCTGGGAATATACCCTGGAAAGCCAAAACACACAGCGGAAACACAATCCGCACTTTTATTTTCATAGCAGCACTATTCACAATAGCCAGAACCTGGAAACAACCAGTATGCCCGAGAACTGATGACTGGATAAAGAAACTGTGGTACATCTACACAATGGAATACTATGCAGCTGTCAGAAAAAATGAAGTTATGAAATTTTCCTATAAATGGATGGATATGGAAAGAATCATGTTGAGTGAAATTAGTCAGAAGGAAAGAGAGAGACATAGAATGACTGCATTTATTTGCATGACATAAATATACTAGGTGATCTTACCGAAGTGGAAATTACCACAAGCATGTGGGAGTCAGAGGTTAGTTTAGATAGAGAAGGGAACATGTGTGAATAAATGTCTAAAGTTCTGATACTAACATAGAACTGAGCATTAAATACAGACAAAAATATGCAAATGATGGCTTCTAAGTGTATGAGTGCAACCCACAATGTGTGGGAGAAGGAGAAGAGAGAGAGGGAGAGGAGAGGAGATAAAGAACCTGCCATTTAGGCAGTATGTGGGAGTGGGGAGGGAATTGGGCACATGGGTGGAGGGCGGGGTGCTGGAACACTGTGTGACAGAAACCCCAAGCGTGAACAACGTTGTAATTGTATATCTCACGGTGGTATAATAAAATGTTAAAAAAAAAGAAAAACTAAAAGTGCCTAAAAATGGTTGTAATCTACAGCATAAATTCTTAGGTATCTAATGTGAGAGCTCTAAACCCTCTTACTAGGGGCAGGCTTACTGGGTGGTTGGGAAAATTGGAAATAATGGTTGGGAAAGTGTAAGGTGGTGGGATTTGTGTTGGAATATTGAATCTCTGTAACAAATCATCATGAACAACTTTGTAAAAAAAACAATAAATAAAATGACAAAAAAAATTTGGTATGTGGGCAGGTGGGCGTGGCTATCAAAGAGATCTGAGTAGATGTCATTGATGATCTTCTCCATTGCCTTCTATAAGATGTGATAGATCCATCAGGATGTCAGAGGGCAGTCATCTTGGTCTTATAGTTGGTGAAGGATAGGCAGGTGTTGTGAGTGATTTTCCCAGCTTTTGCTGTATCAGCCAGTATTGCTGCTCTTCTCTCTAAGGTCTTCTTTTATCGCTTCTCTGCAGTTCTTTGTGAGCTTGGACATTAGCCATGGTTGCCTGAGACTCACACCTTGCAACATTGGTGAATGAGCTCAATAGTTTTTAGTGGCAGGTGTCCTTTTGTGACTTTTTCTCTGTCAGCATTTCTCACACAATTATGGAGGTGCTGAATCAGTTGGTTCTATTCTTTCTCGATGTCATCAATAATGGCATCTTTCCATGTTGCTGCAATGGTGCCATAGAGCTCCCAGTTGATGGTCATTCTGGCAGTTCTCTTCTTAAACTTTGCAGCCCTTTCTCCCCATTCCGTGACGTAGAATTTTGCATGAAAAAGATGGTGGTCCAACCCTGTTTGGAATTTTTGGGACAACAATGACATTGGTCAAGCAAAACCATCAATTGAATATAATGTGGTCAATTTCATCGTGGAACTGTTCACCAGGAGATTCTCATGTCCAACATTTAGACAGCCTTCCGGAACTTTGAGTTACCATGAATGGTCTTGGTCAACATGATGAACTCAGATTGTCTCTCACCATGTTTGTTCCATTCTAGGTCATATGGGATTCTTCAGCCAATCTTCTCCTTATGTGGAGTTCTTTGGTTGATCTTCTCAGTCCTATCTTGGCATTAAAATCACCAACTATTATCTTGTAGAAGGTGTGATATTCTTTATAGAATTCCTCCAGTTCCATGTAGAATTTCTCGATTTCTTCTTCCTTGTATGTTGGATGTTGGTGCATAGACAACGGAGATAGAAACTGCCGGCAGTGAGCCACATCTATTCAAGTGTAACCCTTGAGTACACAGACAAGAGAAAGCCCTGAACAGCACCATGTGTGACCAAATCCTCCAACACCTTGCCAATCTTATTGATCTTTATTTATACATACATTTGCAGACATTTCTTTCTCTCAAGAGTTATGCATCCTCATAAAATTTTAGAAATTTCTAGATGTCCCTGTATGTTGCAAATTCACATTTATTGTTTCCTACATGAGAGAAGGTCAGGGAAATTTTTCACTTTTTTTCACTTTTCCTGCTTGAGTCCTTGGTCTGATCTCCTTCAGCACACAGTCCTCCAAGCATGCCAGTAGTTGTCTTCACTGAGCAAGGAGCAGGCCCAAAACATTCTATTATGGCCTCCAAAACTGACAAGAACAAAAAGAAGGACCAATTCTAAGAACAAAAATCACTTTTGAAATAATATAAAGCCATGAATTTGTATATAGAACAAGTTTTCTGTTAATAGTAGTGGCAAGGACTGTTGACACTACTATTAAAATCTGTTGTTCAGAGTCATAATTAAAAGAAGAAATTGAATGAATGTTCAAGAAAATTATTCTCATATCCTAGCTTTCTTTTACACCAGGTAATTTCTCCATATTTCAGTCAAATGAGTTGTATCAATCTCTCCTCTCTCTCCATGTATATATGTATTATATATACACACATACATATATATAATTGTTGAATTTATACTGTTACATATGTTTAAAAGTGACATTTATCCTTCCATATTCAAATTAGTACAGTCCTACAGACTACATTTCCATAAATATATAGCTTCCTTATTTTCTAGGATAATTGAAGCTGTTCTCTAACTCACAGCCTCAAGTCATTTCTTCCACTCTCCTGTATTCACACTGTATTTCTAAATCAAATCTCCTAGGGGCGTCATTTTCCATCTTTCATCCCCTGTGACATATCCCCACCTAATAAGATTAAGTGTCATGCAAAAGTAAAATGGTCATTGATGCAGCTAGGCTGAGATGGATATTTATCATACACTCTGTCTAGGAAAAGGAAGAAAGCATGCTCTCAATTTGAAATGAGCAGACAAACATTTGACAGGATACCCAATTTGGCTGTGCAATGAACTATTGGCATAGATAGAAGTTTTTTTTTTTTTTTTTTTCTGGACCTTACCAAGCTGTGCTCAGAACTTACTCCTGAATTTGCACTCAAGGATGTATTTTGTTGATCTTGGGGTGATGAAGATTGAACCAAGGTCACCGATGTGCAAGGAAAGTGCCCTACATGTTGTACTACTGCTCCAGACATAAGATTCTTGTTATATTTCCATGAGCTGAGTGCAGCAACAATTTATGCCAAATTAACCTATGTCAATATTGGTTGGCTCCCTTTAAGAGATTTAAGACATCCCTTAAAGGGATGGCTTTTAATTCTTAAAGGGATGGCCGATATCCAAATTATGAGGACATATAAGAGTTGGAGAAAACAGTTGAGGTGTCAGTTGAGACCTGGTTCTCACCCTGCTGACAGTGCTGAGTTGGAGGAGCAGAAAGCCTGACAGGATAGAGAGTTAGGGGAGCAGCAAGAAAGGTTAGCTTAACTTGCTTAAGGGCAGAGCAAGGAAATAGTTTGAAGAAAGTATTAAATGGAGTTCAGAGCACCTGATTCAGCCCCATGGAAAACAGAGTAGCCAGTAACAGAGGAACTGCAAAACTAGGCTTCTAGGTCCTATAGCCCTTAGTATATCCTTTACCTTCGTTTGCAGGTTGCTAATTGGACAATACTAGGACACTGTGTTTCTCTTTAGGATGATCTCTTCATTTCATTTTCATTGAAGCTTTTCCTTGTCTTTCTGTTCCTGAACTTGGATTTATACCAAGCCCCTGATCCTTATTACTTCTAATAACTTATTAAAATATTTTATTCCCTAAATATAGTGCTCCTGAAGAGCTCGTGTAAAGGCTACTCCAGTGCTCCTGTAAACTCACCAATCTCCTGATAATTGATTCATTGCTGTGACCCCCTAATGCTACTATTGTAGAAACCATCCTTACTCAAAATTAAAAAAAAAACTCTCACCATGTATTCACTATAAATAGCTACAGTCAATCATAACATTGTGCAACAATTGCACATTCTGTGATGGACTATGTTCTAGGTTTATGGACTGATTGAAAGATGTATTATAATTCCTCAATTGTGTGACCCAACAAACTATTCCGGCTCTAAGGATTGATTGACATGCTGTATTATAATTTTTTCTTTGTATCACCCCCATAGATAGAATTTTTATAGTTCTGTCTTTGCATTTCCTTCATAGATAGAATTATTATAGCTCCTTCTTTGTATTGTCTTCATAGATAGAATTATTGTAATTCCTCCTTCATATTTCCCCCATAGATAGAAAGGTTCTACTTGTATTTAGGACCAGAATAGGTATTATTTATTTACTTTACATTAATATTTTCACTCCTACACACCTGTTATATTCCCTAACCTAAATCCTCTATTGCGTATAAAATTAATTTAAGTTCCTAAATCCTCCCCACCAAAAAAGGTCCCATCATGGCACTAAATGTACCCAGGACAAACTGAAAGAAAGCTTTCCTGGCTTCAACATGAAATGGATATTAATCAAAATATTGATCAACCGATCACGCAACCCCGTATCACAGCGGCGGCACCAAATATCTAGTCTAGGAGCGCATCGGCTGACAACATAGAGCCCAACCATTATTTATCAGGATGTCTAATATATTGTTACTTTTGCACAAATAACCCCTACCCGCGGAGCAACCAAAACACCCCAAATGCCTACCCCGCCACACCCCACCCCCCACCCACCCAGGCGCCGCCATCCACACCCCCCCCACACCCACCCGCCCCCCCACGCCGACACGACACCCACCAGCAGTTCCCCAACCCAGAGCTGTCCAGAGACCCAACATGGGCGAGCGGTTCCTTCCTCCCGCCCGCCGTTCAGAGGCAGTCGGAGGCATGTGGGCCAGCCTGGCCCACCACCCGCAGAACCTCACAACAAGCCAGACGACCCCCCACCCACTCCATGGGCGCCGCCTCCACATTGACCCCCCTCATCAGAACTCCACCCAGCCGACCAGCCCATCACAGCCCGATCATCGACACCCACCCTGGAGCAGTTTCTTCCTCAATCCGGCCCAGGTATGCTGGCCAGAGACCCGACATGGGCAGAGCGGTTCCTTGCTCTCCCTTGCCCAGCCGTCATGAGGCAGTCGGGAGGCATGGTGGGTTCCAGCCTGGCCCACCACCCCGCAGAACCCTCACAACAAGCCAGACGACCCCCCCACCCACCCATGGGCGCCGCCATTTTCCACATTGGACTTCCCCTCTCATCAGAACTCCACCCAGCCGACCAGCCCATCACAGCCCGGATCACGACACCCCCCCTGGGCAGTTTCTTCCCTCAATCCGGCCCAGGTAGCTGGCCAGAGACTCCAGCATGGGGCAGAGCGGTTCCTTGCTCTCCCGCCCAGCCGTTCATGAGGCAGCGGGGGCAGTGGGCCAGCCTTGGCCCACCATTGATCAAAATATTATTCAAAATCCATGATTATATGCTTAAGGTCCCTATTGGGTTAAGGAAAATGTTTATTTTTGGACTTGACAAATATGGTTTAGGTTATATAATGAAATATCCTTCTACCTGTATTTCTGTGGTGATGAAAATAGTTTCAATTATATATTTGTGCAAACATTTAATGGGTCGACGAAAGGTTAACTCACATATAATGCCTAGCAATGAAGTTGAAAAAGTAAAAGGTATTTCTTCTCTGAATCTATATATCAATGATATTAATCTAAAATCTGTCACTTAACCACCACAATTAAGAAATATTTTGACACCACAAAAAATGGAATGTGTTTGATATCATATTTTGCACACGTAAGTATGCCTTAATCTCTCAGATAATACTTTTCTATTTGCACTATCACTTATCACTTATCTTCCTGTTTTTAATCAACTTGCTCGAAGGGGCACCAATAACAACTCCATTTGTACCTGTCACATGCAAGTGTAGCCCAATGAAATCTGTTGCTCCAGGAACAGGAATAGCCTCAAATCATTCATTCAGGTTTTTTTTTTTTTTTTTTTTTTTTTTTGCTTTTTGGGTCACACCCGGCAATGCTCAGGGGTTTCTCCTGGCTCTGCACTCAGGAATTACTCCTGGCGGTGCTCGGGGGGACCATATGGGATGCCGGGGATTGAACCCGGGCCAGCATAGGCAGGCCGCGTGCGAGGCAAACGCCCTACCCGCTGGGCTATCGCTCCGCCCCGCATTCAGGTTTTTTGACAAAGAAGTCTGACCGTCTTGTAGGTTGGTGGCCACAGGTTCTTTTGATGTCCCATGGAATCCAGTCAGTAGCTACTAATTAGTTAATTTATGTTATTGGTTTTATTGATATGGTGCATTATGTTTATTTATTTTCATATGATAAACCATCATTACGTTCTTGGATTGACTAACCAGCCTGGTGATCGAATCGACCTGAAATCACCAGCCCTGATAGAATCACCAGTCCCCAGCTTCCCTTCCCTGAGTTTAGTTCTTCTTGAAACAATGGTTTAGAGTCTACAATATTCGAGTTGTTGTTTATCTGTAAAGTTGTGTATTGTTTTTTCACATCTGAATGAGCATTTCACTTGGTAAAGTATACTTGGTCCAAGTCATTGAATTTTTTTCACTATATTACACTGCTGTTTTGGGTCATGGAGTGTTTCACCTGACTTGTCTGCTTTAAGTCTTAAGGGCTCTCCTTTCCATATATTTGTTTGATCTTGCTGATTTCAGCATTCTTTCTCTATCAATTTTTTTGTCATTCTGATTAAAATTTGTCTTGGTGTAATTTTATTTGGATTTATTTTGGCTACTATTTTTGGGGAGTCCTGGGTCTGGGTTCATATACTCTCCAGCTCTCAGAACTTCTCATCACGATGACTTTGACTGTTGCTTCTCTATCAGGGCTGTCTCCCAGTCTCTCTGAGATGCTGATGATTCTTAAATTGTTGTTCTTTTTTAATTCATCCCAAAGTTCTCTTGTCATTTATTGGTTTATTTGGGTCCACTTTCCTATTCTCTGCTGTGGTCTAGAGATTCTCTGCAATTCAATTTGGAGCTCACTGACTGCTCTCAGCAGCTGTTACTCTACTGCTGAGAACTGCCAATGAGTTTTTCATTCCACTTACCAAAATTTTCAGATCTGTAATTTCAGCTTGTATTTTTTTGTATTTCCCTCATTTCTGTTCTCATATACTTCTGTGGTTTATTGGAGGTGAATTCTATTGTTTCCTTGAGCTCCTTACCCATCACAATATTTCCTTTCTAAATTCCTTTTCAGAGATGTTATGTAGTTCATTATTGCTCATTGCATCTTCTGGTCTAGCCTTTTCACTCACTAAGACTGGTGAGTTTCTGCATTGCATGTGACATTGTGACCTTTGCAGTCTGGGATTATTTCTAATATGTTGTTGGATTTAGTTGCATATAGTTTGGATATCTTTCTATGTTCATGGTGAGTTATGTATGTGCAGATCAGGGATCAAGAGGCAAGTAAATGTGACTAAACAGACCTCCTCTTCTTTATCCATTTCACACGCAGGGGTCAAATCCTGACCTGGGGAGCAAAATAGCACTCCTCAATGAAAAAAGTGTTCCTGAAGCTTCTGTCTCCTCCATTTCTTTCCCTTCTCAATTTCTTTCCTTCCCTATCATTCTCAGTTCTATTATCTAGGTACTAGAGTAAATTAGATATCCTCTCTTTGATATTACTTATTCTTTTGGTATTTGATTTTATGTGGAGATAAAGTGAGATGCTCTGGTATTTCTTTTCCTGAATTACTTAGTTTAATATGCTATGCTTCAAATCCATCCAATTTGCAGTGAATTGCATGATTTAATCCATCTTGTAGCTACAGAATATTCATATATGTATGCAAATATATGAAATGTATATATGTATATGTACATATATAATACATTATATATTAAATGCAATATATATACATATAACTCACTTTCATTATCCATGCCTCTATTGCTATATACATAATTCGATTTCATAAACAAGCTATTGTACATTGAATAATGGTATGCATAAGTCCTTTTAGAATAAATACTTTGTGTTCTAGTGGTAGATATCCTGCAGTCTGGGGCTATTTCTCATTTGTTGCTAGATTTAGTTGCATATAGTTAGGATGTCTATCTATGTTTATGGTGAGTTATGTACGTGAAGATCAGGTACTGGGTTGTTTGAGAGCTCTATATTTACTTCTGTGAGATAACTTCATGCTTTTTTTTTTATTAAAGTTGAACCAGAAAATATTTTAACCAGCAAAAGAGAGTTCTGCTTTCATCACATCCACACCAACATTGATAGTTTAAATTTTTTTGAATATGTGCTATTCTCCCTGATGTGAGATAATGTCATCATCTTAATTTGTACTTCCTTGGTAATAAATTATGATGAGCAATTTTCCCATGCCTGTTGCCTATTTTTCTGTCTTACTCAACTATATTCTTTTCCTCTCTGCAGTTTGATAGAATTTTGCGTTTCATTTGTTAGTGATATCAGGTATTTATTTATATATTTTAGGTAGCTTGGGATGTTTGAGGTCCTTAAACAGTACTGGGGTCTGGTAGTTTCTCTAGCCACATTTGCAGCCAATGACCATTCCCTCCATGTGATGGACAAGAAGCACAACCACAAGTTCTAGAAAATCTAAGGCTTTAATTTTTCTCCACTCTCACCTCACTATAACTACTCCACACCACACCAAACTCAAATCTGTCAAAAATATATAGTTTACAAAGACTGGAGGCAGGGATTTACTAGAGGAAATGACTCATTTACCGTGAAACAATGAAGTAAGAGGGATTGTCCCCTATCCATGGTAAACCATGAGGGGGAAATGCTCCTGCTCCTGGTGGCAATAGGAAAGATCCCCAAATGGGTTGTTTTTCTCTCATCCTTGGCTGGTAAGCAATCCTTTCAATATTATTTCTAGTCTTTTTTTTTGTTGTTTGTTTGTTTAAACACAGTAAGAAAGACAGACAAATATCTACACTCAGGATTAAATTTATATGGTGTTCTTTCCTGAGGAGATCAGGCCATATAGCGCATGCTATATTTCCTCTTGTCAGATTGATCATTACTAATATCCTTAGGGTCCTATCAATGCAAAGCTTATCTTTGGGTCAGAACAGAGCTAGACTTTGCTCTTTATCTTGGGTCAGAATAAAGTTTTCTCCAAGATCTTGATTTCAGATCATTGTGTAAGATACCTGTTTGTTCTTTGTCAAATGATATATTTTTCCTCATTCCATCCAGTCCCATGGTGGGATGCTCCGTTTTGTGTTATAAAGAATTAAAATCAATCTAAAGGTGACTGAGGTTTTTAGCTAGGACATATGTTGGAAGCCCAGAGTTAAATAACTCCTAAATGTAGTACCTTAACTGTTTTCCTATGTCTATTCAAAAAATCCTTTAGCTTAACCATATGTAAAAGACTTACAGGAGAGAGAGAAGAACCCTTTCATTTACAAAACAAAATTCAGGGCTAGCAAGTTGGGCTGAAAAGAAGAGTACTCCAAGATTAGATAGCAAGTCTGTATCTGATGTATTGAATGTATTAAATGTATCGAATCCCATTCAGTTGGGTTCTTTTAGTTTAAATTTGGTTTCCTTTAAGTTTTTACTATGCTAAATATTGTTATATGTAGTCCCACTTTTTACTTTTGTTTCTTTGTTTTTTAACTTTATTTAAACACCATGACTTACAAAGTTTTTCACAATACAATTGTTTCAGGTATTCAATATTCCAACACCAGTCCCACTATCAATGTTCCCTTATTGCCATCATAGTTCCTAGTTGTCCCCCAACACAAGTCTGCTGCCTTAGCTCACACTAGTTAATTTATTTTGCATTGCTTATTACAACATATATCTCACAATGGGGTTGCTAAAGTTGTAAGCTTTATACACTCTGTTATGTGCAAATTACGCCATCTGTGTTTTGCTTTCACTTATTGAACGCATTGAATTTAGTCAGATTCTACTCATTTTTTAAAAAATCTTGTTAAAAAATGGGATACTGAGGCTTATCCCTCTGGGATGCCCCAGTACACTCACCCTGGAACAATGACTGAAACCAGTGGGTCCTCAGGGGTGGCTTATGTGGGTAGGGAGGAGAGAGATGGTCTCTCTCTCCTCGTCTGCCTCTGCCACCCCAAGACCAACTAGGAAAGCTAGGACAAATAAAGTCAGCAGATGGGCCCCTGCAAGCATTGACCAGAGTCTCACCAGCCCCAGTAGGTGGCTGTCAACCCACATCTGAAATCCCTTGATCTCTAGACACTGGAGTTGATCCCACAACCTGAGGTTTCTTAGGAAGTCACAGACTCATGCTGGTGTGAGGAATTGCTCTTTGTAGGAAAGGAAAGTGAGTCCTAGACCTTACTCAGGGCTTCCTAGGTTCTCGCCTTCCTGAGGAAAAGAGCTTCAGGAGTAGACTAACAATGAAGTAGAAAAAGATTCTATTTGGGGTTTTTTGGGAAAAGGGAAGGAAGGAGAGAAAGTAAAGGGAGAGTAGAATGCTCAAAAGAGAACACGATTTCTCCAGAAGAAGAGAGCCAGCACACATATCCCAGCATTAGATATGAGAGCATGAAAGTACACATCTCAAGAGGGGAGATGAGGGTGACACACATACTTGGGAAGCGAAGATGCTCGGCACATGGGCTTAAGCAGCACATGGGCTCGGGCAGCACATGTGCACCCTTCCATTGTTCAAGGGGACTTTTATAGGGTTTTTTCTCAGCTGCCCCCATGTGGGGATTCCAGAGGCAGAGGTCTTCAATGGTTTTTTTTTTTTTTTTTTTTTTTTTTGCTTTTTAGGTCACACCCGGCAATGCTCAGGGGTTTCTCCTGGCTCTGCACTCAGGAATTACTCCTGGCGGTGCTCGGGGACCATATGGGATGTCGGGGATCGAACCAGGGCATGGGCCAGCCGCGTGCAAGGCAAGCGCCCTACCCGCTGGGCTATCGCTCCGGCCCGGTCTTCAATGGTTTTGGTATGGAGATTCTCCTGTACACGTGGAAGTCACGCAAGTGTCAAAAAATTCTTAATTCAAGTCTCTGTCTCAGCTGAAGTTTTTTTTTTTTTTTTCTGTGGGCTTCAACCTCCTTTGTGCCAGGAAGGACTTATCAGGCCTAGGTTTCATCTACAGCTTCAGGACAATTTGAATTATTACTTCTCAGGAATTCCATTTGCCATGGGCCCTGCCCTGCCTGTCTCAGGACCAGAGGCATTATGCTGTTTTTGTTTCTTTTGCCAATGAAATAGTATATTTATAAACACCTTTAAGATGCAAATCTTGGTGTTTTCTGCTGATACTTTCCTCAATGCCCTTTATAGATTCTAGTCTGACATTGAGGTCTTCCATATACTGTTGTGAAGTGACTTTTGTGTGTAGTCTGAAATATGGATTCAGATTTTTGTGTTTTCTTATGGTTATTCAACTTTCCCCAAACCATTTGTTGAAAAGAATATTTTTTATTAACAAACTCATTTGTACAAATGTAGTCAACCATAGAGCTGGGTATTTGTATTTGACTTTTCAATTCTAACTCATTGATCAATTAGGTTATACTTACTCCAAACTAGAAAAAAGTCAAAATGCTACTATTTTCAGATCGCATGATAATATACATAGAATACACTAAACTACTATCCTGAATGGTTCCTATGAAACAATAAATTAATAACAGCAAAGTATCTGGCAAAAAGTCAACACACATGCAAATAATGAACTCAAAGAGAAACAGATCCATATGTGTACTTCCATTCAAAATTTTAGCTTTGAGATTGATAATCAATGATGCATTTTTCAAAGCATTAGATAATCAATATTAAAGTCTGTATGGAATTATGAAAACTTTGAGCAGAATGATAAAATCACCCAATAAAGAATTCCTGAACTTATCCTTAGTCAACTCCAACACCTTAAGTTCAAAACCCATATTTTCATCTAACATACAGATGGTTCCTTGCACTTCTTACAAAACTGGCAATAAGAGTAATCTTGATTTTATTGATAGTGATATAGATAGCATATTATTGAAATAATGGTACTAAAATTTAATAATTCTGACACAAAAGGAAGAAAAGTGAACAGAACAGGTACCTACATAGAACATTGGATAAATTTTCCAGATTATAATTAGTTGTCTTATAATAGTATACAGTATATTTATGCATACACAATATATATAACTAACATAAAATCACTGTATCGCTGTCTTCCCGTTCATCATCGATTTGCTAGAGCGGGCACCAGTAAAATCTACATATGGCCTGCCTCATGCAAGTAGAGCCCAAGGGCACCTGCTTGCCCCAGGAACATAAAGAGCCTCAAAACCATTCCATCAGGTAATAGGAATGAGATCTATAAAATAATTAATATAATATATACTAATATATGGGGCAGAGCTGCTACTGGCTCTCACTGTGCCCAGCCACTCATGAGGTGCCCAGGAGGGATGGCAGGTTCTAGCCCTGGCCCGCCACCCCAGCAGAGCCTAACAACAAGCCAGATGACCCCCACTCCATGAGGACCTCCATTTTCCACACTTGGACTTCCCCTCTTCAGAACTCCACCCAGCAGACCAGCCTATCACAGCCCGGCTCGTGCGGCCACTTGCAGCTGCGTGGTTCATCAATAAATGCTGGATTTTGAGATGACTACAAGAGTATGCTACCTGCACGGCAGAGCCTGGCAAGCTACCCGTGTCGTATTTGATATGCCAGATACCAGTAACAATTATAGATCTCATTCCCATTACCTGATGGAATGGTTTTGAGGCTCTTTATGTTCCTGGAGCAAGTAGGTGCCCTTGGGCTCTACTTGCATGAGACAGGCCATATGGAGATGTTACTGGTGCCCGCTCGAGCAAATCGATGATGAACGGGAAGACAGTGATACAGTGATACTAATATAAAAGCCTAGACTCTAAGAGCTAAAGAAAAGAATGTTACATCAAATTCAAAACAAAAATACAAAATTCTTAGAAACATAAATAAACTAATACATTACTAACACCAAAGACCAAAGCCATTCTCAAATAACTGATTCTCAAAATAGAGTTCTTAGTTTTCTAAAAAAAAGTAAAACAGCCATTTTGAAAATTAAATTGCTATTAAAATAATCTTAGAAAAAACTTAGATTTGAAAGAGCTAGAAAGATAATTCAATGAAATTAAGAAGCTACTACAGAAACAAAATGTAAAATTTATCAGATATTAAATTTATAATAAAATAACCAAAGAGAAATTCAGAAGCTAAAGAATGTGATGAATATAATGCAACATAAGGACATTAATAGTAGAATAGCCAAAAACTAAGAAAATTCAATATATTAATTAGAACAGTGGTTCTCAACTGTTTGGTTCCTGGCTATGTTCTTTTCTGATTTATGTATTCTTTCTAATGTTCCCTTATCCTACCAGTTACCCATTAGTCTCCTGTCATGCTGCCCCCACTATTTACCATGAGTCTTACCTACAACCCCTTGGAATATCCTGGGGACCCACAGAAGTACGTTGTAGTGTCAAGAATCAAACCTGAGCCTCCTACACCCTATGCATGTCAACTGGTCCTTTGAGTTATATGCCTACACTAGGATTTTTTGCTATTTTGGAAGCATATTAAAACCCAGTTTCCCAAAGAAAAACTTTATGCCAATTGAGTAGATTGAATTTAGTACTATCAATAAAAAAATTGATAAGTTATAGTGTTTTGAAGTAATGATATAATGACAGAGCTATAGTTGAAATTGTATTTTCCACTAACTTTTTATTGGCATCATATGACTGCCAATGCTTGAATATGTTCAGGCATTTTATTGTTTGTCTTTCAAATATCTTTTATACTTTTATTTTTGTTGATAACAGAATGATTCTTGCAGAAAAAATTAATTGTTAATTCCTTTGCTCAAATCAACAGCCATAGTTCATAATTTACTTAAACTGAATAAAAATTTATTCTGGTTCCAGTCCTTTTGTATTTCCAGTGACCTTGACAGAACTGAAGTTTAGGATTACTTAGTATTTACATAGGTAATAATTTTCCAAATGAGTATAAGAAAAATTATAGATTAGTGTCATATTTTAATAAAAAAAAACTGAGGTAAGAGCAACTGAAACTGAACCATGTGACAACACAATAATTTTTTAATAAAAATGTCTTAAGCTTTTGAGTTTCAGAATGAGTTGTTCAACTGTATGTCTGTTTCCACTGCTGGCTGATGAGAATGATCAATTAAGTGGCAGGTGAATGAAATGTAGGTAAAATATTTATTTTAAGAAAGAAATATCCTCCTTGTGGAATAATAACTTATTTAATAAGTGAATTATGATATTCTAAAGTGTGAAATATAACTCACCCAGATTCCTGCATGTTACCAATGGAAAATCTTCGGCTAAAGTGTATCTGAAATTCCTAGCACTGTCATTATTGATTGATGTCTAGAATAATCGGATAGTCTACCAATTACATGTTCTTATCCCAATGCTGGGAAATATGCCTAACCAACACAGGTTGCAAAACTGGTATCAATGAGACAAAGTAGAAGTCTGGTTGTAAGCTAGAGGCTGAACTAAGGGTGATGTTGCAGCATAGTTATTGAGCAGATTACAAAATTGGGATCCACCCTGATATTGCGTAGTATCTGGTAAATACTCCTTATGATATTTGACGTGGACTTTCACAACAGACTGATAGATCAGTGCTCAGACTAGCAATGCACTGCTCCTTGTTGAGGCATACTGTGCTCTTCCAGGTCCATAACTGTTTTGTCAGAACAATTTGTGGAGTTGGAGCTTAAATTTGAATATATTACTAATTGTCTTTGAGCAATCTTCGTAATAAGATTGTCGAAGTATTTTTAAGGAAATTGCATATGTATGAGTGGAAAACATTGGCATGATTATTGGAGGCAGATACAACCATGTATGCACAACTATATACCACTTGATCACTTGAATCCTGTTATTCATCCATTTGCTTGAGCGGGAGCCAGTAACATTTCCATTGGACCCTATCACGTGCCAATGTAGCCCAATGGCATCTGGTTGATTCAGGAATATGAAGAGCCTCAAACCGTTCCTTCAGGGTCTTGACAAGGAAGTCTGACCATCTTGTAGGTGGGCTGCCAAGTGATCTTTTGACATCCCGTGGGATCCAGTCGGTAATGGCTCTAGTCCAGCGGTTGTCTCCAAATGGCATTTACATGTCCAGCCCATCTGATTTTCGATGCCTTGGCAAAGGAGACAGCATCCCTAATTCTGGAATATACCACATGTTTAGAAAATGGGAATGAAGTATTTGGGGGTATGTATTTTAGCATAGCAATTAGGAGAAAGATGACTGTAGATCAAAAGGGGCTCAATTTGCAGCCTCTGTTAAACAGTATTATTCAGCAATAGGTCACATATTGGATTCACCACCAGGATCTCACCATTCTACAAAGAAGTGATCATCAATGTCAAAAGAGGGGTTTGGCAGAGTGATACCTTTTCACCAAAACTCTTCAGCGTCACTGTTGAGAACATCATGCAACAATTAGAATTGGAAGGGATGGGAGTGAAGATAGACGGACAGCAACTAAAACACCTCCGCTTCGCTGATAACATCGTTCTAATAACACCAAACATTAGCCAAGTGGCACAAATGCTGACTGACTTGGACCAAGAATATGGAAAGATAGGTATACAGCTGAATCGCAACAACACTATCTTCATGAAAAATGAACTCGTTCCAGAGGCCCCATTCAGTCTCAATGGAACAAACATCTCTGAATGCAGCAGTTATGTGTACCTAGGTCGAGAAGTCAACATGATGAACGACCTAAAACCTGAGCTGTGCAGGAGGAAGAGAGCAATGCCTTCCAAAGCATCGAAGAAATAGCTAAAAAGACAAAGGACCTCCAGCTCCGGGAACATCTCTTCAACTCCACTGTTATCCCTGCATTAACATATGCCTCAAAGACCTGGGCCCTACGAAAGCAGGATGAGAATGCTATTCAGGTCTCCCATAGAGAAATCGAAAGAGCTATGCTTGGAATATCATGCCTCACTCAAGTGAGAGAAGGAATCCGGAGTTCTGACCTCCATCACTGTTCCAGAGTCAGGGACGCTGTCTCATTTGCCAAGGAATTGAAAATCAGATGGGCTGGACATGTAATGCGATTTGGAAACAACCGCTGGCCTAGAGCCGTTACCGAATGGATCCCACGGGATGTCAAAAGATCACGTGGCCGTCCACCTATAAGATAGTCGGACTTCTTTGTCGAACCCCGAAGGAACAGTTTGAGGCTCTTTGTATGCCTGAAGCAACCAGATGCCATTGGGGTACACTGGCACGTGATAGGGTCAAATGGAAATGTTACTGGCGACCACTTGAGGAAATCAACAAATAATGGGAGGTCAAGTGATCAAGGTCACATATAGTTGCGAGTACAAAAATATTTGCAAGACTCTGTCTTGGTCTAAAGTTAGCAGGGTCTGTCTTTCTCAGAGAGAGGCTGCTATATCTTACAAATGATAATCTTCAATCCAGTATATTTTGTTTTATGAAACCCAGAAAGTTCTAGTTTTTCTTTTTTTAATTTTTGGAAAGAGTTGAAAACTGATTGGCAAAATGCTGCAAAATATTTGATTATTTAATTACACCTCTAGCAATATTTTATGCAGTTTATTTTTTATTTAATTTGTTTGTTATAATGGTAACTAATTAGTAATAAAGCTTAGGGGCAAATTTTCTTACTACAAATAATTTTCCATGTAAAAATTTATTCTTCATCATTAAACGAGAGCTTAATTTTTTTCAGTTTATAGTGCAGGGCCATCTAGAGGAAAAAGCTAATCAGTCTTCTGCTTTGGGGCTTGGCTACCTCGCCCAGTCTAGGCTTTAACTTTATAGATATTTCATCTTGTGAGACATTCTCAAGAGAAAAAATTTTATATTTAATTGTTAGAGAGAGACAAAACATTTGCCTTATGAAGGTCTCATGGCAATTTCAAATATCCTAGCTGAGTAAAAAGTACATCTGGTCTTTGATATTTCTGAGGCAGGAAGCAATCTAGGTATGAGGAAAAGCTTGTCAATAGATAAAGATTCATCATCTCAAAAATGTTAGAAAATATCTTGCCCAGCTGATAATAGTGGTCTTATACTGTTAGAACTGTCACAGCTGGGGCTAGTATGTATATGGAGGGATTTTTCTCATGAAGTTAACTTTTTTAAAGACCGGAAAGTAGGTCTTTGAATGTTCTTTTCAACACAAATTTATCATTTATAATTGTAAAAAGAAACTGGCATATCTTTCCTAAAAAAATTTAAAACTAAAATTTAAATGTTTAAATTAGAAATATTATAATATGAATGCCTGGAACTAGTTATTCAGATTAATATTTTAACAAATATCCATTTTACTTGAAGATAGTGTGGAGAACAAAATTTGCCACTCTACAACATTTGTCGCTGGTATAAGGATTACTTTATACAGGGAATCTGAAGTATGAATATGGGTTGCCCTTTTGAAGGTGACTTTTACAGGTGTAAGGGAAAATGTCCCTTTGCAAGGTTGTCTCTCACTATACCAGACAGGCCTAATCCCTTTGACTCTTGTCAGTGGAGAAGACAGCAATTTAAAAATGAATAAAGGTCATGTACTTGTCTGCCTTGCTTTTCTTGATTCATCCTGTTGTCTGACCGTTCTTATTCCAAGACTTATAATTGAGATTAAGGGACTGACTTAATTCCCGCTCACGAATTACGCAGTTAGATTGGATTTCCATTTATTTTATAAAGTTATTTTTTTCTCTGAATATTTTTATAAGTATTTTATTATACCACCATGAGATATACAATTACAAAGATGTTCACATTTGGGTTTTGGTCATACAGTGTTCCAGCACCCATCCCGCCACCAGTGCCCATCTCCCACCATCAATGTCCTCGGTTCCCTCTCCCCTCCCCCAGCCCCCCTCCATGGCAGGTTCTTTATTTCTTTCCCGTTCTCTCTATGTCTTTCTCTTTTCCTTCCCTTCCAGATTGTGGATTACAGAACATATATTAAAGGGTTGTCACTTGTATCTTTTTGCCTGTTTAATGCTCAGTTCTAGGTTGGTATTTGTTCTTTGGACAATTGTTAGCACACTGTTCCATTTTCTGTCTTACCTAGCCTCTGACTCCCACACGTTTGTGATAATTTCCACCTTTAACAAAACCTCCTGATACATGTTTCACTTGACCTTGGATATTGGTATCATAATATATACATATATATTTATGTCATGCAAATAAATGCAGTCATTCTCTGGATATTTTTATGTTAATTGAATTATTTACCAAACTAAAAGAGTCAAGAGGGAAAGTGAGAATCAACTTTCATCTTGTATTTATTATGATTATTAATATATTACTGTTATTAGTATAATTATTTTAGTTAATTTTTATAATATCATTTTCTGTGGTAGACTTGACTTCTACTAGTGAAGAGGGAGGCTCCGGAGTGACTTAAGAGAAGTGGGAAGAATAAAGGTAGCCTACTGGAGATTGAACTCTACTGCTCCCCTCTCTATCCACTCTGGTCAGCCAGTGAAGTGCCAGGGAAATTCAGGACTGATAAAATTCTGTGATGAACCCCTCCACAGCATGCGTGTTCACATCCCATCAACCCCCAAAGTCTACCATCAGCTGCACCTGAAGCCAATTTGTTCTGCACAAAATGGGTCATTATTCCTGATTTCTGATCTCTTGGAAAGCCATGGGCTCCAGATGGAGTGAGGAATTCATCTTTGTGGAAATGGAGAGTAACACTGAAACATTATCACTATCTTCCCATTCATCATCTATTTGCTCGAGTGGGCACAGTAATATCTCCATATGTCCTGTCTCATGCTAGTAGAACCCAAGGGCATCTGCTTGCTCCAGGAACATAAAGAGCCTCAGTCAATTATATTAGGTCATGGGAATGATCTAATATAATTGATACTGGTATTTGGCATATCAAATATACACGGGCAGCTAGCCAGGCTTGCCGTGTGGGTGGCATACTCTTGTAGTCACCTCTAAATACAGCATTTATTGATGAACCAAGTGGCCGCCAGTGGCTACGCGAGCAGGGCTGTGATAGGATCGTCTGCTGCTAGATGGAATTCTGAGGAGAGGAAAGTCTGATGTGGAAGATGGCGGCCCTCATGGAGTGGGGAGGGGTCGTCTGGCTTGTTGTGAGGCCATGGGCTGGATTGAAAAAAAAAAACTGCTGCAGGGTGGGTGTCGATGATCTGGGCTGTAATAGGATCTGCTGCTGGGTGGAGTTTTGATGAGAGGAAAGTTCGATGTGGAAGATGGTGGCCCTCATCTGGCTTGTTGTGAGGCCCTGCTGGGTGGGATTGAAAGAAAAACTGCTGCAGGGTGAGTGTTGATGATCCAGGCTATGATAGGATCCTCTGCTGCTGGGTGGAGTTCTGGGCTGGATTGAAAAAAAAACTGCTGCAAGGTGGGTGTCAATGATCCTGGCTGTGATAGGATCGTCTGCTGCTGGGTGGAGTTCTGAGGAGAGGAAAGTCCCAGTCCCATGTGGAAGATGGCGGCCCTCATGGAGTGGGGAGGGGTCGTCTGGCTTGTTGTGTGGCCCTGCTGGAATGGCAGGCCAGGGCTAGAACCCACCATCCCTCTCAGGTGCCTCGTGAAACATTATACTGTCTTTATTTATTCATTTATTTATTTATCCATTTATTTATTTATCCATTATCCATTCATTTGTTTGTTTGTTTTTGCTTTTTGGGCCACACCTGGCATTGCTCAGGGGTTACTCCTGGCTGTGCACCCAGGACTACTCCTAGCAGTTTTAGGAGACCATGGGTCTATCAAAACCAGGTGGGTTGCATGCAAGGAAAACACCCTACCTGCTGTGCTTTTGCTCTGGCCCCTAGTTTTTTTTTAAACATGTGGTGTTGCCCTCACAGAAAAGAATTTCAGGAGGGGATAAAAGAGAAGTAAAACAAGTATATTAAGGAAATAATGGGAGCTAATGGAAGAAGCAGATTTTGATATATGCTCAATAGATAACCTGGCCTTTCTTAGAATGGAGTGTTAGTACACATCTCAAATAGGAGTGTGCAAATCATGTCCCCAAAATAGAGAAATGAAATTAAAGTATAAAAGTGTATCTCAAGAGGGAAGATGGGCATGGCCACTTCCTCTCCCAAGTTAGTGTACATAGGATTTCCCAAAGTGGCATCACGAAGTGTGTTGCTAGCGTGGTTGAAAGTCAGGGAGCTTGGAGCATTTATGGTTTGGGGTTATTATTGCATGACCTTTGTTCCGGAGGTGGAGCCCTGGGACTACTAGGTTCAGTCACATGACCTCTGATGGATCCATCCATGCTTGTGCTTGGAATTCTGCATCTTGAAAGCATTCTTGTTTTCTGAGATAGGTCTTCAGTGGCAAAAAGCATTCTTGTGTTCAGGCTAGTTTAGATTTCAGATGGGTTTGTCCCCAAAGGACATTACCAGAGCCTCATATCGTTCTGCCTGCAGCAATATTACCTGTGTCTTGGAGTGAGGGAATCAGTAAAAATAACCAATCATGCCAGCCCCAAGTGCCTATACTTTATGCACTTCACACTCATCTCTATTAAAACGTTGCAGATTCTCTCCCATCAAGATCACTCTTCTACAGGCTGATCTACAAGGTTTCCAAGGTTACCAATATTTCAAAACAAGTAATAAGCCATGCCTCATCTTCCTGCCCTTGTGACTCCAGGAGTATGTGTGTTGGTCCACCAAAGAAATAAAAAATGTTCCTGAATACTGTGTTAACAAACAGTTCTGGGAGGTTTCAACTGTATTCCTTTAACCAGTGTTACTTTACTCTTGTCTAACCATCTTGATTCTTTTGTAAATTCCTTTTTACCAGTGTCTAAATGACTATGGTTTTGGTTCAAGGAAAAACTCACTAGCTCTTCATGTATATGTATTGATTTATGTGAAAGATTTATAGTCCCTGTAGTCAATTTTGACTGCATGAGGACAAGAAGCTGAGTACCTTTGCCTGTTATAAAAATACTTTCTTATTAGATAAAATATAAACATTTATGTAACAATCTTAATAATTTGTGAAATAGTTCACAAAGTATGCTGTCATTGTAAAGTATATCAAAATCATATTCAGTGATATCTTATAGTTCAAGGTTATTTTTGTTAAATCACATAGGGTAGCGAGACTAAGTTTTAAATCTCAAAAACATATAAAACTCAGTGATAATAATCTTTATGAACAGATTTATAAGGAAACTATTTTTCCCTCAAGTGAATAAATACCATGCTGAGGTCAAAATTTTTCAGATCAAGAAATCTAGCATTTTCAGATATTTACAATGGAAGGAGCAGCCTTCAGAGAAATGGTTCTATAAGCATGTTTCACTATGTCCAGAGCAGGCTTTTTCCAGTGTGCATCAACTTTGCAGGAGCATATATCAGTGTCCTGGATAACAAAAACTAAGGAGGCAAAGAAGCAGTAACCTCACTAGTAGTAACTCTCTCAGGCCTGACACAACTCATTCTTTTCTAGAAAGTGCCTAGGAAATGGGGAGATTAGAACTGGTAAATCTGCCATGAACACCAACATAATCGTCATGCTAACATCCCACTTATTCTACAGGATAGTCATCAAATCAAACTTCATTTATCATTCACTTGCTATACACTACACAGGACTAGATCCCCACAAATTGGAATTATTGAAGTTGGTGGGGCCTCCACAAGAGTCTTATGTGGTATGTAGAGGAGAGAGAGGGTCACTATCTCCTGATCCATGTCTCCCATCCAAGGACAAGCTGGGGATTGGTAAAGTTTGTGATGAGCTCCTGTATGGCATGGACCTCGAGTTCCACCAGCTTCACAAGACAGCCATCCCCTTGGTCCTCTCAGCACCAGAGTTGATCCCCACCACCCAATATTTCTGGGGAGCCAGAAATCAGACTCTAGTGAGGAATTGCTCTTTGCAAGAAAGGAAATTCAGCCCTAGGCCTTACTTACTCCTTACAGGTACTTGTCTTTCTCTCAGAAAAGGAACTTCAGGAGTAGAGGATAGTGAATTAAAATAATTTATTTAAATATTTTCAAAAGGGGAAGGAGGGAGAAAAACATGGGAGGAAGTGACATTCTCAAGGAAGCATGGCTTCTCTGAAACAGAGAGTCCCAGTATTTAACTCAAGAGGGGAAATACAGGCAACACATGTGCTCAGACAACACATGTTCTCAGCCATGTGGAAAATGACAAAAACAACACATGGGCTTAGGAAGTATTTCTGTGCACCTCCTTTGTTCAAGGTGACTTTTACAGGGTTTTATCCAAGGTATCCAGCATGTGGCTCCTATGTAGGTCAAAGTCCTAGGTAGAACATGTTTCATTATGTCTAGAGCATAATGGAGTCTAGAGTGATTGCCAAGGGGTAGAGTTGGAATGGTTGAAGATCATCTTTGAAATTCCTTCCCTGGCCTTTGTTTCTTCAGCAGCTTCTCTTTAAGGACAAGCAGAGTCCAGCTTTTTCAGAGTCTCTTGGGTCTCTTGATGCCAGGTGAAGACTTATTAAATCTTATTCCTGTTTCTGCAAGGTGGGTCCTGATGGCTTTAGAATGAGGTGTTTTTACTAATACCCAGGATTCACTGGAATTCCATTGCTCTGAGGGTCCTTAATATAGATAGTGATAGAGATAGAGATAGAGATAGATAGAGATAGAGATTGACATACATATAGATATAGGTGTATATATAGATATTTTATACCCACACATCTACTATATTTATATGGAAAAACCTGTATTTGATATACAAAAATCAGTAACAATTATAGACCTTATTCTCTGCAAATGACTGTATATGCAGATTGAACAAAGAATTTAAAATCAGTTTATATGTTCACTGGAAATCCCTTGGCCTATTAGCAGGTTCAAGAGTATGTCTGCCTTCTCAGCTGATGTCCTTGTTAAAGCTCTGACTTTAGCTATCCTGGTCAGTGACAGCATGTACAGTTTTGAGTTCTTCTCTAGAGAGCCTCTAGTTTTTTTTTAACATTTTATTATACCACCGTGAGATATGCAATTGCAATGTTGTTCACGCTTGGGGGTTTCGGTCACACAGTGTTCCAGAACCCCGCCTCCACCAGTGCCCCTCAATCACTACCCATGTCCCCAATTCCCTCCCCCTCCCACATCCTGCCTAAATGGCAGGTTCTTTATCTCCTCTCTCTCTCCCTCTCTCTCTCTCTCCCCCTTCTCCCACACATTGTGGGTTGCACTCACGGTACACTTAGAAGCCATCATTTGCATTTTTTGTCTGTATTTAATGCTCAGTTCTATGTTGGTATCAGACCTTTAGACATTTATTCACACATGTTCCCTTCTCTATCTAACCAAACCTCTGACTCCCACATGCTTGTGGTAATTTCCGCTTTGGTAAGATCACCTGGTATATTTATTTCATGCAAATAAATGTAGTCATTCTATGTCTCTCTCTTTCCTTCTAACTAATTTCACTCAACATGATTCTCTTCATGTCCATCCATTTATAGGAAAATTTCATAACTTCATTTTTTCTGACAGCTGCATAGTATTCCATTGTGTAGATGTACCACAGTTTCTTTATCCAGTCATCAGTTCTCGGGCATACTGGTTGTTTCCAGGTTCTGGCTATTGTGAATAGTGCTGCTATAAAAATAAAAGTGCGGATTGTGTTTCCGCTGTGTGTTTTGGCTTTCCAGGGTATATTCCCAGGAGCGGTATGGCTGGGTCAAAGGGGAGCTCAGTCCACAGAATGGGAAAGAATATTCACCCAATACCCATCTGATAAGGGGTTAATATCCAGGATATATCAGGCACTGGTACAGCTCTATAAGAAAAAAAACAGCCAACCCCATTAGAAAATGGGGAGAAGAGATAAACAGAAACTTTGACAAGGAAGAAATCCGAATGGCCAAAAGGCATATGAAAAAAATGCTCATCATCACTAATCATCAGAGAGATGCAAATCAAAACAACAATGAGATATCACCTCACACCACAGAGAATGGTCCATATCCAAAGGGTAAAAGCAACAAGTGCTGGCATGGATGTTGGGAAAAGGGGACTCTCATACATTGTTGGTGGGAATGTCAACTTGTACAACCTTTCTGGAAAACAATATGGACATTCCTCCAAAGATGAGCCTCTATTAAACCAAGTTTTATCTGAATGACCCAGAGGGAGTACCTTTTGATTCAAATCTACGAGAATATACTTATTCAATCACCTTTGTAGAATTAGAATCTGATTTCGACAAAAGCAAGTTACAAGAACCAATTTTTCCTCTCTATCTTCACTTTCAAATTTTTCAGATGACTTTGCAACCATGACTTTTCTACTATATAACTGAAACCCACTCATGAACAACTTTGCAATTGTATATCTCATGGTGGCATAATAAAATAAAAAAATTGTATAAACACAGCAAAATTAGAGTACTCTCCATTTATTTACTGAGAAGTCCTGAGAATTGGCTAATATAGAGCAGGAGACACACCAGTAACGGCATTCATAAGTTAACTGTCACATCAGGATCGCCTCGGGATCAAATATAAGATGTGAAGAATAGTTCCAATTAAGAGCTGGAAGTGATTTTGTTCCACTTAATTTTTCTTGCACTGGGGCCTCAAGAGTAGAGAGCAGCCACGTTCCTCCTTATGGCTGAAGAAAGTCCCTACTTTAGAGGCCTTCCTTGTTGCAAGTAAGGCATGACCCCAGATGGTCAGTCACTGTAGATCTCCTGAATCCTAACTTTTCCATAAGCAGAGATGATTTCCAATTATTCCTTTAGCCTGCCTGCCTCCAGGGTCTCCCTGAATTTTACAAAATACTTGCAATGGTGTCAATTAAGTATATGCAACTGTCTTCTAGACCAAACTCTTTAACTGTTTCATTGAAGAGGGCTCTGGGGTACCCTAGATGGTTTTCCTGTCTGCATGAGGATTAGCTTCTATTACAGAGAGAAGGTATTATCTCTGGATTTATGCAAACCAACATAATACCATGAAGTTTCTAATATGTATTGAAGGTGAAAGGAAGAGAGACACAGGGCCAGAGTGATAGTCCAGAGGGTAGGGTGTTTGCCTTGCACACAGCCAACCCGGGTTTGATCACTGGCATCCCTATGGTCCCCTGAGCACTGCCAGGAGTAATTCCTAAGTGCAGAGCTAGGAGAAACTCCTGAGCACTGCCAGGCGTGATCCAAAATGCCAAAAACGAAAAAGAGAAGCAGATATTTCACTTTACTTACAAAGAGAGGTGAGAGCCAATATGCCAGCTTGCTGTGGCCCCTAGTCAAAAGACATAAGATATATAGAGAATGTGCATACATGAAGCAAAATCATATATTTAATTCATTTAATCCCAGTTTGAAAAACTTGATTTGCAATTATCTAGGAGCACTGAAACAGGAGTTCAGACAATTTTGTAATATCTTGTCCATAGATCTTGCAAAAAAATTAGAATAAACAGATAAAATGTAGAGTTCTACATAACAATAAAGTTTGATGGTAGTTTCTTTCCTTAAAACACAGCCTCATACTTGTCCTCATTAGATAATACAATTTTATATAATACAATTTTATCTCATCATCCATTAGATAATACAATTTTATCTCCCTAGAAGTTTGTAAACAAACTTCTTGTTAATTATTATCTCATTTAGCATAACAAGACCGTACTCTGCAGTACTTTTCAAAAAAAACTAAATAAGTTCTATAGGTATTCAAAATGTTTTAAGAGTCTTACAACTGAAGATACCATAACATGTTAAACTTGATAGAAGTTCACTTAATATTGGGGATAAATTTATTGAAAACTTATTGAAAAGTTTTATCTTTAGAATTCCAATTTCTAGGAAAATGTGGATTTTTAGGAGCAAAATACTGACAAAGATTACTATAAAAAAGTATTTCACACTTGTATATAAAGCTCTCCAGTTCAAGAAGACTAAGTTAATACCTGTGACAAAGCTTACATAAAATAAAGTTAAACTAATAGAGACTCACAGACATGGGGCAGAGCTGCTACTGGCTCTCCCTGTGCCCAGTCACTCATGAGGCGCCCAGGAGGGATGGCGGGTTCTAGCCCTGGCCCGCCACCCCAGCAGAGCCTCACAATAAGCCAGATGACCCCCACTCCATGAGGGCCTCCATTTTCCACATCCGACTTCCCCCTCATCAGATCTCCATGCATCAGACCAGCCTATCACAGCCAGGCTCATCGAGATCCACCCTGCAGCAGTCTTTTTAAATCTGGCCCAGGTATGCTGATGCAGAGACTCACAGACATGGGGCAGAGCTGCTAGTGGCTCTCTCTGTGCCCAGCCACTCATGGCCTGCCACCCCAGCAGAGCCTCACAAAAGGCCAGATGACCCCCCACTCCATGAGGGCCTCCATTTTCCACATCCGGACTTCCCACTTCGTCAGAACTCCACCCAGCAGATGGGCCTATCACAGCCCGGCCTGCACAGCCTCTTGGTTCATCAATAGATGCTGGATTTAGAGATGACTACAAGAGTATGCTACCTGCACGGAGAGCCTAGCAAACTACCCGTGTCGTATTTGATATGCCAAATACCAGTAACAATTATAGACCTCATTCCCATGACCTGATGGAATGATTTGAAGTTCTTTATGTTCCTGGAGCAAGCAGGTGCCCTTTGGGCTCTACTTGCATGAGACAGGACATATGGAGATGTTACTGGTGCCCACTTGAGCAAATCGATGATGAACGGGAAGACAGTCACTTTAAACTAATAAAACCATGCATTTTCATGAACTGTGCAGACTAACAATATAGTCTATATAGTCTAATAAAGTTGACTAGTTATTTTACACATTTTTCACCCAACTCTTCATTCTCAGAAACCACTAGAACTGAAATTGTTCTTCAAAGCAGGAGTTTTAAAACTGTACCTTTTGTTCTTTCAATTTCTTTTCAGTAGCTGTTCCATGGATACCTACTAGAAGGGAGGGGTGAGATCAAGGACATTTGCTTCCCTCCAATTTTATAATTTTTAAGAATCTAACTGAAACTATATGATTGCTCTTTGAACCAGTATTTTCTAGCTTCCAGTTATTTCAAATCATAAGCTTTCTAGGCTAGATATTTTAACAATTATGCAGAAAATAAATAAACATGTTTTCAGATACAGAAAAAAAGGCCCTTGGTTCTTAGTAAACATTTAGACATGGTCATAGGAAAACACTTGCACTGGTAATGTTTAAGAAAACTTTTTTGATTTAATTTTGATGGCTTCTGTTGCTCTGTTATTTGTAAGACAACATAATTTCTTATTAAAATTTGCTAAATCTCTTAAAGCAAAGCCCTACATTGTTTCACAAAATGCTTATCTCTCTTCTGCTTTCAGCTCAAGCTAATGCCCTTTTTAAGCAGTACATATTCTGGATCTGAGGAATTTCAAGTGTTATGAACCCTTTAGTATTTACCAGTAAGAGATAGAATGAGAATTTCAATTTCTCCCTGTGCTCAGCACTCATTTAGAGACTGTTCAGCTTGTCAAAATTAGCAGCCTTATTGACACACTTTATCTCAGTTAAATAATTAATCAGTCACATGATCTACCATTTTCCTCCATCCTCCACTCTGATAATGCAATTTCTTTTGCTTCTTGCAAAAAATGTATAACCACAAGAGAGTATAATCATGTGAGCATTACTATTCTCTAGTTTATATTTAGACCACATGGAATTGCAAAGTTGTACAGCACACTTCTTTTTTTGTCTAATTGAAAGTTTTCCCAATATTTTATTAAGAAACCAGGCAAGGAATAAAATCTAAAACAGGATTCTTCTTCAGCAAACTTTTTTTTTCCATTTCTCTTTTTTCTCTGAAGGGGCTCCAACCCTTTCTCATGTTGTCATCTCCTAAGGGGACTCTAACTCCTCATAGAATGTCCTCTCATAAAAATCTCTAACACCATCTCACATTGGCCTTTCAGCCAATTTCCTCTCCCAAAGGGCTTATTTCCATTTTTTACATTGGCCTCTCCCAAATGTCCTCTCTCAAAGGGCCTCTATCCCTTTTTACATTGGTTTCTCCCCGAGAGACTACAACCTCAAAAATATTGGTTTATACTCAGAGGGTCATTCAAGTTGGGGGACTCCATTAATGGCCTCTCCTTCCACCTGGCTTCTCTGTTTCTTTTACTCTGGAATTTGTAGCAATGTGCATTCTTCATATGTATGTAATTCCACTTGTTATGTACTATTTGTTCTATTTCTACTACTAATTGTGATAAAAATGAACCTCTCCCACCTGAGAAGTTGAGGCCTAACCTGACAGTCCTCACTATGAGACGCATGGGATGTACTGGGCCCACCAACGATGAGAACGGAAACAGGACAGCGCAGTAATTGGTGATAAACCAGAAGAAGAGAATTCACAAGTTTAAGAATTTAGAAGTTAAGGAGACAGTAAAATAGTAGAGTTAGTAAATAAAATTTGTCTGGATTATTAGTGATTATGCCTCTGTTTCCAGAAGTGGTAAAAATGTCAAATGTCTACAGATATTTTGCCTGCAAAGACCCACCGCCACTCCAAACATCAGTCATGACATGGTAGTGGGTGGAGAAAGAGTTTTCTTAGCAACATACCCCATGTTGGAATATGGTGAACTCTTGTCCTCAAATTAATCACAGCGTCTTCATGGTTTAAAGAAGCAATTTTTATAGCAAAACAGAAAGGATGACACAGTTTTATAAATGGGGATAGTTGCTGCAAATTAGTGGGCAACAAATAAAGATGAAAATCCAAAGTTTCTGGTACTTTGGGTCACATTTCATGCTTTTATCTTTCAAGGAAACTGCTGCAGAGTTATTGAATGCTTTGGGGGAAGAATAAATTAAGACTATGTTTACGTTTTGGTGAAAGGGTAAAGCAAGGACACATTGGAATGGTTTTAATCCCCACTGTCACTTCTTCCTTCCATTTCTATGAAATTCGAGATTTCAAATCAGATCTGGCTACTTTCTGCTGAATTGAATGGCATGGGGATTGGTTTTAGAAGAGACAGGGAGAAATAACACTTCATCACCTTCTCAGGGGATTCTACCATAGGATAAAGAAGATTCCTATATTTTCCTTTGCTGCTTCTTCTAGTACTCATTGTAGAAATGTCTATTTCCTGTTAGATAGATAGGAAGTTCTCTGTTTCCTAAATTTTCTATTTCCCATTGCCCACTGGTCTGCATTTCCCCTCCCTATGATCTTCAGAGGGGAAAATGGAATATGACTATTGACCTGCATTTGTTACAGCATGTGGGGCCTGGGTACTGGGCACGCATAGCCCGGACTTCTACCATACCCTCCCCATCGCTAATTCTTGTGTTTTCCTCAGAATTAATCTTCATGAGGAGCATTAGCATAGCAGAGTATTAGCATAGCAGAACAAACATTTCTTTAAGAAAACAGAGGAAGAAAACACCCTATAGTGGTGGAATTAAAACATTTTAAAAGGAAAGATAAGCACCTCACAGTAAGGGGTGCGGGATTCATAAAAGGAATATCATTGGTGCCTTTTGTCATATAACTTTCAAATTCTTTTAGGAATCCCCTGTCTCCTCCTCTACCTCTCTAAATGGGTAATATGGTCAGAGATTCCTTGGGTATTAAGGTTCAAATCAAATTTGGCACTTGCATGAATTGTCATAAAGTATTATAATGATTGTTTAATGAGCAAGAGTTCACTCCACCTTCACTTATGACTGACCTTCATAGTTCCTCTGGTTGAAAGAAATGAGGATGTCTTGCAGGGCCAGTATAATTTTACCGCAGCTGTAAATCAGAGTTGGCATCACTCTGTTGAACAGGTTTTTTTTCAGAGCAGTTTGTTATTCTATTCCACTGTTATCTATCTTATTTCATAACTTCATGTCCTCACCCATAGCATTAGTTATCTACCTAATTGTGGGGAATAGGGTACCTTCAAAGGTAAGCTACTTAATATTTTTCAGGCCCTCTGACAAGACCACAACCTTTTATAGTAGACTTATATTGGGAGGAAGAATTATTGCACATTTAAATTATATCTGATTAAGAAAGCAAAATAAATTAAGGGTTAGCATTAGTGGAAAAATTAAAATTAGGCCTTAATTTTAGAGCAAATAAGTAGTTTCTTTACCTGATTTAAATATAACTTTCCCTATAAAAAGTATCAGCAGAATCATAAACACACATTTCAGATAAAATCATAAGTAGTAAGATCTTAGAAGATAGGGGATTTTTTCAGTTTAATTTCTCGAGATATTAAAAATAAGACAAAACATTGTTGCATCTTTTTAAACTTTGATATTGCATTGTTTAACTTCAACTGAAGGGGAAAAAATCAAGTTAAAGAAAATATGAAAGAGGTTACTTAAGTTTATGCATTGGTTCAAGATTTTTTGGATAAATGCCCTTTGGCACTTAAAATTCTCTGGTATTATGTTAGCAAATACGTATGATAAGCTGTACCTTCTGCTTTCAAAGAAAATAAACACCTAAGACAATCCTGCAATTTTTTTTGTTATGACTTCTGTGAGGTCTCAAAGCTAGCAAAATAGGACAGCCTTGCTTATATATATTTACATATATATATATGTAAATATATATATATATATACACACACACACACATATATATATACAGCAGAGCCTGGCAAGCTACCAATGTCATATTTGATTTGCCAAATACCAGTAACAATTATAGACCTCATTCCCATGACCTGATGGAATGGTTTGAGGCTCTATATGTTCCTGGATCAATCAGGTGCCCTTGGGCTCTACTTGCATGAGACAGAACATATGGTGATGTTACTGGTGCCCGCTCGAGCAAATCGATGATGAACGGGAAGACAGTGATACAGTGATATATATATATATATATATATATATATATATATATCATATAATTTTTTTTTAGAAAGTAGAAAAGTTTATTGGAAAGTAGAAGAGGAAGGAAAGGTACTCCCCTTGCGGGGAGGAACTTAATATAGGACTAAGTCCAATTGATATATACAAAGTTTGCTTGATCAAGTACATTGAGATAGAAATCTGGTAGGAAAACAAGGAGATCTTTATTTACACTGACATAGCATGCAGATGACCACTAACAAAGCACCTAAGGTTAGCGGCCAGGAATTAGGAGTCCAAGAACACTTAAATAGAGCAAAGGAAAGCATGTGACTTCTTACCTAGCATAAGACAAACAGTATGTCACTGGCATCAAGTACACAAATTATGAGGTTACATAATGGCTCCAAGTACAGAAAAAGCAAGAGTAGCATATGATAAAGAATTACAACCATGGTTTCATCAAGGGATATTAGGCAAGGCCATTTCCCTGAAACCTGAAATTCCAGTCATTTTGAAATTAACAGTTGTATGTTATGAATCACACATAAAAATACATATACAAAGCACTCATCATTGAAGTTACCATTATCATTAACAGTAATTATAATAATTTGGATTCAAAGTTAAAATGAGTTCAATAAATATAAGCAGCTAAATCAATTCTATAATAAAAATGTTATGTTGTATATTAATTATGGCATACATTTAAATATTAAATTATGCTATATGCTTTTAAAATATGTAAGTTATTTCTCCAGAAATTGGCTACTTCTGAAAAACAGAAGTAAATAAATTGAGAACTCTTGAAATACCATTGAATGTGAGCAAATAACCTAAGAAATGCTGTAGTTCTAAAGAGTGTTTATGAAAAACTGACCATGGAAAGATATTACTGTGATGTACATTCAGTTCTAAACTAAAAATATTTACTGGCAGTTATATTAGTCAACTACTATGAAATAAGGTGCATGAAATAGTTACAGCATATGGAAGATTTGTATTGGCTAGTGAATGTTGACATTAATAATTCATCAATAATATTTGATCTGCAGTGATTTCAGGAGTGGGGCATGCCAACTCCACCCAACCAAAGCCCTGGCAGCTACACCAGTGCCATGCCTCCTGTCGGATTCCGCACCTCAAGACAGAGACAAATCGAGATCCTCATCTGCCAAAAGTTTCAGGTACACACGTTTATCAGACTGACAGCTTCAGAGTTACTCAGAATCAACATAGCTGACTTCTCGCACTGTATCACTGTATTTATGGAACCCAGGGAGCCACACTCACATCTACTGTGACTGTCCTGTAGGATCATCTACTAGCCTTGCTCGGAGACTCATAAATAAGTCTCAAAGGAGATCAACGAGTTGCAAGAATTTATACTTGTTCCCAGCTCAGATGTCTAGGGTAATCTCTCTCTGGGGGTGGGGGGGGGGAAAGAGGGCCTCTGGTCAGACTTGACTGCTGTATTAAGTATCCTCCATCTTCTACAGTGAATGCAGCCTCACAGCATCTTCAAACTCAAAAATACTCTAAAATACCTAATTAGGGGTGATAATATAACATGTAACATAGAAACCAAGCAAATTCAACTAGCAAATACATCAACAGAAAGCTAAACTTGCAACAACGGCTTAGTAAATGCCCAGATAAGGATTTAAGGTCCACACAGTAAGATATAACAATTTTCACAAATTTTCCTCAATTGAAAAGTTTTTTTTTGCTAATTCCATTTCCATTAAATGGCAATAAGGAACATAAAATAAATTATTATGGGTCTTCTACATGAACAAGCTTGAGGGGTGGACTGGGAAATGGAGTTAATGGTAGCGGAAAGGTGACAGTGATGGGAGGATTGGGTTGGAATATTGAATGCCTATATCAAATCATCATGAACACGCTGTAAACAACAGTGTTTAAATAGAGTGGGTAAAAGCAAAAAAATAAAGAATAAAACAATATTTGAAACCTGAAATTTTAAAAGATTTAGATATGACTAATGAGAACTAACTTTGTTCTACTAGGAAGTTTTTGACAATTATATAGAATAATTTCAGTTTGTGTTTGATTGTCACCGCATGCCTGTTTACAAAAAGGATCATCATGTATCCTTTATATAAATGTTGTGAAAACAGGATATGTTTATTAGATTCTAAATTCTGTTTCAAATCTTATACAAAACACTTATAAAACGCTTATGTTCCAGCTATAAAAATGATTTTTCTACTCTTTTCATGAGTTTTATTAACTTAACTTCCCTTATGACACTATTACAAGTTCATTATTACATTTATTTATTTCGAGATTTTCAAAGTAGTGTAGATATTCCACTATTTGCAAAACTTCATTTAGTTAACCATTAAATCTGGAATTTGAATTTAGTCCCTTAAGCTATTGAAGTTAATACCCTTTTCCCCAGTGGTCTCTTAACAAGGTAAAAGGGAATATTTCTAATAAATTAAATGTAGAGGATGTAATTATTTTGATAAGAAATACATTAATTCTCCTGAAAAACATATGCACATGACAAATGGGGAAGTCACAATAAAATTAAAATTTCAGAGTATGTTTTTGAAAAAATGTAAAGCTTAGTTAATTGGAAACATGGCTCTTCCAGCTGCCATCTATCATTTCTGTACACTAAAACAATGGCTGTGAAAGATGGTAACATTATGAAATGTTGAAGAAGTAATAAAGAAGGAATTAGATGAATAACGGCTAGGGCTGTGGTCATCAATTACATATTATTAACTGAAACTAGATTTTTTTTAAAGCTATGGAGTAGCTCAATGAATTATAGCACAGAGATAACAAGGTGGGTTTTTACCAAGGACTACTGCAAATGACAAAAATAAAAATCGGAATTACAAGATCATATAGACGATTGACTCCTATTTTTGTTTATTTATTTTATTTTATTTTATTTTTTGACCTTTTGGGGTCACACCTGGTGATGCTCAGGGGTTATTCCTGGTTCTTCACTCAGGAACTATTCCTGGCGGTGCTTGGGGGACCATATGGGATGCCGGGGATCGAACCAGGTCTGCTGCATACAAGGCAAACCCCTACCCACTGTGCTATCGCTCTGGCCCCTTGACTCCTTTTTTTATAAGAATAGAAGTATCCATAAGTATTCATATTTTATAAGTATCCATATGGTGTTTCAAGAATATTGAACCATTACCATCACCAAGAGATGAATATCCACTTTTGCACACATATATAACAACATTGCTGGTGTTAACTTATTATGATAGGAACCAGCCTCACTGTGTATGCTGATGTGTCATCATTATTATTATTATTTTGCATTTCCCTGATAAGAAGGGATGCAGAGTATTTTCCCCATATATCTTTGTCCACCTGTGCACCTTCTCTATGGACTTCACTTCACTTGTATCACTTGTCTTCCTTGTTGTTCATCAATTTGCTCAAGCAGGCACCAGTAACATCTTCATATGTCCTGTTGCAAGCAACTGTAGCCCAAGGGCATCTGCTCGCTCCAGGAACATAAAGAGCCTTAAACCATTCCATCAGGTCATGGGAATGAGGTCTATAATTATCACTTGTATTTGGCATATCAAATATAACACGGGTAGCTTGCCAGGCTCTGCCATAGGGGTGGGATACTCTTGCAGTTACCTCTCACCTCGTGCATTTCACAAAAAATGTCTCTATGTAAATTTCTGTTCAATTTCCCCATGTTTTGAATTTATTTTGGCAAAATTCTACCAATGCTTTACAAATCATGGATATTAACACTTTGTTCAGATTAGTGTTGAGCAAATATTTTCTCCCCATATTTTTTCATCTTAAATATTTGTGGGGTGACTTCTTTTTTATTCTGGTCATCATTTCTTTTTTGCATTGCAGAAGCCTCTTAAACTTTATTTAATCAATTATTTAATATTTGTAATCATTTATTTAGCCAATGTCATTAATCTGCTTACATGTTCTTAAGCCAAGGTTCATTCTAATGAAATCTCTCTTCTATGTAAACACTGATAGAGGGTGTGGCAGCTACAGAAGTCACCTTGACTCTGAATAACTTCTGACATTTTTTTTTCCACTTTCTTGGGTCACACCTGGGGATGCTCAGGGGTTTCTCCTGGCTCTGCACTCAGGAATTACTCCTGGCGGTGCTCGGGGACCATATGGGATGCTGGGGATCGAATCCGGGCTGGCCCAGGCCAGCCATGTGCAAGGCAAACACCCTACCTGCTGGACTATCGCTCTGGCCCCCAACTTTTGACTTATTATACATCTATGTATAATAAGACTTCTATGTTATCTATATTGGGCACAACTCCTCTTTATACCCACTGCACCCAGCATGGGACAGTTTGAATTGACCAGGAGACTATCACTCTGGCTATGTTGAAACTATCGCTTAAGATTATAGGAAGGATCATAGTAGTTTGCCTTTATGCAGGTGAGAGTGTGACCCTTTCAGTATACAGAGATCGACATACTCAGAATCACCCTGGTGCAGATAATAAATAAGTTGGACCTTGTGGGTACCATCTAGATTACATGAAGTCCATGAAATTAAGATTTATTACTTTATACCAGCCCTCTCTCTCCCTCCAGTGTTTTACATTAGAGATAATCTCAGAAGAAAGGATTAGTTCTTGGCATAATCCTTTTTTTATACCTGTAATAGGGTGTGGCACCATCCTTCTACACAATTTTTCCAGGGTTCTTTGTACACTTCCTGTCAACAGATAGGATTACTTTGGTGTATATAAGGGGACTGACTTGAGGCACTGGCCCCTTTTTCCCTTCCCCTTCTTTTGGGTGGGACTCCTCTCCAGTGAGATCCTCTCTCTTCGGTGGGAAGACTTTTGTATGGTCTAAGTGCTGACCAGAGTTAGAGTTCTTTCATTATATTGGATTGCGATGATAGAGTTTTATAGTATTAAAAACCTTTTTTGGAACTGCACTGGACTCTTGAGTTTTCATCCTTTTCCCCGGAGGCCTCAGAGATAGAAGAGGACTTCTGTCCCGATACTGTTTGGGACCACAGCGGCTCACTGACAGGTCAGAGTGGGTATTCTTGTTTTCTATTCTTAATAGAAAACAAATATTTTCCCCAAAAGAGAATGATGTTGACTTGCTAAACAAAGAATCCATAATTTTTATGTAAATTCCTTCTACACATATTTTGGGACTTTATCATAAAATATGTTAAGACTTACAAAAATATTTTCTTTGGATCTGTTAAAGTGTTTATATTCTTTTTAACATTTCCATTGGTTGTCATGATATATCATATTCATTAATTAATGCATGCCGAATCCTCCATACATATTAATTGATCAAAGCATATAATTCTTTTAATGCACTAAGATTTGGTGTCTTGGCATATTTTTGAGAATTGTTATATTTATTCTTATCAGAGATATCTTTAGTGCTATTTTTTCTATAATATCATTGTCTGCTTTCAAAATTTGTGTAATCTTGCTATGTATAATGTGTTTGGAGATTGTCTTTTCTTTTCAATTTATATTCTTTTTGGTGCCAGCAATCAAGCCTACGACTCCATTTATGAAAGGAAATGTCCTGCCAGTGACCTACATCTCTAAGCCCTCCTTTTCGTCTTTATCAAATTATTTTAGAAGAATATGCATTCATTTTAAATTGAAATTCTATATATTCACTAATAGGTTTTTAACTAATTTACAATCTGGTCCTAGATATTGGTGTGTTTTTTTTTGGGGGTGGCACTTATATCGGCATTCTTCTACCATTTTACACTTGCTTTTAAATACCAATTTTGATGCATGCAAACCAGTCTCTGTTATGTCATATCTTCATTTTCATTTTTTTCCAAAATTTTTATGTTTCTTTTTCTTTGATTTCTTTATTTCCCTATATATTTTCAGTAGTTTGTTTATTCTCCAGATGTTTTGGAATATGTGAATATACTTTAGTATTTTGATTTATTTAGAACTTTCTATCATCATGAACCCCCAAAATAAATGTCATAATTTCAATTTTCATGAATTCAGTATTTCTAATTTTCATACATAAAACATCAATTCTTCATTTAAATGAAATATCTTTGGATCACTAAATATAGTTGTGCCTTAAAA